>VZTZ01044211.1:567768-930033 GCA_013400955.1 Drymodes brunneopygia | reverse complement strand
GCTGCTGCTGCGGGACGGCTGCCTGCGCTGCGACGCCGACGGGCTCTGCAGCCTGTGCTACCACCCGGCGCTCAACGCCATCCTGGCCGTGACCGCGCGCGGCGCCATCAAAGTCATCGACGGCACCTCGGGGGCCACGCTGCAGGCGTCGGCGCTCGGCGGTGAGTGGGGAGCGGGCTTCGGGGAGCGGGGCCGCCGCTGAACAGGTGTCGTGGCGGGCCGGGGCAGCCTGGGGAAGGAGCGGCCGGGCTCGGCTCGGGCCCTGCCTGCCGGGGGGTCCCCCCGGCTCATTGCCACCCCTTTTTGTTTTTCTGGCCTGAACGGCCTCCCCTGCCCAGGGAGGTGGTGGAGTCACCGTCCCTGGAGATGTTTAAGGAGAGACTGGACGTGGCGCTCAGTGCCAGGGTCTAGTTGACAGGGTGGTGTTTGGTCATAGGCTGGACTCAGTGAATCTCAGAGGTCTTTTCCAATCAGAGGCTGTGGTTCTGTATTTCTACTCTTTGGGGCAGAGATACTCATGTAGACAACGCCGAGGCATTTTATTTCTGTTAAACCTTTTGGTGTGGTTACTAAAAGATTAAATGGCGATGGAAGGCTGTGATGTATAGGGTTGAATTTTCTAATTTTGGTTTCGCGGGTGTTGTTGTGGATCATGTAATGTTGGACCTTCCAAAGATTAGAAGCAGCATGTTGGGCAGGAGAGGCACAGTTCTAATTCTTATTGATATGTGATACTGTAATAATTTATTAATTGAGCCTTATTCTGTCCTTTTAAGAAGACTTAGTCCTTAAAAGTGTCATTTGTCCTATGGCTTAAAACTATTTAAGATCAGAATCCTTCATGAAGTTATTTGGTGATGTGTTTTTGTATGTGTTTGGATAATTCTTCAGGCTGTTGACTGTCTTGACTGTCTCTGGTGGTAGTAACAGTATCCCTGCTATTATGTTCAGGAGGCATGCTTGTGTACTGGCTTTGTGGAGGCTTAGACTGTAGCATCTCCATAACTATGAAGCAACTTCATTTGTTGACCATTAGAGTTTTTGCATTGTTAATAAGTTATCTCTGTAGAAAAAGAACCATATGCCATTAACAGCTTTTGTTCCTTGTTCATTAACGGCTTTTAAATTGTGGCGCTTGTCAGAATATGGGTGGTGGGTTGGGTTATTTGTCTCCTTGTGAGTCCAGCCCTTGGAATAGAAAGACAGGCTTCTTACCAGTTGTATGCTTCCATGTTCAGGTTCTTCTCACAATTGTGCGTTGCTCATAAGATGTTGCTTTGCTGAGTGGTGCTCGTTAAAGGTTGTTTGCTGCCTAAACGTGCTACAGCAATGCCAAGAACTGCATGGGAATGCCATAGCCTGGGCAATATGTACACTTTCACCTTGAAAACCAGTAACTGTATTGCAATGTCAAACTGAAGAGAACTGGACAAAAATTGCTGACTTCTTTTCATAACTCAAAGTTGGTACATTGTATGTAAAGGTTAAGCATTTGGGGCAATTGAAAAGGTAGAAGTTTTGTGGAATTATTAAGAAGGTGCCAACTGCTTTTGTTGTCAATTGCTTACATGGAGAACGTGGCTCTTGTGTGTTGTTTCCTGCATTGTTCAGGATTCAGATCACTCTGCTTCTGTAATTCCCTTCCACCATGCTGCCTCCTAAAGTGCTTTTTTTATTAATAACATTGTTTCTTTTCTTCAGGCTATTGCAAGAATGTTAAAATCGTTTTTAAGTTGCGGATGAAGAGGGCACAAATAGAGGACTTAATTTGGAATTGGCTGTCTGTGTAGGAGATGTTTAATTCTCAGATACAGAAAAGGAGGTGAACTGTAAATCAAAGTGATTCTACACTTTGCTGTGATAGAATCCTTGCAAAGGATTTGACTCAGTACTCAAAATGCTAATGGCAATTCTCCCCTAAATAGTAACTATTTGAAAATAACATCTTGCTTTGCTTCTGTTACGTACATTCAGTCATGTATACTTCCTTTAGTGTCAGTCTTCTCTGTGACAGCATGGCTGTAAAAGATGGGTTCTCCTCCTCCTCACATAAAACAACAGAATTGCTTGCAATCTACCCAAATTTTATCTGTGCAGTAGAGATGATGATTATATTACTGGGAAAAAAACCCGATAACCTTAGTTTAGTTTGAAGAAACTTTGGATGAATTTTCTTACAGATTCAGGCTGGCATGCCTGTCAGAAATCTGGTTCGTCTCAGCGGTTGGTGTCTGTTGGGGCTTTTAGCAATCCTATTCACTCTTGTTCTCTCTCTCTTCCTCCCGTCTTTGGGAAGAGAAGAAGGGAATTTAGCTGCTCTGTCTGCCTGCACTGTACAGCATGAGCTCTTTTAATGTAGGATAGTAGTAGCTGGACACTCAGACCTGTAGGCCAACTCTGGCCCTGCTCCCTCCCCTGCCATAAATGACAGGTCAAAGGATATTGTTGCTTCAGGGACTTCTGGTACTATAACTAAAAATAGAGTCTCTAGGAATTAAAGCTGCTTCTCCTGGGAGACTGCTTGTCCTCCTTGGTAATTGAGGCTGCAGGTCTTCTGCCTTGCCAAAAGGTTTATGTTGGACAGAAATGCTGTTGCTTGTTACCCAAAGAAAAACAAAATATAGCAGGCCTCTTTCTAGAAAGCAGAGTGAGGAAAAGAATCTCCTATCAAGGCAGGATAGAGGATGAAAAGAAACACCACCAAACCTCAGTGTGTTTTGTATTTGCAGTCACAGTTCACTGCGGAAATATATATTAAGCTTTGAGCTCATTCTCTGTGAAAAGATTGAACCTGTGGAATGCTGAATGTGGTAGAGCAGTGGAGGCTGCCTTCGTTAGAATAGAAATGCAGATTGCTCTTTGGTGTGTAAAAGAGCAAGGCAAAAGATTCACAGCCAGAAGACAGTTCAGTTATAGATCAGGTCCAGACATTAGGATGTGGTCTGTGTGCTTTGGTTCCTCATGTGAGCTCCATTGAGCTCATGTATGTGGTGGTCCAGGGATTGTTCTTCTGAGCCCAGTCTGTAGGATTTCAGTATGGATCGTTATACCATGCTGAATCTTCAGCAGCTCTGTCTCTTGAAAGTGTGTAATCATCTTTAATCTGTTTCCAGTATGAGCCTTGTAGGCTTGCTTGAGAGGACTGGGTGATCATTTGCAACAGCCCAGAGCGTGGTAGTGCATAAAAGTAGGGGGAAAATCAGGTAACACTAACATTATGCTCTGTCTTACCTGGTCACAAGGTTGCCCTTTTTATTCTGTCAAGACTGTTGCATGCACACTGTGCATTTCAGAGAGCCAGACTGGGAGTGCGAGGAAAATTCTTATTATTTCTAGATGTTCTGTGTTTCTGTTTATTTGCTAGTAGTGGTTAGTCAGGACGGGTTTTGAATCTGTCACGCAAGTCTATCAAGTACTTTATTTTCCCTCTTAGACATTTAAATATTTCTGTGGTTTCAGTTTCAAGTTGAACACTGGTAGCCAAAAAGCATAAATGAGCAATCTCCAAATACAGCACTAAAGATGAGTCTTTTCCTTGGCCTCAAAAGAATCAAACCAAAACAGCAAGAGAGAAAAACCCTGAAGAATCTAAACAAACTTCCAGAATAGTCTTGAGTGACTCTCTTAGTGTTTGTACCGGTGTTTGATTTATCAGTATCTTCTATTTACAGATACAGTAAGAAAACTGCCTGAACTGGGAGAGTGCTGTAATGCCCAGAGAAACTTGAGCAGGATTAGAATAAGAAACTAAAATGTACCATCAGATGGACAGCGACCATCTTGAATGTTCCAGTAGGTATTTCTAGATTAATTTGATGTAGCAGTAATTTCTGAGCCTTTGGTAAAATGTTCATTGTTTTGTAGCTAAGGCCTTCTAAATTACTGTAGAAACCCTAACAGGAATCAAAATATAGACTTCTGAATCTGTACAGGGAAGGATCTGTTCATGGGACATTTATACCAGTTCCTGCAGGGGAAACAGAGCTTCTGCGTTATCATCAGAGGCCCTCAAGGGCTGTTCCTCCATCAGAAGAATTCAGAAGTAGATAGATTCCAGCCCAGAAGGCTCACCTGTGCCAGCAAGTTCAACACCATTGCTTGTCAGAGTTCCGTTTTGGGAAGTATTGTTTTTCTTCAGCTGTCTAACTTCAAATTATGGTGCCATGGAAATCTCTCAAGGGGTATCCAGCTGTTTCTTTCTGATTCTTTTCTATGTGATGCAGAAGGCAAAACAAGAGGAAAATACTCTCTTTTGCAACTTGGAAGTCATAGAGGGAATTTACACTTTTTATCATTATCTTTAGGATGACACTGTTGAGATACTCTGTCATCCAATTCTGTACTTGACTTATTTGAAGACACCATCAACAGTTTCAACTGTTTTAAGATCACTGGTGATACTGCTCAGGTTCTCCTCCGTTCCTCAAAATTTGGGCGAGTTTCTTCCATCTTTTTGTTTCTTGTGTTCTTTTGTTCCATTATGAAACAAAAACAATAACAATAATAATGAACCCTCTTGCTCTTAATACAGAATTCCTCATCACGTAGGGAATATTGTCAAATCTAGTGATGTGCTACAGCCCACCTTGCATTTGAGCATACTTGGGTGACTGGTAATCTGGGTGAAATACTTTTTAAAGAGATGATTTCATTGATTTTTGTGATCTTAAGATTATTCATGAGGTGTCTTAAGCATTTGAGAAGACAGGAGACCTGTTAAATTTGAGTTGAGTGTTTCATACTAGCAAAGACTCTACACTGCTGTGAGCTCCATTTGTCTGCTAGCTTAATCAGAGTATGTCAGATATCCCTTCTTACTTACCAAGCATCTTGCCAGACTGTCAAGATGCTGTTAATTGATATTTGCAGGGTCTATTGAAGCACATCTGGATTATCTTCTGCAGAAGATAGAGTAAAATTAGAGATCTTTTCTTTTCACATAGCTTTAAAGGGATGTTTGCATGTCCATGTTCCATGCAGGGATTCAGAAGCTGTAACTGGCAGCAATGCAAGCATATGTTGTGTTGCCAGGCATGATCACACAACATTTTTTCATTTTATTGACAGATCATTCATATCTGGACTGATGGATTCATGGCTGTCATTCCAAAAGCAGTACAGTATTATTAAAGGTTGCAGAATGCTTTAATGTCAGATAATAAGAAATTTCCTAGACCTCTGCATATGGACTTTGAAAAAGGTCTTCTGCAGGAAGATAAATCCTGAAATGCTTCTTAGTGACCCAAAGAGGAAACACTGGAAAGTGCTGGAAAGACTTCCTGCCCTAATTGTCTCATTGGTAGTTAAGGCATTTCTCATTGAAATGAAAGTTTGTTAAGGAAAAACTGACTTTCACCTCAATGCTGATTATTTCTGACTTTGGTGAAGACAGCCTTAAATATGCCTATATGCTAAGCCCTTCAGCTCAGCTTCTAGTTATGTTGTGTACTGTGTTGTGTAAGATGTAGACGAAACTTGGCAGAAATATATTCTGACAAATAACTGATAGTTCAAGTCCAGAACATTATGGAAAAAAGCAGGTGTATCTCTGTTAGACTTGAAGTAAGGAAAACATAGAGAAAGCTTTTACTGATTGCCCAGCCTAGTGATCTTTGAAAGCCCAATCTTTTACTATTCTGAACATCCTGGTGATCAGGGGTTTGGATCTAGCATACTCTCTTGTCCTATAGTTGGTCCTTTCTGGCAGCCCACCATTTTAGCTGGCCCAGTAGAACCACTTTGAGTCTTTAGTTATGTTGTTTATAACTATGTTTTTATGGTTGCTGTTGCACTGGTATCCATAACTTCAGTGAAATAAAACATCCAAAATTTTATAAGACTGAGTATAAGAAAAATCTGTCCTAAATGAAGATTCACCTTATTTCTTTTTTAGAAACGATTAGATCTTATTCTTTTGGTATGGTGTTGATCTGTTATTTCAGGGAACTTTTTCCAAGTTACTTTCAAATCAGGAAACAAAGCTGTCTTTACAAACACTCTTTAATTTTCTGTGAACAGTATGACATTTTTCAAAAATGCTCCTTAGGCTGCCTTGAAGATGGAGATGAGGCTTGCAATCATGTGGACTTGTGGACAACTTTTGAGTGTATCAGACTGTCCCAAGTCATGTTGTGAGATAGCTTGTTGCATGTTGTCTGTTTCAGTGGGATCAGTAACTGTTCACAGTTTTTTAAAA
This sequence comes from Drymodes brunneopygia, assembly GCA_013400955.1. NCBI lineage: Eukaryota > Metazoa > Chordata > Aves > Passeriformes > Petroicidae > Drymodes > Drymodes brunneopygia. The sequence continues at coordinate 923,837 of VZTZ01044211.1, read as the reverse complement.
ATTTGTAAATAAAAAATTTGCACATGGGTCAGTTTGCTTTCTTGATGATTCTTAAGTGATGCCACAGTATTGCTTTCTGCTGTTATAAAGCTGTCCTTTAAATTGTTAATGCTCTCTTAATTGCACCAACTGCTTGCAGTCATCAGATGAGTGCTTGTCACTGAGTAGAGGTTTCAAGAAAGAACAGCTATTGCCCTGAGTTCTTCCATTTGTGAAATACACATGGATACTAACACTTGCAAGTCCTTTGCTGCCTTGTTTTTGGGAAGAGTATCAAGATTTGTTAAGGATCCAGTATACAGTGCTAGTGAAAAGGTAGACAGGAAGTCTGCAGAACGTTTATTTTGAAGATTTCTGTGCATGTTGGGGAAAGAGCACTTCACAGATAAAGATGATAGACAATAAACATTGTTCATAATCTAAGTTTAATAGTATAAAATTATGGAAATAGTAACTTATCTGTCCCATCAATGTAAACACTGTTATGTTTGAAATTTTCTTGGAGTATTTGCTAGGGCTATTCAGTGAGTATTGATAACTTTTTAATGTGTAACTTTAGAGGGAATTTGCTTAAGTTAAATAGTCTTGAAAATTGTGAAATTTTCATTAGTGAAAACACATCCAGTCACAAGTCCTGCTTAATGAAGGCTTGCATAGCATACAGCGTGTCAGCAGTTCTTCAGTCCCCTGTACAGTTTGAGGAGGGAAAGCTGTTTGATCCACTGCACTTCCCTAGTCTGACTGAGCATGAAGCACTCAGGATCTCATTGTTGCATTTGGCAGCTGCAGGAGAACAGTTTGGTAAACTCTTGTTTACTGGGCAACAGGCTACAATGATTCATGAAAAACTCCGTATTTAAAGGAAGAGTTGGGAGGATGAAGGGTGGGACTGAGAATTATGATGCAGTGCCTGAATGGCAATGGGGAAAGAGTTAGCAAAGTAGGAAGCTGGGAAGATGGCAGTGAAGACTGGAAATACAGTGTTTAATTGGAGAAAAAGAAGGCAGTGTGGTTAATGTGGAGAAATACTGGGGTAGACTTAGCTGACCTGTCTTCTTCAGGATCCTAGATTTATGTTGTGATGTAAATGATGACATGTAACACTGCTAGGTAAACTTTTGTTGATAGTGGATTTTTCCTGTTCAGTTTTCTGTAACTTTTGTGAGTCAGAAGTCACAAGAACAGAATTTTTCAACAAATAATCTCAGGTTCCCTCCCCATGCCACAATGAGAAAGGAATAGTCCTTATCCTGAATCTGTGGAGGAACCTGCTTCCCAGTACCTACAGATGACACCTGGCAAGGCCAGGCTCAAGGTAGCTTTTCTGAATGTCCCTCTTTAGTAACAGAAGTCAGGTTTAACTTATGTGATCACCATGTCAAATATTTTTATACTGTGAATAAGTGTTTAAAATGTACAAGGCCTTTTAATTTTGCCAGCTTCTCTGAAAAATTTGAAAAGGCATCCTAAAGAATAGTTCCACTTTTAAATATAACTTAAATGTGCATGAATCTAGTCTGTTCTACTTCAGCTTCCCTGTGTAGAAATAGTTATTAGGAGAATGTGAGAATGCATTTAATAAACTTGAAATACTCGTAAGAATTTAGTGGTGGTGTAGGCTGGTGTATTGGGGTCTGTACTAAGTCATAATTCCAGAATGAAATCTTAGAGTTGTACTAGGAATATGAAATACCAGCTAAATGCTCAGTTGTTACCATGTAAGCAAATGCTAGAGAAGTTGTCAAGAACTCGTCTGATTATATGTCCTTTTTCAGTGTCTGTATATGTGCCGTATTTCCATCTCAAAAAGAGTGTGACAGAACTAGGAACTTAAGGTGTGGAATGGTTTATATATGTGAAACAGTATTCAATCTGAAAAAGATGATGGGGATGATTTGAAATGGGGAGTAAGAGCATGTGAAAAATTAAAATTGGGAGTTGATTATTCAAGTACAGGAGCTGAGGGCATCAAAAGAAGTAACTGTGAGAAATAGTAAAATATGGAGCTCCTGGCAACAGGGCGTTGTGGATGCTGTATGTTTGTGGAATTACGACAGTGCTGGACAAAATGATAGAAGAAAAACCTATCAAAGGTCATTGTAATAACCAAAATCTCTTTTGGGTCAGAAGGTCCCTAAGCACAAGTTGTCTGAGGCTGAGAGTGTTACAGGAAAGAATCATTGTGTACATTACCTTTCTTAAATTCTTCACTTGGTTTAGACCACTGTCTTGGACAAAAGATGGAGTTTCTGAGCATTTTCCTCTGATCTGCTATGCCTGCTTCTCTGGTCAGTAGTACAGTTTTTTTAAAGTAATGTCCAAAAGAGAAAGGTAGTAAGTCAGCAGTCTAAAATAGCTTTTGAACTACTGCTGCAGTAATGGAAGACTGCTGTTAGATTTTCTGCTAAACCTCTTTTTCTGCAGACTAAACAAGCCTAGTTATCTTAGTCGTTCCCTACATGTTGTAAGCTCCAGCTCTCTAACTTTTTAGTACCCTGCTTCATGGGACTGTCACATTTGTGCTGATATCTCAGATGGAGGAACAAAGATGGAAGTGGTATTCTGGATGCGAGCTTATTGCTGATTAGAGGAGACTGATCTTTGCCCGTGGTCCCCTCTATGGTAACTGTTGCTGAGAGGATGCATTGCTGCCTCTTGTTCAGCCTGTCCATCAGGATGCCCAAGTTCTTTCTTTTGGGTTGCCACCCAGACAATCGGTCCCCAACTTCTCTTGATGCATGGGGTTATATTCCATTCTGGGTGTAAGACCTTGCATTTGTCTTCACTGAACATCAGGAGATTTGCGTCAAGCCATTCCTCTGTCTTTTTGAGATCTTTGTAAAAGGTAGCCCTGCCATTTAATGCATCAGTTGCCCTCGGTCATCTGCCGTTGGTGTCATCCACAATCTAAATAAAGGTGCAGCCTGTCCTACTATCCAAGCCACTGATGAAGGTAGTGAACCATGCATCAGGCTTTGTTGAATGCCAGTCATAACTGGCTGCCAGCTGGGTGTTGTATCCTTAAGGACTAACTTTGCACATGATGACAACGTAGCCAGTTTTTCACTTGCCTTATAACCTACCTATCTGCTTTTGAGAACTTGCTGCATCTCCCAAGTATGATGTCTTGGAATCTCCTCACAATACTGGGTCTCGGAAGGGGGAGAAGTTAAACCATTTCTTGCCAAACAGTCTTGGGAGTTCAAAAAGTGCTATATGTGGAGATGTTTTCTCCTGCTGCAGAGACTGCAGGATACATAATGGGTGAACTCAGATGCCACTTTAGGGACCAAAAGAGGAACTGGTAGTAAAATTTCATCTGGCTAAGTTTCTTTGTTGTGAAATGCTGTGATGGGACTAGTACTTGAAGAATGGGAACTTCCTGTTACTGAGCTGTGAAGTGTTCCTTGTCGGTGTCTGGTTCTGGTGGAAGCTGTGTAATCTGTCTGTCTGCACTCTTTGAAAGACAACTTTCCTGAAGTTTTTTCATCATTTTTCACTTTAAGAAAAATTTTGAAGAATGTGCCCTTTGTGGGGTGTTTGCAGAAGAATTGCAGGGAGTTAAATTTTCACAGTTTACCAGGGCTTGCAGGAAGGATTCTAGAATAGCTTGTGAAATCTTTCCTAATTTGTTCTTGGAATAACGGCGTGAAGCTCTCTGAGCAGTTGTGTTCTGTACATACAAGGTGCCAGGGATGTCAGATACATGGAGATCTGAAACCACACACAGAGCATGGGCACAGAGAGCTCAGCAGTGTCTTCCTGCTGATTCACTCTCATTTGGAGTCTGTGGAGTGGGAGAGGACTCTGCCTGCAAAGCGAGTGAGATATGAACTGTCTTGATCTCAGTGGGGTTTTGTTTATGTTCTGAAACCTTTTAAGTGTTAGCGTTAGCTTCTCTTAGTAGTTGCTTCAGCAGACACATCTAGTTAATATTCATGTGGCAGTCTCCAGTGCTTTGGCCCAGATAACACATCCTCCTATTAATAAGGATTATTAAAACCAGTATCATATATTGAAACTGATACTGAAGCAACTCTGTCCTGCTTGTTGCTAAAGCAGAAGATAAACTTTAGATCACATGTCTTGTTTTTTATTAATTAAATCCAGTTTTGGCAAATATAAGTGAGTTTGAAGGCACTTCAAGATGTAAATCTGGGTGTCTCCTTCAGCATTCTTGCTGTTTGGAGAACATTTTTAAATTTTCTTCCCTCCTTCAGGTCCAGTGTGGTGGTTTTTTTTGTTCAATCATTTTGGACAGCTCTTCCAGCTGATGTAGCAAATGAAGGTGTATGTATATAGTGAAATCTAAAAGAGAAAATGTTGCTTGTGTATACTTGGTTTAAGCCATTTACATAATTTGTCTAAAATAGGAACTTGAACTTCGTTTCATCTAATAGTTTCCTTTCTATCCTTTCCTCAAGTTGGAGAATGTTTTTGTTTTGGGGAAAGGAAGGGCTCATGGAGTGCCTTTGTGATGGCAGCAGACTGCTTTGGTGAGGTGATGTTTAGTGCAAATAAGGGACCGGGCCTGGATCTGGAAGATAAAACTACACTGCTGAAGTATCCACAGGGGATGTACATGAGGAAGAGAAGAGGAGTAACAAGGGAGAATCTCTAACTGATAAATTCAGTAATTATGAGCAGTCATGGCCTGATTTGGCTAGGCTGTAGACAACTTCTTGTTATGGTGTTCCCAACTGTTCATAACCACCATGTCTTTGTTTCATTTGGGAGCCACTGATGTGAAATAATTTGGAGACAACTTTATTTTTAGACCAGACTTGCAGTGATTTGCTCTTTATCCTCTTTTGTGGGAACTCTTTGCAGCTTGTTCATAGTTGTGATTTTCTGTAGTATTAGTCCAAAATAGATTCCTGCAAATTAAGACAGCAAGTTGAACTTTCAGACTTTTTTTAAAATTTGTATTGCAGAACTTCCTCAAACTGCAAATGTTCTGATACGCTTGCCTTGGCAGATGTGTTGCTTAGCTAGCATATAATTAGGTGTTATACTTGCTAATTTTTAGTTGGTTTTACGATTACATTAAGTGGAAGCAATAGGAAAGGCACTTGGCTTGTAATAAATGAGGACCACTGATATGTAAGGGTTTTTTAATTGCAGGTATATGTGAAAAACGTGTAAAAGTAGCTGAGTGAGGTTCTAGCAGCAAGTGTTTCTGGCTTAAATGGAAAGGATAGTTATGCTGTTCATTAACCTGGCCTTTTCTTGAGCTTTGGATTCTCTTTAAGTAGCTGGATGCTCAAATCTTACGGTACAAAATAAATGGAATAGATAGGGCTTTTGATCTCCTGAAACTTCATTAGTTTATTTTTCCCATGCTTGCAGTATTTTGAAATGAGTACTGAGATATTGTTTGGATATTTTAGTTTAAATTGAAAATGCAGAAACTGGTATTGGTGCACAAAATATATATGTTCTGCTGGACTTATGGGGTTTCTGTTTCTCCAAAAATGTTACTTTAATTCTTTATTTAAAGACCTAGTGGCATTCATGAATCAGTGTTATGAATGTTCCTTTAGGTACTTGATTTGACTTGGGTCTTAGCATTATGGAATTAGTGCTATGGTGCATGTGTTTACCACTCCTGCTTTATAGCTGCATGTAAGTGTTAGTTTGCTGTAATTTAGAAAGTATTGGAGGGGGTTTTGTGCTCTGTATTGGGAGCTTCTTGTCAAGAGAATGACTTACCTTGATGTGTTTTAGTACCATTCCTGGCTAGCAGTTTTCTAGGGGAATTAAGTTTTTTCAATATCACAAAAGATAAAGGTGTTACTGCTGGCATTAATCTGTATCTCTTCATGATGGTGGCCAAGCATATTCAGGTGACAGCCACTTCTCTTCGATTCAGCCTCACAGCTATAGAGTTTATCTTTAGCAGAGAGATGGAGACAAACTTTTTCATTGTTCTACTTCTTGAAAATGCAAGGCTAATGCTTTAATTGGTTTGGTTCATCTTAATGCCCACAGGCAAGGGGGCATGACAGATGCTGCTTAGACTGTTCTCCAAACAAGTTTGTTTTCTGTAATACTTTTGTAGGTCAGATTTCGATCACAGGAAATTGCTGGTCTCTGTTCTCTGTTGTTTGAAACAAAGAAGGTGGAGGTGAAATGTTCCTTTTCTCAGGTTCTTAATTTCTGCGATCTGATGTTTGTTTGGTTTTATTTTAAGTTTTTACGTTGCTAGTTCTAATGTTGTGATAGATGACATACCATAGTGTAATATGCTATTGGATTTGTACTTCTAGCATGCTAGCAGCCTGCCAGGTTTCCTCGTAGGAGCTGACAAAAGGTTTAATGACTTCTTTGTGAGTTGTTTTGTTTTTAATCCTAGGAAGATAGGCTGGAGATACTGGGAGAAGCTATGATTCACTTGTGCCAAGACTGAAAAGCAAAATCATTAGAAACTTTGAATGACTGCTTTTTCTCTTACCACTCAAAATAAATTGCAGCTAAAGCAATTGGGGCTAAAATGAGAGTAACAATTGGGTTTTGATGATCTGGCTTAAGTAATTTAGTGATTTTATGTGCAACTTTTGAGCTGTGGTTTGTGAAGATGCAGATCACTATTTATTGCTAGTAAACTTAGGCTGGACAGGCAGGACATAATATGGGAGGGGCATCAGTATGTTTTTCAAAGAGTATTGGCAGAGTCCTTTGGCACACAGTAAAACATTGATCCGCAGTTAGAAAGGATACTTCTGACAATGCTTTAGGATCATCTAACTTTTCTAGGCATAACTTCTAGGTTACTGCTTCTGTAGTGGTGACTTCTATATTCTTTGGTTTCCTGCTTCTCTATTATTATAATCATGTAGTCAGCCATATATAGATTGTGTTATAGTATATGACTAGTATTAGAATCATCTTTAAATGTGTTTTGGGAACTTTTGAAATTAAACTCCTCTTTGCAAAAAAGCTTCTCAGCAACTCAGAGGCTATTCAATGTAAACTAGTCAATTACAGAATGTGTTTCTCTGGGTTTTGGAACAATATTAAATAATGGTGGAATCATTTACTTGAAGCTCCATTGACTTAGGCTAAGGGAGCTTGTTTTGTTTCTATGTGCTTCAAATAAAATAAAACTGTAACTAACTTTCTGGAGGTAGTTTGGCCAATCTTTCTGTCAATACAACCAACCAGAATATTAGCAATCGCAACTGGTAGGCAATATATTTCTTGTTCTGTAGTTATAACTTATTTTTTTCTTTGTAATGGAGCAGAAATACTATGTTATCTGCCTTGTTAGTAACCTTGATTCGCTTGTAAAGATTTGGACCATTTACTCAGAGGATATTAGGTGTTTGCTGCTTTAGACGTGAGATTTCATTAACATCACTATAGAAATGGTAAAATAAGAATGGTCTAGCCTGGAAAGCCACAATGACTGGGACGCCTACAGACTGCTGAACTCCTGGGCACAGGGCATGAGCATACTCCTGTGCTTGACAGGAAATAAGGAAAGTGCAAAAGAAAAGTGTTCATGATGTTGGCACTGCCAGAAAGGGTGAGCTGCTTTTCTCATTTTCTCTGGGAAGGAGGAGGAGAGAAGTGGTGGGTTAAAGACACTGTCCTGTAGTGATCCATCCCTTGGATCACTCTGGATAGTCTGCAAACGCCATCAGAATCTACTGAGGTTTCTAGTCTAGTCTGTGAGATACCATTCAGTTTATTTGCATAATAGTTTCCAGTACGTTCTTGAGATAAAGATGTTAAAACTTGTGTTTGAATTTTTGTCAAAACTTCTTTTCCTGTAGAATAGTTTACTTCCTTGCCTGCAGCTGTGTTGGCTGTAGAAAGTCTTATGTGAGGAACTCCAGTATATTGGCAAAAAACACAGTTTGAAATTAGTTGATTTACCATTCAGAGAACCCTTTTTTGGTGAGCAGGGACCAAAGACTTCGCAAGTATCAAGTGATTCCAGACTCTTGAAGTGTTTCTCACTGCTATATCAATGATTACAATTGCAGTATACTTAATGCAGGCAAAGACATATGTCCTTTGTTTTGTGAGTATCTGAGTCATTGTTTCCGAAATCTTGGTGAGAAGGGCAGCTGTCAACTGTTCTTGACTTGTGTTTTCATAGAGGGGATACCACAAATGTAACGTGGTCAGAATCATGTGCCCTATATTTCCAGAAGTTTTAATTTCCATTTGACTCTATCAGAAGTGTGAAGATGATAGAATTATGTAGCTGTGCTTACCTGGATGTTTTGCTGTATGCTAGCTATCAAAATGGTGATTTTTTAAATTATTTATAATAAAAACAGTATCCAGTGTCTGAGGAAAGAGGAGAACATGGACAGGACATGATTAATGCAAAATTTAATAAAACTCCTGTTCCTGTGCAACAGGAAGACATCTGTGTTGACGATCCAGCATTTTCATCTGCCGTTGGAGAATGTGTCCATATATTTGTAATATACAGACAATCCACTTCTGGAGCTTACACTCCAGATAACTTACACAGATACACTATGATAGAAAGTGGTTTGTCTTCTATGCAGCTAGCATTTTACATGGATTGCATTTAGTTCTGCAGTCCATCCAGCTTTAGACACGTAATGGTGTCGAGTAACATTGAACATTTTAGGGGATAATATCCATTGCCACAGCCTTTCCATATTTATCTGCTGACAGTCTTCTGTGCCTTCACCAAACTTTCTCAAACCTGTTACTGACATCACATGTGCAGCACTGAGCAGAAGTGAGCTGTTGTAGTGTCTCAAGGAACACGTGCCACATTGGTACGTGTTACATGCTGTATTTAGTTTTGGGAAGTATTGTTTTGCTTGATGAAGTGGTGTTAATAAACCTTGATGGTAATTTAGCAATTTTGTCTCAGCGTTCATGCTGGTTTGTACAATTTAGTTCCTATTATTGACTGTCAGCTAGCATCAAGTACACCAGGCATCTGCATTAAGCTTGAAAACACTACTTTAGGCCTCCTGGTAGGAGGAGGACTTCAATTAATGGCTTCCACTGTAGGAATAAAATGGTTGTAGTTATTGATGGGATGTATAGATTTTGGTAGTTTGTTTTTTAATGTAGGAAATATAAAAGCTTGGTGAAAATTGTGGTAGTTAAAATGCTAGGTTTTGATCGTCTCAAGAAGTAAAGATTTTGCCAAAGAGTTACATTACTTTCCAAAACAGAAATTGGAGGTCTTTTCTATAAAAGCATTTTTCTAATTAGATATTGCATTTTATCTTTCCCTTATAGCTAAACCAGGTGGACGGGTGAAATGTCAGTATATTTCCGCTGTGGATAAAGTGATCTTTGTGGACGATTATGCAGTAGGATGTAGGAAAGATCTCAATGGCATCTTACTGTTAGACACAGCTCTGCAAACGCCTGTTTCAAAACAAGATGACGTGGTTCAGCTTGAATTGCCAGTTACAGAGGTAAGATGTGGAGGGGGGAACAAAAAGACGTGTGTAAATAACTGTGTCAGAAATACTGAAGCCAGACATTTGACTCTAAGTTTCTAGGGTGATATTAACACCATCCAATGGAAAAGTTTCATTGTTATTAGCTGTCATAGGGCCATAGCTTTTCGGTGTTACCTGTATCTCAGTCAAATAAGAGCATGCCTCAAGACCACATTATTTCAGGTGAAAAAACTTTTTAGTGACCAGAGATAAGGACTCACTTCCCCACCTTTGTCAGTGCTTTTGTATGGAATCTATATGTACTTCTAGAAATCAGTCTGGGCTGTTAGACATCCCTGATTTTTTTGTTTTGTTGTCGTTGTTATAGTCTTTCAGGAAAAGAAAGACAAAATCAGGTGAAACAGTGTTTCTTCATGTGAAGAATTAGTGCTGGAATCTTAAGTTTTCTAGCAAGGTCAGCTGGCCTAACAAAAGACTTTCTTCTGTGCAAACCTGGCTTCTCTTTTATGTTTGGATTGGCTGTAACACAGTACTTCATGGTTTGAGCGTTTAGTATCACTTTAAGAGAAGCTAATGAAGACATTTCTGCTTAGAGTGTAATGTTTAGGATTTTGCTGCATTTGTTTATCCTCAGCATTGATGTAAATTATTTATGTGCTCCTGAAGTATTGAGTAAGAGGTGCTTGCTATGAATCAGGAGTGTATGTTATATGTGAGGTTTTTAACTATGTGACTTGAGTAGGAGTAACAGCAATAAAATGTTTTATAGAGGTCTCTGAAGAGAGCTTCCTGGGTTCCTCAGGCTTGCTGCCCACTGGCATCACTTTTACACCCTTTGTGGGTTACTAAAGCATATTGGTATGTGTGCCTGAGTATGAATGAAGTGTCAGAGGTTAGGATTTCCTTTCATAAGGTCTGCTGTGACGGGTTTGCAATCTCGCACTGCTCAATACAACCTGTAAGTTTGTGTCAGTTTTTTGGCACAAAGATTCTTTGGTTCTAAAGAGTTTACAAGCCTTATTTACAGCACTTCTCTGTAAAGATTCTTCCTATAGAAAAAGAAATTTGGAAATTTGGAGTTGAGTAGGGATAGCTTTGGGAGTTTTGTCACCAGATCAGTGAGGTAGGAGGCAAAACATTATCAGTCTTAAGTTCTTACTTTTAATTTTAAAGCGGTGGTAACTCAGACCTTGGAAAAATTCAGTAAATATTAAGCAAATATCATACAAACACATCTGCCCACCTCTTTCATCATAGAAAGGTCAAGAACTTTCATGCAAGGAAGGGTGTTTAGTTTTTTTTTTTTTGTCCGTAGAACTTTTCTGCTAATTTTTTGCACATAAGTAGTCTTTTAATATGTTTGATCTGCTGATAGTGTAGTGCACCTTTATGTATTTTTAATTGTCAGCATTAACAAGTTATGAAGCAACCTCTGTGCTGTTTTAAATTCCCTGTAGAACACTAAAATTTAGAAACCTCCACAGTCTGTTATTCTTCTGATATAACCTTAGCTAGGGGGCTGATTTGCCTTATTTCAGCCTTTCATCCCCTGAACTTCCCAAGGACGTAACCAAGGGGCCATTTAGTCCATTCTGTTTGGAGCAGTTTGTGGCTGTTTAAAGGACTGGCTGACCATTGTCCTTGGGAAATATTTCCCTGTATTTGTAACTTGTCAGAATTCTTGTAATATTTTTCAGATGTTAACCCACCTAACAGGAGATATAGAATACTGTGCCTTGCACATTAAGCATACCTTTAAATCTTACCTGTCAACATGAAGTTAGCAGACATAGGGATAAGCTGGAAATAGATGAAGAAGAAAAATGTCAAAGAAAATGTCTACAAATGGATGCTTATAGCATTCTTTTCTACCTGCATTATTTCTGAGTTTTAAGAACTAACTTCTAAACTAGCCTGGGTTTTTATTTGCCTCATTTTTCAGCTTCACTGTATTAGCATTGTAAGTAACTTATCTCTAATTTTATTGCCATGTTGTTGTTCTCAGTATTATCTACCTTTTTGAAGATACAAAGCTACTCAGAAAATGTCAAGACTTTTGTTCTCGCACTCACTTTTTGTCCTTAAAGCTGAATGAATCCTTTTGAAGAGAAAGCATTGGGCAGTAGATGTGTCCTCATTGCTTGCTTTAATAGATCTTCAGTTTTAACTTATATGACTGACTTGTTTAACATTTGGTAATATTGCCCTTGAGGGAATTTGTAGTAATTACTGTTACCATTGCTGAAGTTTATCTATGGGCTGGCCTGTGAAGTAAAATCTGGAACATCATACTCAGCTCTGGATCTTTTATGGGAATTATGCTGATAGAATATATGATGAAGTAGGATCTGGCAAAGGACATTCCGGGAGTAATGAAACAGGCATAATTCCTGTTGTAGTTATTCGGCGTGGATGCTAACTTTGCTTGCACATCTGCATTTTAGGCTCAGCAGCTGTTATCTGCTTGCATAGAAAAAGTAGATGTTTCTAGCACAGAGGGATATGATTTGTTCATCACACAACTGAAGGATGGCTTAAAAAATACCTCACATGAAACAGCAGCAAATCATAAAGTTGCAAAGGTAAGAATTTGTCTCTGTACTGTCTAACATGGATTCCCAAGTCTGATTTGTGTGTCTGCCGTTGAAACATACAAAATCTGTGACTCAGTGTGGTGGATTTTGTTTGAAGACAGTGGAATAGTTTATCTGTTCCTTAGTTTTATATGTGAAGCTGCACTTAGTAAGAGAATAAATAAGGTTAGTTTCTGGCTGATGAAGTCAATTAATAAACCCAACTGAGCTTAAGATTTGAAGTTACTGACTTTCCTTGCGTTATGTATGTGTTGCTTTTGTGTGTCTATTGTTGTTACATTTCTTGATATCAAACGTGTTTGGTTTTGGTTTTGACACTTTTGTGATCTGTTTGTTGTTTAGATGTTAAAATTCTTAAACATAGACACTTTTTTTTCTTATTTAGTGGGCAACGGTTACGTTCCACCTTCCTCATCACGTTTTGAAGTCTGTCGCCAGTGCCATTGTAAATGAACTCAAGAAGATAAATCAAAATATTGCTGCCTTACCTGTAGCATCCTCTGTGATGGATAGGTTATCTTACCTCTTACCCAGCGCACGGCCAGAGCTTGGTGTGGGACCTGGGCGATCTGTGGACAGGTATAGTAAGACAAAATAAGTGATGAATTTGATCCCTTAGTTGTATCAGAATAAGCTCTTAGATGACTTTAACTTACTTGCCAAAGAATTAGTCCTGTTCTGTGCTTTGTTGCACTTAGACATAGATCTAATTAACTGTTTAATGCACACTGTGCCATGCATATTACTGAACTTAGCAGAGCTTTTATGTATGCCACAGGGCTGTCTGGGTTTCAGCTTTAATGCCAGGCAAATTGAATTCACTTTGCTCTTAATCCCAACATACACTTTTAGAAAGGTAACAATTGCAGCCTGAAATACATACTACATTGTATCCTGAAGTCAATTTCTTTTCCTTCATACAAGAAAGGGTCATGCTTATGTTTAATGGTTTAGAAGTTTTGGAAGTTACCTTTGCAGAGCATATATATGCTACTTCTGAACTCTCTAGTCACTTGTTACGTGTTTGGGGTGAGAGAACATTTTACCTCAGATTGTTGTTTCATTTCTTTCTGATCCAAGTGGTAACGTATATACAAGCTAGTAACTCATTATTTTAACCTTCATAAGCTGAGACTAGTTAGAATGCTGGTAAATCTTCCAAGTTTATAAATTAATTCTTTCTTGAAGGTGTCTGTACAAATATTATTTTGCATGTGTATTATCATTTCTTACACCTAAAATCATTGAATGACTTTGATTTCATCTCTTAACTTCACCAAGGCTTCAGGTCTACCTGTACCTCACCATATTGTATTTTAATTAGAGCGCTCCCAAGATTTGTCTCTTGAGCTGGTATAACATCAAGTTAAGATAGCTCTTATGTGGGTGTTGCTAGAATAGATCACTTCCTTGGTAGGAAATGTTTAATATTTCCATTCTCTCCTAAGACAGCAAAAATATCCTGAAACTGAGAAACAGAAATAGGAAATAAGGCACCTTTCCATCTAACAGCCCTAGTTCTTGGGAGAACAAAACTCTGTCAAGGGAGAAGGAAAACTGATACTCATGAACTGTTGCAGATGAGGGACATGCACTGAGTGAAGGTGGAAAAGAGAGGAACCACTTTGCTCTGTAACTGTTGAGTTGCAGAGGGGTTCATATTTTGGGATGTAGTAGTTCAGAATTTATAAATACTATAATGTGTAGTGAGTGATAGCTCTGGGGGGTTGTACCGTGTATTCAATTAGGCAAAAAATACCACTTTAGAGTATTTTTAAACATGTATATTCATATCTATTTAACTAAGAACCCCAAATTTTTGCACTAGTTGTCATGTTAAAAAAAAGTCCACCTCTTTTGCAGTTCTATTGGGCTAGATTCTCCACCTGCCTTAGGTGCAGAACAGCTTTGGATATCTGATACTCTTCTGCAGGTAGATCAAACAGGCTGCCTGGAAGCTTATTTTATTAATCCTGCTTTTAGGGCCCATAGGTTGATGTATGGCTTTTTGTTTTGTTCCTGGGGATGCACTTTAAGTGAGGGAAGTTTGTAACTTTTCTGTAATATTTAATTATAATTTTACGTATAAGTCATTCATAACTATTTGTGCTATTTTTGATGGTTACTAAAGCACGGAAAGTCTTACAAATAGTTTAGGTGTTTAATTTTATGTGGCAATCTGGAGTAATGTAGGGTTTTTCACTTTTCTAGGTCTTTGATGTATAGTGAAGCTAACAGACGGGAGACATTCACTTCATGGCCTCATGTAGGTTATCGATGGGCACAGCCAGATCCTATGGCTCAAGCTGGATTCTATCACCAGGTAAAAGATTTAGTTGTTCTTAGTATTTGTTCCCTAGGTGGGAGGGCAGGGGAAAAAAGGTAGTGATGTTTTTTAGTAGGGTTTTTTTTCTCTTTTTTTTAAATGAAGTCATTCAATTATACGAAAACAATAAAAACTTCGTCATTCAGCTCTTTGTTTTTTTATAAGTTTCATGGAGTTTTGGTGCATTGAGTTTGCTTTTTTTCTTTTTTTGTATAGATCACAGACAGTACTGTTCTGAACTTCAGCATATAAAACTTTTCAAAATAGCAGACTAATCTGTGTTAACAGTAATGGAGATGAAGTTGATCGCTATGTAGAATCTGTCTTTCTCCTTGTTAGATTGTTGAGTAAATAATCCTTTTTATATTACAAGTAAGACAAAAAAGCAGTAAGCTTGGCACTGGAGTTCTCTGACCATACTTTCCCAGTAGAACTTAACTGTATTGTATAAAACTGAAGTCCTAGGTCACATTAATTTGTTAGGCTTAATGAATAAATGCAACCTCAACATTTTATTCCACTACTTTTGCTTATTTCCATTTTTCATTTCTTGAAATTATTCCTGCTGTAAAAAAAATATTTATAGTATGGATTTAGATAATGATGGCTGGGCAGTGCCTATCATTTGACAGCAATATTATCTGTCTCATTCTGTCAGCTGCAAAGCATGATAGGTGGATGATGTTTTTGAATGATTTCTTTATTTGTACAGAAGGAGAAATGCAGGGAATTCGTATGTTGGAATTGCATTTGCATATGCCCAAGCATGTCTTGAATTGAAGTCACAAAAATGCTAAATTTTAAGAGAATGGAAATTTTGATTGTTTTTCCTCAGTTACTTCAGCTAGTAACAACTGTTCTTTGCAGAGGAGTGATAGAGAATACTTTATGTCCTAAGAGATTAGTAGGAATGTTTTTTAACCCTTGTTTATCCAAGCATGTATTCTGCTGCAGTTCTAAATTTTTTGAACCTTGTGAACTTTTGCCGAAGAAAAAAAAGTCATATTTGTTCTGTGTCTGTGGTTTGTATCCAATGACATGTATGAATGTTAGTTCTGGATGTCTGCTACAGTAATGTGTATCCTTTTTTAATGTGAAATACTGCCACTTTATAGTATATAATTTGTGGCCTTTTACATGTTTGATGTGATGCTTTAGTATGTCACTAGAAGGAAAGGACTTGATCACCTCGTTAAAAGTGTTTCATGGTACGCAACTAAATAAATTTCAAGTGTTTCTTCCTATTTTCATAGCCTGCTTCATCAGGAGATGACAGAGCCATGTGCTTTACCTGTAGTGTGTGCTTGGTGTGCTGGGAGCCTACAGATGAACCTTGGTAAGTTTAATGATGTCTGAAGTCCACTTAATTTTGTGCTGAAGAGGTTAGAAGTCTTCAAAGGACGAATATCAACATATCTCGGTGGCATTTCTGATGAGTTTAGGACAAGTCATTGACAAGAATGGGTTTGCAAAATGATTCCATGGAACGAATCACAAAACGGTTTGATGTACTATATCAAATTCCTATATAATACTAAAACAAGAAAAAATGGTAGTTGGTTTTATTTCTTAATTCTGATTTGCTATTTCATTTCAAATTGCTCCTTGAGAGTTGTCAGGCAATACTTCTGTGCAAGTTTCTAAACTGAGCCTTCTGTTTGACTGTGACTAGAGCACATCTCTTCAAGTTCAAAAATTGCCATGGCTGTTTAGTGCATATTTGCCTTTTATGTGAAGTTACAGCATCCGTTTCTAGTTCCCTGAATCATCTAAAATTGTGCATAGTGACAGAAATATGGAACCTTTCACTGATTAAAGAGTTCCTAACGTAATTTTTTTTCTTGATTAGTTTGTAACTTAAAATCTTTTCTTGAACACATCAGATTCCTGACTTGCTGGAAACTTTTCCTTGTAATATTATCCTCATAGTTTTTATCTACTCCTTTCACTTATGATTTTCAAGACATTTTGTAGCTGCGTAATTTCTCTTGTTATGTCTCTGCCTTAGTTGTATATCAAAATTAGGTTTTTTTCATGCTTCTTTATCAATGTGACATTCAGAGCTGGTTTCAGTTTTTATTTTTTTGTGTATATAGATCTTAAAACAGGACATTGCTTCTGAAGTTACTCAACATTGAAGTTGCAATGTTTGTTAATTTAATCTGTGCTTTTCTTCATGGAGACATGACTGGCTACTGCCTATAGAATAATTATCTTTTTAATGGACTAATTGTATTAAGAGCACTGTGTAGATTGATGCATTTGAATATAAATGTGCATTGAGAGATCAAAGTCTTTAATACCGTCTGCTATTGAGAATCAGCAGGGAAAGCTGTGTGAGTAACTTCAGAATTGTCTTGTATCGTTGATGCAGTACAGTACAAACGGTTCCATTTCAGCTTCACTTCTAGTGTTTAGCTTGTATATGCTGTGTGTATTTTTCGCAGTAAGAAATCGATATTTTCTGTGTTTGTTTTTCATCTGGAAAGGTCTGAACATGAGAGACATTCCCCAAATTGCCCATTTGTCAAGGGTGAGCACACTCAGAATGTACCTCTTTCAGTCACACTGGCAACAAGTCCAGCACAATTTCCCTGCACAGATGGCACTGACAGAATAACCTGCTTTGGATCTGGAAGTTGCCCTCATTTTCTAGCTGCTGCAACAAAACGAGGAAAGATCTGCATATGGGATGTTTCCAAACTTATGAAGGTATGCAATATAAACAATCATTTTTCATCAACTGTTTACTGATCAGGCGTATCTTGATTCAAAATCAAATACCTCTTCTGTTTTTTGTTGTTATTTCTCAGGTCCACTTAAAATTTGAAATCAATGCATATGATCCTGCTATTGTGCAGCAACTTATGTTATCAGGAGAACAGAGCTCAGGGGTTGACTCAAGGAGACCAACACTAGCATGGTTAGAAGATTCCTCTAGCTGCTCAGATATACCGAAATTAGAAGGAGACAGGTATGCCAGTCTGCAAAATGAAAAACATAAAATGCTTCTGTGTGAGTGGTAAATACCATTTAGCGAAGTCATGCTTTGTGAAACAAAAGATTGGTGATTTTCTTTTCATGGAAATAATGCTTTTAGTCACTCTGCATTTATACACAATTCAACGCTTGAAAAAGACTAATCTAAATTTCTATTTTTTAAGCCAGTTTCCTACTGTTCCAGTTTTTGTACTCCACTAGCAGAGAGATTGCAGATCTCATTGCTGCCCTATGCTCATATTTCAGAGGCAGAGTAAAAAGAGAAAGGAATATAAGTTTTGGATCAGCTGTATTATTCTTAGAGCTACTCAGGGTCCTAGTTCTCTTGAAAAGGTGTCTTGAACAGAATCTGTTTTTGTGACAAAATGATTAATCTGGGAATAGTTTTAAAACCAACACACCGTTCATCCCTAGTTTCTGTACTAGCTACAAAATCGCCTTGGTAGGATTGAAGACCAGTCTGTCAGCTCCACTTTCCAGAGATTATTTTGAGGAATTTGAAGATGTCAATATTAATTTTTAGATGTTCTGATGGTATAGTTTTATTTTTCTTGGAAATATTCCTGAGAACTGACTTTCATTTTAATTCAATTTATGCCTGAATTGTAGGAAATACAACAGTAGAATAGACAAAAAGAAATCTGGTCTGCTGGTTTGATAATGGAGTAGAAAGTTTGTATGTTGTTGGTGTCTATAATGAACTCATCAATGGATGGACAATGCTGGCTAAAAGGAATGGCCAGTTACAATACACATCATGTTTTTTACTAATTTTTACTGATTTAATTAAAAATAAGCATGCAGTTAGCATGTACATGGTGTCATTTGTACATTTTTTTTTTCAGTGATGACCTACTGGAGGATTCAGACAGTGAAGAGCATTCCAGATCAGAATCTGTGACAGGTAGGTTATATCTGATCTGTTTTATATGTAATAGTTTGGAGGTGAAAGGGAAAATTCTTCTTTCAGGCTTCTAAAAAACCCCTGTCAAAACTAATGATATTACATTCACTGTATTAGAAAAAAGGAAAAGGATTTACCTTGAAAACAATGCCAGTATTTAGGTCATTGTTTATGTGGTGGAGAGATTGCATACAGGAGAAAAGAAAACTGCACTTTGTTGGTTAATAAATGTCTTACTTGACAATAAGCATTGCTTATCTTGCTGTCAATAAAGCACACAAACCAAGATGAAAGAACTTCCTTCGAACAGGAACAAATAACAGTTGTACAAAACCCTTTAAGTTCAGGGGATTGCCAGAAAGAGTTCCTGTGTCTTGATTGTTTCTCTAAGGGTATGCACTTTGATAAAGTATTTATCTTCCTGAGTGAGGATTTCATATGGAAGCAGAACAGTGCTATGCATGATGTTCTTGTGTTATTTCCTCAGAGATTGAGTCAGAAATTTTGAGGGAGGGAGGACTATGTGTTTATTTTCTATAATCGAGTGTATGTCTTTGACTAAGGATCACCAAATGGGGAAAAAAAAAGCATGAGATGTAGAAAAAGATTTTTTTTTTCCAACAAACAATAGTATGTGCAGTATGATTCCTGTTTTGTCTTCTGAGCCATTTGCATTATGTTTAACGTTTTTGTTTTAAAGGGCATACATCACAAAAAGAAACTATGGAAGTTAGCCTTGATATAACAGCTCTCAGCGTTCTTCAGCAACCCGAAAAACTTCAGTGGGAGATTGTTGCAAATGTTCTGGAAGACACAGTTAAAGATCTAGAAGAACTTGGAGCAAATCCCTGTTTAGCCAACTGTAAGAGTGAAAAGATGAAGGAAAAGCATCTAGAACAACACAACATTCCCTTTCCTTGTTTATTAGCCGGAGGTCTATTAACATACAAATCACCTGCTACCTCTCCCATTAGCAGTAACTCTCAGAGATCACTGGATGGCTTAAGTAGGACTCGAGGTGAGAGTGTCTCAGAACAGGGATCAACTGACAATGAATCCTGCACTAATTCAGAACTGAATTCCCCTCTGGTAAGGAGGACTTTGCCTGTATTGCTGCTATACAGCATTAAGGAGTCTGATGAAAAAGCAGGAAAACTTTTTTCACAGATGAACAATATTATGAGTAAAAGTATACACGATGATGGTTTCACAGTTCCACAGATCATTGAAATGGAGCTGGACAGTCAGGAACAGTTGCTGTTACAGGACCCCCCTGTGACTTACATTCAGCAGTTCGCAGATGCTGCAGCCAACCTGACATCTCCAGACTCGGACAAGTGGAGCTCTATGGTTCCCAAGCCTGGGACTTTGGTTCAGTGCCTGCGTCTGCCCAAGTTTGCAGAGGAGGAGAACCTGTGTGTAGATTCCATCACACCTTGTGCAGACGGAGTTCATCTCTTAGTAGGACTGCGGACTTGTCCCGTCGAATCTCTGAGTGCAATAAATCAAGTAGAGGCCTTGAATAATTTAAATAAATTAAACTCGGCACTATGTAATAGAAGGAAGGGGGAACTAGAATCAAGTCTTGCTGTAGTGAATGGCACGAGTATTGATGTAATCCAGCATGAGTCACCAGCAGATGTACCAACTCCTTTAATAATTCAGCCTGAACAGAGAAGTGTTAGTGGTGGATACCTAGTGCTTTATAAGATGAATTATGCCACTAGAATAGTGACTCTGGAGGAGGAGCCAGTAAAAATCCAGCATATCAAGGACCCCCAAGACACAATTACCTCAATGATTTTGCTCCCACCAGATATATTGGATAATCGAGAGGACGACTGTGAGGAGCCTGTAGAGGAAATACAATTAACTTCTAAAAATGGCAATGGGAGAGAGAGAAGATCTGAGATCTCTACTCTTGGGCACCTGGTAATAACTACTCAGGGAGGATATGTAAAAATATTAGATCTTTCAAACTTTGAAATTCTGGCCAAAGTGGAGCCACCTAAAAAAGAGGGCACTGAGGAACCAGATATGTTTGTTTCTGTGATATACTGTTCGGGCACAGACAGATTATGTGCGTGCACCAAAGGTAAGACTTTTCTTTAATTTTTTTTTTAATCATTCTTTTTATTGTATTTGGATTATATTACAGAATTTAGAATCTGAATTTCAAATTCCACTGAATTTACATACAATTTAATGGTCTAGGTAGCGTGGACTCTTGTTAATTCCTCACCTTAAATGTCAGTTCTGATCTCTAGAATGGCAGTAATTCTTGTGTGTGTCTAATTCTTGTAGATGCACGGATTTTCCTAAGTCCCAAACAAATAGAAGTAATTCTTGTATGCAATTATTTCTATGACAGAGAAATGCCATTTCAGAAAAACTTCTCCTGCCTGCAGTTGATGATATTCAAGAGAGCAGAGAAGTTAATGCTTTTATACCTTATTCCAGTGTATTTCCATTCATGTAGCATGCTGCTGGTTCTGCTTCAGCTGTTTGCGATTGGGGTTGTACTTTCTTGTGTGTTAGAGCCAGACTATCCATGCAGGGTTCTTACGTCTTTTTTTCCAAATAAAGACAAGGCATTTTGGGGAAGGGGGCAGGTAGGAGAGGAGTGTAACTGAAGTCTAGGTAACAACTACTTTGTAAAAGTGTCTGAACCACCACACAACTCCCTGTTTTCGTTGTGTCATATTGGAGCACTGGAAACAGCTCTGGGTGTCATCTAGCTGAGTTCCTCCATGTGCCAGTTTTATTTAGTTCTCCTGCAGTTGATTGCAGCTCTGGTGGAAATGCTTAGGCTCTCAGGCCAAGCTGATGGGATGGTTTGTATGTTTCAGATAAAATTCCCACCAATATCATGTTGAGCTTCCTCTTTACTAGAGGAATTGAAATTGATACGTTTTTTCCTTTCATGGTGATGTCACACTAATTATAAAGTCCTCCTGTGAGCAGTTGTTAAATCAGATTTACTTGCTATTTCCAACAGATAAAGTCAAGTTTATTGTAAACATCTCAGTTTTGTTAAAGGCTCCATGTTTCTCACTCACCCACCAAAATTTTTAGAAGTGGGCATTTTAGATTTGCTTTTTAAATACAAATGAAAACACTGGAAGTTATTAACTAGTATTTATGTTTGCAGATTCCCAAGGGTAGCATTCATAATTATGAAATTGTTCTCTTTTGGTGACTGCTTTTGAAGAAGTATCTACTAAACAGTTTCATCTGTATTTAGTAATGCATGCTTTCTCCTAGTTAAAATGGAACTCTTAACTGAAAGGTTAATTGCCTTTGAAAACTGTTACATCATATCATATCCATGTCATAATGTTTTTACCTTATAGTTAGCTGATCAAACTGTAATCTCATTGAAAAGACCTCAGATTTTTTTTCTACAGAATTTTATTACTATCAATTTCTTTCTTGCATCAAATATTTTTTTCCTTTCTTGTGTTTTAAGATTCATGATAAAAGTTAAAGGGCTCATTGTTACTATGCATGGTACTTTTCTATCCAGTGTTAGTGTGCATGGTAAATATATTCTTGTAGCTTTTGGTATTATCTAAACTCTTTGGGGCATGGAGTGTAAGATATTCAGGTCTCTTGAGCTGGAAGCATTTATTCTGTGTGTGTTGGAGTATTTTGTCTCTGCCTAGATAACCACCATCTCTGTTACTGTCTGAAGAATACTTCCTTCTTCCTTGTAATGCACAAGCACATCATTCTGCTTTTGCAGTACATCTCTCTCAGTATTATAATATCCATCTAGTAATATATAAATAGCTTAGTTGGATTTCTTGTTCATGCTGCCCTTAAGATGACTGAGATTTTGGGGTATTTTTTCTTTTGTAGCCCAGTATGCTACAGGTATCTAGTCAGCCTGCAGGCGTCCTCTTTTGAATATAGTACTTTGTTTGCTTTAAAAAAAAACAACCTATAAATCTATGGTTTATTCTTATCTTTGATTTACACCCACTACACCTCTATTTGGAACTTCGGTTTTTTGCTCAGCCATGGACTTTGGAATTCATTATTTTCATTAATGTCTTAAATGTCTTTAGAGGCTTTGAATTTTTATCCCTTTTTAACATTTCAGTCACTGTTATATTTTTCTCACTTTCGAGAAATTAAGTCCAAAGCTGTCATAAACTCTGATGGGTCAATGTCAATTAGAACTCTGGATTTCAGGATCTGATGCTAGATATGTCTGAAGCCTCAGAGTCAAAACATTTATGCCAAAATACGTCACTTGCTAAAGAATGACTTGCACTGAAGTGTCTATAAATAAAGCATAAGAGGCATAAAATTCAGGAACACTATAAGAAAAAGCAAATCAAGAACCTTAACTATTAATATAACTTCTAAAATCCTCTATCTTACTGTATGTTTGAATAGCTAAATATATGGAATGGATTTTGGATAGTTTTCCTTGTCTTGAATCATAAGCATCCTTTAACCTTTTGCTTTAAGTGGGTAGAATTTCTTGCTTAGCTAGGTGGCTGAAGATGGAGGGTTTGCTGTTATTATTTTTTTTTAATTGCAGCTTTCTTAGGCTTCTTCACAAATCACTTGGAGGTGTTTGCTTCTCTAGGTTTACTGCCACATGTGGGATGGTGCCTGCAGTTTGACAGCATTAGAAAGATACCCTGAAAGTAGAATAACTGCATCCACTGATGTATTCAACATTATTCTGTCCAGAAAGGAGCATGTAGTGGAAATAAATAAATGAAAATGTTAAGTGAAAGTCTTGCAGCATGCATGCATTGGAAATGCTTGGATGGTGTTGGAAAATATTCAGGCATGAGCAGGGTATTCTTTCCTGTTTACTCGTTTGGGAGGTCAGAGTAGGCAAAGAGGTACTTTAATGTCTGAAAGTTCTGAGTGCAGAATAGACTTCTGTTCCTCCTGCTTGTTGATGTATTATTTTCATCAGTAGATTATAAAAATTTTTCCATTGCTGCCTCTAAGATATGGCTGAAGAAGAGACTTCTGTGTGAATGGGTGCTTCAGATCTGGAGTGGCTTTATGGAAACAAGTTTTAGACTTGCATTTGACGTCATCCATCTTTGTGAGTCACGCTTCAGAATGTTACCTCTTGGTGTCAGCTTCAGCTACTTACCTGTTTCTGCAAGGATTACCTGGGCTTGACCTCTGGGGAAAGTGAGCAAGTATATTCTTGGTTCCAGTTCTGTTAAGCAAATATAGTGAACTTTAATCTCTTTGTATTTTGCTTTCTTCTCTTCCCCTTGGCCAAGGTGAACTATATTTAATATCACTCTTGTGCTTGGTCTGCTCTCACATGGGGATTCAGATGTTTTCTCTTATGTGATTAATACAGTCAGAACTCAACTTTTGTAATGTTCAAAATAGTAAGAAAATAAGTAATTTCTTTGCTCTAAAATGAGGCAGCAGGTACTGGTTTTGAACACAGATACAGCTGTAGGGTGGTCTTTTGATTTTTAAAGTTTATTATCTTGATTTTAAGAGGGTCAGATATAGATTCTTATTGCTGGATTGTGCCCACCTGAAATTTTGAATGTTACATTATAACACTTTAAAGGTGCTACAATATAACAAGAGTTTTTTAGTCCCTCCCTTTTGTCAGAAAAAGTGTTTTTCAGGCCAGATTTTAGTATGTCCAGAGTGAGGTGCCTATGCAGATATTACTTATCTGCAAGCCTGGCAGAACTGGATGGCACTTGGATACATTTGAGAATTGATTCCCTCAAGTCTCGTACCTTTCATTTATAGCAGCTTTCTTGCTCTTAAGTTGTAAATAGTGTACTAATCACAGTCGGTAGCTTTTTTCTGATTTAGTTTGGATATCTTATTTGTTTCTTCCTTGTCGTTAGGTTTTGTCTGCCCTGTGTACTGTGTATTTGAAGTTCAGGAATCAATTCAGTATTTTCAATTTTCTACCTTTTTTGGTAAAGGAGTCTAATAGGATTGGAGAGAGGTCACGTTTTTTCCACATCAGAATTAGTGTTGGAAATAATGCTAAGAGCTCATCTTCAAGTCAGGGTCAGTTACACTTAGCCATTGAGATGAGTGTTTTCAAACAGCTTCAACACAGAGATTGAACAGTCTGCTCATGAAATTTCTCTTGTTGCATGCTGTCCTTGATGATGATTTTTTTCACTAGTTTAGCCTGTATCATTGTCACTGGAGTTGTATCTGTTGTACTATTCATTATGAATATGGCAGAGATTTCTTCAAAAAAGGAGGGAAAGACAGAATTTATTTAGGTGCTGTCCTTCTACCATTTGTTTTCTCAAGCTGAATATCTCAAATTCTTTTAAACTTACAAAAGAAGAAAAAAACAAAGCAGCCTTTACTTTCCCCTCCCAAAAGATCTAAGTCAGTCCACAAGTTTCTTGATAAGATATGCAAAACCAGGCCCAGTAATCCTACAGATGAATTCCTTAAGCAGCTCTGGATTCTGTACATAATATGTGTGTGTATACATAGTGGAATGTTTGCACTTTTGACCAGGAAATTGAACGAGATTTATCATCTGACTCACAAGAACCTCTCTTACAGAACTGCTGTCTAGCTGGGGTTTTTTTCATCCTGTAATAGGGATTTTAATGATTTCTTTCTAGGTATAGTAACTTTTGCTTTTCAGTTACATTGTATTTTTTCAAAGTCGAGGCAGAATTTTAAAGCTGAAATCTCCAAGAGTAGTTTAAATTGGAGTGTCTCCAAGTGAGGTTTTGGGAAAACTTTCTTGATGACATTTTTCAGGTGTTCTGAACTTGCACATTTAGAGCTAACCAGTGACAAGAGAAGGAGGGGACTATGAATTGATTAGTGCATAGTTTCCTGTGGTATGGCTTTCTTTTCTAATTCCTTTTAACTAATTGGATATTGTCCAACTATGTCATTGTGTTGTGATTTGCTAATGACAATAGTGTCACTCTTCCCAAACTCCTTCTAGAATGCAGGGACATCTCACCAGATTGGCTTTGACTGCAGTGGCCTTAGTCTCTGGCATGCTCTCTAGCATGTTCCTGTGCTGCTTTTCTGGATCCAGGAACTGTTTTGCCAGAAGGAAGCCTGTGGTTTACTTGAATGAATTTATGATTCTTATGTTTTGTTTGTATTGCCCAGCAGGTTCTTAAATCCATGCAAATTGCAGGTTTTAAATACAGTTCAGAATAAAATTAACAATGTTTTGATTCTGTTACCTGTTTTTTGAGGCAAGTATGATGAAGCAAGTTCCCAGTTTGTGTCTTTTGTGATACCTGAGTAAGTCAGTGTCAGCTTTCATATCATCTGGGTAGTGCAACAGAAGCATATATTGCCTCTGTCAAAGTGATGCAAACAGAGAAACCTTCAGATAAACTGCTACTTGAGATGTTTGCTCCCTGACTAGAATTAGAAAGCACTGGACGAGTCACTCTTTCAGCCTAGTGCTGCAAACAATAGCAGTAACACCAATAAAAAGAAAAAATGAAGCATTGACTTCTGCACAGATATTTTTCACTGGCACTTGACTATTGGAAATACAGTATCATTGAAACAAATGATGAAGCATGCATCATCAGAAAGTCATCTTTGGGTGTTCTGTGAGAGGAAATGCTTCCTTTGTGATACAGAGGCAGATCCATCTACAACACATGGAAAAGTGTGCATAAACAGAGGCTAATAGTGTACAACTGAAGTTCATGGTAACCTTCTTTACGTAACCTTTTTAAAAATGAATAAGAGGAAGTGAGGTATCTCCAGTTTAGCACAAATTTTTTCTTGGAAAAGTGCTGGAATCTTTTGGGAATGCAGGGATTATGACTAATCTCTTGTATACAAAAACTGATAAGGATGTTTTTGCTGCTGAGCAGTAAACAAAGTGATAAACAAACTGAGTTTTGACTTACTACCAAATGAGGCTGTCAAGGTCTGTGTTTTCTAATGTGTCTCTAATACTCTGAAGTTTGAGGAAAATTACTTATTTATGAGCTGTTTAATTTCAAGGAAACTCTTAAGTGTTATTTGCTAGAGCAGTTTTTTTCCCCCCTCCACTCTTGAGGTCTGCTTGGGATGTAATGTTCTGCACCAAGAGTGTGTGGGTTGAGGCTGAGAGAGGGGAGGTACAAACTTCTTAGTGGATCTTAGAAAAGACCCATCAAGAAATGGCTTAATGGCTTAATGAAATAGCTGTTTTGAGGAGATAGAATAAAAAGATAAATACAGATAATGAGAAAATCTCCCATCCCTTCAGATTCTGGGAACACTACTTTTGTACATTACCCAGAGCTGAGGTGGATTTTCCCACAGCACAATGCACTGATCCTGTCCATAGAGTTGTTCTGACCATTTTGGTCATTTGAGTTATTATATGCTCCTTGTTATTCAGTCTTCATAAAAGAGTGAGTTTATTAAGCCATTTGTTGTCAGGCCTTTCTTAGTGAGATCTCAAAAAAAAAAAGCTGTGGAGTTCTCTCTGTGCCTCACATCTTTTTTCTGTGCCTCACACACTCTCTCGACCTCCTCATGCCTCTCTATCACTCTCTGTTTCACTCTCCTCACCCCTCACAGTACAGGACATATACCTGCTTTTATCTTGCGATTTTATTACATTTTTCATTCTCAGGTTTCTTTGTTTCAGATTACCTGGATATTTTGCATAACAGGGTTTGTTGTAATGTTATATGCTGAAGGTCAGTCTGATAATTTTTCAGAATAACCACATAAGGCCTATGCTTGGATTTGCTTCTCAGTTTAAATCCTACTGATTCAACTTTTTGTAACTTCCGGAACTGATAACAGCTCTTCTCACTCCACTCCCCCCCAGCCTTATGTAAAGTTAAACATTCTTTCTCAGAGCACAAGTCGAAGGAGGAGCGAGGAGCAGCTGAGGGAGCTGGGGTTGATTAGTCTGGAGAAAAGGAGGCTCAGGGATAACCTTATCATTCTGGACAACTACCTGAGAGAAGATTATAGTGAGGTGTGGGTTGGCCTCCTCTCCAAAATAGCAAGTGACCGGACAAGAGGAAAAGGCGGCAAGCTGCTCCAGGGGAGGCTTAACTTTGATATTAGGAAAAAGGATTGCCAAACATTGAAACAGGCTGCTCAGGGCAGTGGTGGAGTCACTACCCCTGGAGGAATTTAAAAGATGTGCAGAGGTGGCATTTAGAGACATGGTTTAGCGGTGGACTTGGCAGAGCTGGGTTAATGGTTGCACTTGATCTTAGCGGTCCTTGGTTCTAAGACTTCTCTGTAAAGGATAGAATTGATCTATGTGTATCTGTAGTGGTGAATAATGAACAATCTGCTTGAATGATTTCAAACTTCCATCATAAATTGTGTCCATTGAAAATTTTGGACTTTTCTCTTTTGTCTGTTGACTTGATCAGTGTTTTAATTCTGGGTTTGATAAAATAATGTGGAGAGTTCCTTAGTTAGGAGAATTCAGAGGAATTATTTTAATTTTCAAATGTTAAATTTTAAAAGGAAGTCTATGCACTCTGTACTGATGAGGTAGTGTAGGCTTTCACTTGACATGATGGAGTATTTTCTGTTACAATCATAATTTGGAGTATGGGAAGTGTCATAATGGTTATGATTTTTGGTTTCTATTGAGGTTTCCTTTGTTAATTGCTTTTTAAAACCTATCCCCTCTAATAGTTTTTACCTTTGATTCCATTTGCAACTTTAGTGTTTTTGTATTTCTGTTTTGCATTTGCCCTGAAAAAAATTAATAGTAGTAAAGGAATATAAGTATTCCTGTACAGTTTTACTGATTTCATGTTCTGCATAAATACTGTCATGATTGCATAGCAGTTCAAGTGCAAACCTGTCTTATGAGTTGAATTTAGCTCTATGCCTGTCTAAACTTGCTTCTTTGGTTATCTGTGATGATTTTAGGTGGAGAACTTCATTTCCTTCAGATTGGAGGGACCTGCGATGACATTGATGAAGCTGATATACTTGTAGATGGATCCCTTTCCAAAAGTGTAGAGCAGTCATCAGAAGGCGCCAAGCCCTTATCCAACCCTTCTAGCCCAGGCATTACAGGTAAATTGCCCATGTGTCCATGTATTGTGAGTAAAAGTACTTCTGTCATTTTTGAAAGTTGCATCTGAACATGACTTGCAATTACTTAATAGCTTACTGCTTTATAATTTTTTTGCTGCCCAAAGTTAGAGTTCTGTAGTTGCTGTATGTCTGTCGCTGGGTTTGTACAAGCATAACACTTCAGCAGTTCCTGATTTAAAAACAACCAAAACAAGCCACTTTGACTTTTTCCAGTCTCTATGTGTGACTTTGTGGCAGACTGTATTTGTGTGACCCCAATTTTATTCCACAAGAGAAAGAAGGAAAATACGCTTTTTGTCATAATTTTATTTGTAAGCAGCATTACAACAGTTGCTTTGAGGACTGAATTTCTCCTGATCCTCTTCCATTCCTGAAGTTTGAAGATCACTAGAAAATAAACTATTGTACATACATGAGGGGAGAAAAGTCTATAGCTTTCTTCTGCACCCTTCTTCTGCTAATGGCAAATAAAACAAAAAGGAATATAGATGTGCTTCAGTGGATGCCTTACCTGTATAGTAACTCATCAGCAGATTTAAGTGACTTCCAGTCAAATGGTAACTCTGACTATCCTGATGAGTCAAATAGATGATCATTACTGTTTAAATTTCTGCAAGTACTATGAAGGGAATTTTTTTTCCTTTTTTTAATCTCGTTCTCATCCAGCGTTCAGTATAGCCTTAAATATGACTTACTGGAATAAGAAATACTTTTATTTATGTATAGACTTCAAAGTAGCTGTATCTTTAGATTGCCCAGAAGCTGCAGGTCCTCCTTTAAGTAGTCATATAATTTAGACATTGCAGTGTTGCTTGATATTGTTCTGTAGTGGTTTCCAAAGAGTTGTTAGGTACACAGTAGCAATCAGATAAACTGAGTACTATTTTGCTGTGGCATCTGAGTCACTAAAAGCTCTGAGAGAAGCTTTATAGTCATAAGAAGCCAGTGCTGAAATGAGGGGTCTGTGTGGGAATTGTTGAAACCAAATGGTGATTGCAGAACACTTAGTCTGAACTGTCCAGGTGACGGATACTGAAGTCAGTAATACAGGACTCTTAGCGCATGTGAGAATGATTGTTAGGGCTGTGCAAACCTTTCCAGTACTGAGGTTGTCAGTACTTGTGTTGTTCATGATCAGCCTTCATCCCCAGCATTTGTAGTATTAGTGTTGCATCTCTTTTGGTCTTACATACTAAAAACCAGAAAAAAACATTTTCTTCCACTTCTGTCTTAGCATGTTTCTCAGACAGAGACACAGCTCAAGAGAAAGGTTTCTGTTTGGGGAAATGAACTCCTGCAATAAGCAGAAGCTTCTACTCATATATTGTTCCTTTATACTGTGGGCTTTGTGTGTTTATTTTTCTCAATTGTTTGCATTATGAAATGCATTTCTTACATTTTATTTTCTAGCCTGAATTTACAACTTGGATACATTTTAAATTTTATTGTTTTAAAAGCAAATAAGTTAACCTTGTAGTAATCTTAGATTACGGTTTCCTTCTTAGGAGCAGAGGGTTTTTTGTGGTGAAGTAATCTAAAATAATGCATTTTTCAAAGTGAATTAAAAAAGAATATTCATTTTCCTGACCAGTTTAAAACCTGTTGTCAAGTTTGCTGTTAGAACTTTGTCTTGTTATAACACTTTGTAAAAATATAATAAAAGTCTTGTAATTTTTGAAAGAAGCCAGGTATGCTTGAAGCAGTGGAAAGTTAATTCCTTCATTTTTCACTTTTAGGAATTGATTACATGTATGTGGTTGCTGTGAATACTCTGAGTTTGGATTTCTGTTTCTGTTGGAAGGAGAATGAAGCAGAAAAATCCAGTCTGCTCTAAGATAGGCTTGTTGTACAGTTGGAGCAATGACCTCATTTCTCATTGCAGTGTCATCCAGCTAATGAGGTTCACATTTGGCAGTTAAAAAAGTGAAGGTCTTTGCTGTATTATTGAAATTCAGTTTCTAAAGCATTTCTAATTTCTTTGGCATTTTCCTGCCTCCTAGATTGAAAAGTAGAAATTATGATAGTTGCAATGAGAGTGAATTTATTACCTGTCCCAGTATCTCACCTCAAACTCAACCTGGATTGCATTTCAAGATACTCTCTAGGTTCAGCCTTCACGGAGAGGGTCATATTTGTGTTGGTGTATGATTATCTCCCCACCCCAGGTGTTGACAGTGGTAGTCAGGTAGCAAACTTTCTCCTTTTGAAAATAAGGATTTATTTACAAGTAAAAGCTTTTCCTTCAAAACACATTTTTAAGAGAAAATGCTCAAAATACTAGAAGAAAAACCATTGTGCATGTCTAATTTTCCTTCGAGTTTGGTTGGTTTGGATTCTTTCGGTTGGTTGCTTTTTTTTTTGTTTGTTTGAGTTTTATTTGGATATTTTTTTGTTTTGGTTGGGGTTTTTTGTTTGTTTTTTGTTTGGTTGGGGTTTTTTGGTTTGGTTGGGGATTTTGTATGTCTGAGAAAATCTGATTATCGATTTTAGGTTTCTTTGTGGTTCCTTTAGGTGTTTGATTTCCTGGGATATTTTAGTTTTCAGTACTTCAATTAATGTCCTTGTTTCCTTAGTACAAGGCCTAAATATAAAGACAAGAAGGCAAAATAACTGTCTAGGCCCAGTGTCTTTCAAGTGCTTCACATAAAGCTTGTTTGTTTTTCATTTACCACTCTTTTAAATTAAATTGGGAACCTTCTACAATGTTCTAGTAATCCACCATAAAACAAGTCTGTATTGATAACCAGGGACCAAAGTAATGTTTTAAACAGTGATAAAAATGGATAGTAATTCTGTATGTCTGTTTTCATGAAATACAAAGCTTTTTTTATCTGAATCAGTAGGGATGTTAAAAATGTTTAATCAGCTTTACATCTTCAAAGTATAGCTGACTAATTACTTATTCCTGAATCCCAGATAGCATGCTCAGAGCTCTCAGTATTTAGACAATTTATTCCAAGTGAACTGCCTTCAAAGGATACTGGCTTCAAGGCTGGGATGTTTGGTTGCTTGTGTTGGGGTTTTTTGTAGTTGTTTTTTATTGTCCTTTGTTTAGGGTGGTGCTTTTGGGGGGTAGGAAGTTTATTATTATTCTTTTTTAACTAAAAGTACCTTCATATGACTTGTAGTTCATTTTGCCTATAGCAGTTCTGATATACTTTGGACTATTTTTTATAGGATATTCTGAAAAAAGTATCTGTGTAGTGATGAATGTATGTGCTGTAATTATTCAGGAGTTGATCTTTTGGTGGACCAGCCATTCTCCCTGGAGACACTGACGTCCCTGGTGGAACTGACCCGCTTTGAGACCTTGACACCACGGTTTTCAGCCACTGTCCCTCCCTGTTGGGTGGAAGTGCAGCAGGAGCAGCAGCAAAGGCGGCACCCTCAGCATCTGCACCAGCAGCACCACGGGGATGCAGCTCAGCACACTCGCACTTGGAAGCTACAGACAGACAGGTACGTAGGGGAGCAGTGCAGGAGGAATCGTGTACATTGCTTAACTATTTGTGTAGCTGTACAACCACAAATTTCATGCAATTTAATTATTTTTAACTAGTGTACAAGTTTAAGAACACGTGTTTTCAAAGATGATAATCCCCGTTTGGTAGTTTGCATTATAGGTGTTTGTGAGATTGCCGAAGGCATTTCAGTGGACCTTGAAACAAATTGAAAAGTCAGGTTTTGAATTGGTAGATTTTTATTTGCCAAATGTGGTCATTGCATTACATAATTAAACAAGCATCTTTGCCAGAATTAGAGATATTCTTGATAGTTTCTGTAAAAGTCTGATTCACTCTTCTTCTATATATATACATTTTTAGTACATTATTTAATCAGAAAATGCAAACTGTGGGTGCCAGTATGACTAATTAGTTGTTCTAAATGAAATTGTATTGTAATTTACTTTAAAATATAAAGGTAAAATCTGGATTTATATCTATTCAAGTTAAATCTTTATGGATGAGACATTTAAGTCACTCCAGAGCCCTAGTAGTGCTAAGGTTTAGGCAGTATTTTCATTGAAATGAACTGCACCAGCATGGTATGTGTAGCAGGATTTCATTTTTTGCAGGTGACATGAAAACTTAAAATTCCTTTGGGCTCCTAAATAGGAGTACAGCAGTGTTGCAGTTTCCTTCAAGGATTGCTTAAAACCTACCAGAAGTAGCTTTGCGTAGTTTTTTGTGAAAAATGCTTGGAGAAACAAAATACAGATAGAAGTTTTTTTGTTTTATTAAGGGAGATGCATAAAGACACTACAGGATCTTTTGGGTCAGACTGCTACACATCTGTTTCACTGATGTGTAACCTTTGGATTGTCATGTAGACTCGAAATAGCCATGGAGTGAAAACAGCGAAATGGCCAAAGGGTGCTAGGGAAGCTAGAGGTCATAGGGGCAAAAAAAGCAGGTCATATAAACAGCAGAAAAATAGCATGTGATAATGAAGCATTCCAGGTAGGAAAACACATAATAGATGCAGGCATTTCCACGGCTGACACATAACAGGAGCTGGACTTGCTTTAAATAAATGTTCATAAGCTAAGGTTAAAAACTTGCAATGCATTATAGGCTTTAAAGCCTTTATTTGTCTTGTGGTTTTGCTTTGTGTCAGTCAAATATTCTGTATGTAGCAAGTGGAAGGGAGGTGGTTCCTTGCAATGTAACTTCCAATTAAAACTATTGATTATCCAAGTGTGTTCAGCAACAGTTGTAAAAATCTATCAATGTGAAGTTATAAGGAAGCAAGTGATGAAGGTAATAGCAGTTAATTGGAAAGGGCACAGTGGAAAACTAGTTTATGAATATTGCTTCATTAGAGGAAAAGATATATGCCTGCTGCTAACTAAAACAGGGTTGTAAAGAGGAAAAGTCAGAAGTTTTGGTTTAGTACTGGAAGTCTTTGACAGCTGCTATATGACTCATGATGAAAATTATTAAATTACAGTCCTTTTGTTCTTAGGGTAGAATCTTAAGATTGAAAGCCGTGTTAGCTCTTAATTAAAAGTTATCTGGGAAGAAAGTTTTTGGTTTCTGGATTATATTTTTGGTTGTTAATATGAGGTTCCTTTTATCTCCTTTTTGAGTGCCTCATACTGATACCTATCACAATGTGGGATTATAGTGTTAGATGGATGAGTAATGCAATTTGATACGGTAATTCTTTTGTTTCTCAGATAGAAAGAGATAATCCTGTATTTTAGAAAATGGCATTATATTACAATCCTGCATTGTTATTTTAAAAAGACTGTGCAATAAGGAAAACAGAAAAGCAGAATCTGGTTTACCTTGTGAATTATCTAAATATCAGTATTGTTCCCTCAGTGGTGATGTAACTGAAATGTTAAATGAGGTTAATTCTTTTAAAAGAGAGGTACATGGATTCCTAATATGCATGGATAAAACAGTGACATCTGAGTTTCCTGGCTTTTTCTCAAATTTATGTAGGATGTACTCATCTTATGGAGACGTATTTGAAAATATATGAAAGAAAGAAATTAGATAGTAGATGTTCTAGATGCTGATATTCTTTCCATTGTTTAACCTCTGGAAATGGCTCTGCAGTTCAAAGTTCAGCTGCAGTGGAAGATCAGATGGTGAGATGTTCTAGAAAAGGAATGAATAAGTGTGTTGGAAAATACCTTGTAGTTGAGAATGATGGTATATTGGCGCTTAGAACACAGTATGGATTGTATGCTCTTCTTTAGAAAGATGCTATGGATTTAGTAGGGTTTCAAAGGTAGAAGAGTTCCTAGAAGACTTTACATTAGGTTATCAGAGAAAAGTGATATTTAGGATAGATATGCTAAGATATTGAGAAAATAATAAGGAAGTTAATTCGTTTGCTACTTTGAAACTTTGCACATGATTAAAGGATGTACTTAAACAAACCTGTGAAATATTAAAAAAAATCTTTAAAGGGAAATCTTTTTACTAATCACAGAATTAGACTGTGAGTTTATTACCAGAGGTATAAGAAGGGATCTTAACTGCTGGATTAATCTGAGCCCTTCATGGAGATTCTTTATTCCATATGTGCCTGTTGAGCATCTGCTGCTCAATTCTGTCAAAAATAGATTTCTGGAGTAGATGAGTAACAGTTGTAATTCACTATAGCTGTGTGCATTGTATGCACCACAGACTACAAAAGACTGCTGCAGACAAAGTGGTTTATTATTAATTTCTGGGTTTGTACCAGATCTTTAACTAAAACTGGATGAGCAGAATATTTCTTTGTGTTTCAGAAGTCTGGCTCCTTTGAGTGTCTTATTTAGTCCATGCTTTGCATCACATGAAAAACCACCCCCACACCTCTTTCTGTTTCTCACTGGATTATGTCCTCTCCAAGCTAGAGGAAAAGCATGAGTGATTCTAAATATTTAGTGTTACAGTTGCTAACAGGTTTTTTCCCCGGAGCAGTGGGATAAATTTTCATTATATTTTATTTACTTGCATTCTTTGTACAGTTAGCTGAAAATTTTGCACTGTTACTTCTTGAATCATAGGTGCAAATTCTCTTCTCTCCATCTTTCACTTCTGTTCATCTTTCCTCCCAAAATCTCTCCTTTCTATGTTGCTTTCTCTGAAAAGCTGGCATGCCATTTCATTACTTGTACGTGAAATCTCTTTTAGGTATATTACATGTGCCTGAAGGAGATCTGGCCTTCAGGCATATTACACTAAAGAAATAAATATATTTGCACCACTCCTTAATCTATTTTTAAATGTTTTTCTGCACAATACTCAATATGTAGCATGCCTTGGAGTTAAAATACATATTTGTGAATTAGATGTTTTCAAAACTATTTATAGCAGCATACTCTGTTTCTTAGTGTTCTCAGTTATGCAACTAAATATCAAAGTTACATTAAAAAATTATTTATTAAAGAGATCAAGGAGTTGCATTCTTTTTAAAAAATGTGTACAAACAGGAAAATTGACACATAATTAGGTTTTTTTTTTGCTCTTTGGTTTGAACTAATTTTTGCAAACCCTAGTGTGTCAAACAATGGAATGGATCATTGAGGGGTACTTGTCTCTTCTTCACAAAATTAATGTGATTACCTTGAAAGCTTTAAAGTTTGAAAGACTTCAGCTTCAGAAATTCATGCAGATGTCAACTAACACAAAATAAGTTTTTCTTGTTAAAGACAGTGTTCATAGATGCCAAATGGACTGTGTGATACTGCCTGCATGACTGCAATTTTCTCCTCACACTGGGTCATTGTCTTCTTTTTTTCCTGACAGCAACAGCTGGGATGAGCATGTCTTTGAACTGGTTTTACCAAAAGCCTGTATGGTTGGACATGTGGACTTCAAATTTGTTTTGAATTCAAACATCACAACCATTCCCCAGATTCAAGTGACTTTACTGAAAAATAAAGCTCCAGGCTTAGGGAAAGTCAATGGTAAGGAAAAACTCAAGATATCTTTCAGAACATTATCTTTTTTCTCAAACTCATTCTCTGTGATATATATCAGAAAAATTGCTTGTAATGTGTAAGTATTTCACTTCTACTAATTTATTCTGTTTCCCAGTATCATGGGCTCTTTTTGCTTATCATACTTGAATATAAACTGGGGAGACAAAATGGGTAAATGATTTCAAAATCTTGACATTTATAAAAATAAAAGTACATAGCTCAAAAAGACTGAACTCAATTATAATTCTGTACTGCATGAATCCTACAGTCATTAAAAATATGTTGTCAATTGTAAATCATCCTAGAGATTGACTGATGAAACAAATGGTGCTCTTTTAAGGTCTTGATATAGTAAAAAAATTATAATAAATTATTCCGAGTCATAGAAGAAAATTATTTGCCAGTGAGAAAATAGCAAGGCTTTTCTTGATGGCAGTAAAAAACCCATTGGCTTCTTTGGGAGTTCTCTCATCATTTGGCTCATTAACTAAGCTGTGTGAAAGCTGCAGTATGATTTCACCTTTTGTTCCTTGCAGCTTTGACTGAGTAGACCAAAGTTAGGAACACTCTTGCCTTGGGAAGACTCCTGTCTGCACTCTGCATCTTACTAGCTCTCAGGGAACCTGTGAGGGGGTAGCATAAATTGAAAAATTAGTTCTTTGTAGTGCCTCCATCAGGATTTTCCTGTAGGGAGAGTGTTCTGCTGCCTTGTCTGCTAGGAGTGAAAGGTATTACATGCAGCACCTCCTTTTATTGAGGCATTAATTGGTTATCTTTATCTGGTCGCCTCTTTTTCAGAAGCTGGGAACTGGCTATTTCAGAGAAATCTTGCTGTCAGATATTGTTAAATTGGTTGCTGGATATAAAATGTGTTGAGGAGAACAGCAAACATGATCATAAAAGCCCTTTTCCCCCTCTTTTCCTATTTTTTTAAATTGTTAAGAAGACTATCGCACTTAAACACAAGAGTAACAGCTGTAAATTTCAGAAAGGCATTTCAAAGATCATTGACTTGATTTCATAAAACTTCACTCTGTAGCAAGCCCCAGTGTTTAACAACAAAAAATGTGTGCTGGAGATGCTCCCTTAAATACTTCAAGCTGGTTGCTACCCAAGAACAAAATATTCTAGCATAGTAATATTCTTTGAGAAAAGTCTATTCTTTAGGCTTCAAGATGGTTTAGATTTAACAAAAGTGCTAGCTGTGACTGCAGGACAGCAGTCAACAGGTGTTGTTTGAGTTTTTTTCATTTTTTTAATACTTGCTGTAAACCTAATTTTAACATGTAGCAGAAATTTGTTATATCAAAGAAAAAACCAGAGCAGATTGTCCATGTTTCTCTCCTGAATGGAACCTGCTTTGTTTTCAGCATGATTTCAGTCCATTTACAGATCTAGGTGTCAGAATTATTCTGAAGATCTTCACCTATGGAACACAACAATAGAAGAAAAGCTAAACTCTTTTACTTAATGCTTCAATTTTAAACACTTCTGAGCAAACAGTTCCATGAGTTGGCAATTCTTTGGAGACATTTGATTTAGCTGTGAACTAAATTGCCAGAGCTTTCTGTGAATGCTTTTCAGCACAGCATACTGGTCAGAAGACATGACAGACCAGAAAATGATATTTCACTTCCATACATGCAATATACTGGAATTTGTTTTTTTCTGTGACAGACAGGGTAGAGAGCATCAAATGGGGGGTCGGGCAGTCTGGAAAGGACTGGGGAATGTGAGAGCACCTGCAAGCCAGCCTTGGCAGACTTTTTTCTTTTTTGTTCAGTAGGATTGGAGATCCACAACTAACCAACATGTTCTCCAAGTGTAGCTGCATTGCAGTTGTTTCCTTCCCTTTTTCAGTGTCTTGAGTTTTGGAAAAGGACTTTAGTGACATTTGGCTTTTTTCTATGCACTGTTGAATAAAATAATAGGCCACTAATGATTTCATTATAAGGGAAGACAAAGCTAGATAATTTATTTCTATGATAGATCTTAACCAAAATGTTCCGGTCCTGGGAGAAGTAATATTCAACATTCTTGATGGCTCTTGGAAATGTATAAAAACGTCAGACTGAAATTCAATTAACTCCCACCCCCTCCCTTTCTCTCCTTCCATGGGGTGAGAAAGGAACTAAAATTTTAAGATAATGAGACGTAGGGAAGATGTGCAGGGCAGAGTTTATTCAGTCATTTTTTTGTATGACAGGAGCCCTGAAAACAGTTAAATATGTAGTGTGGAGTAATGGGAAGGCCAGAGGCATAATTCTTCCGGTTGGGAACTAATGGTTTTGGTCCGGCAGTTAATTCACTGTATATGCTTCTTGTTACTTTGCTTGCATGTCCTCTTCATCTATAATTCATGTGATCCATTTAATTGGAAGAAGGGCTGTATTTAAGTATTACCAAAATAATGTTTGATGTTCAGCAGGACCAATCCAGTTATTTTCAGTTTAAATTATCAAACTTTAAGTACTAAAATCTAACTGCTTAGGAGTAATCTGCAGTTGATTATTAGGGGAAAAGAATTTGGGCAATGTTGAAACAAAACATGCTCTTTGCAGGTCATTCAGAAATACTATTTTTTTAACTATTTCCTGCAACTTCAATCCATATGAAAAACATTTCTTTGTGTATTTGTGGGTTTATATTAGAAATATTTGTGTGGGCAGAAAGTTGATAATTTTGCTATGAAAACTACCACTTCTGTTTTTTCTGAGCCTTGAACGGTGTTTGAAATCATGCTAATGTTTTTATTTCCAGAAGCAGCAGTAGACAGACAGATTACATTTCCTTTATCTCCAGCTCATAATATTGAAATGGAGAGAAATGGAAAACCAGGACTGGTGGAATTCAGTGAAGAAATGCAGTATATGGATGTAGAGGAACCACAATGTAAGTTTTATTGATCTTGTTATACTTCAGTTAAAATAGGAGCTTACCTTTTTCTTCTTTTAATGATAAATTAGAATTCCTCTGCAGAAATTTTTCAGACATTAAAATAGACTAATTTCTCAGCTGTCTTCAAGGTTATTTCTCTCTCTGGTCTGTTTGCTGTATGAATTGAAAGTTCAACACAATCACACCAAATATGTCCTAAACTACTAGAGAGGTTTGGTCCCTACAAGCAGATTAATATTTATTTGAATTTAGAAATCAGGTAGATTGATATGGCACCTTTCTAACTTAAATTGCTAGCCTGTTTCAGCAGTATTTTACTTTGTTTCTTTGGCTAGTTTTAATATAATTTTTCTTTGCATACCTAGCTTTTGTAGAGATTGCTGCAGTAAACCAAGAAAATCAAGAACAGAACGCAAAGAATTCATAACTAGGCCACCTTACACACTGACTGTGCCTGTTTTTGTAACTTTTTGGTTAACTAGCACTCTTCCACAAAATGTCTTAGACTGTGTAAGGCAATGAGTGGGTCTGAGTGAGGAGAGCTTCAGACTGAAATCTGACTGTTGGAGTGACTCAATTCTAGAGCTATGGCTCTTTTTTTTGGTCCTTTCAAAAGTCTTGCTTTACACCTTCTTTTCTCTCATGTAATCAGGCTTATCTAGAGCATGACTGTCAAAGTCCTTTCCAACCCAAACTGTTCTATGATTCTATGACTCCAAGAAAGGAGACTTTACAAAGGATGAGGGGAAGGATCAAAGGGGTGATAGAAGTATTGAAATGAGGTGTTTTGTGCTGAGAAAGGAGCGGCAGATGAGTGAATGATGATTTCAATAATTTGCATATCCCATAGAAGAAACAAAGACATCTTTGTTTTAAATTTATTATTCATTTTGTTTTATTTTAAACAGTGTTGTCCTGTTTCAGTAATGACCCAGTAAGGGTTCTGGCTCTATATATATTGGTTCTTTATTTCATCAGTTGTATATTTAGTGGCTTTTATAAACCAGTCAACATATATATTAATCCCTATGATGCAACTGCAAATGGTTTCAAAACTCTGATTTGCTTTGATTGATTTCACTGGAAAATGTCTAAAAGAGAACTTCAGGTCATTTTTTATGTAGAGTTATATGTATTTAGTGATCAGAGTTGGATGTGGTGTATTTTTGATCCATGCAAATGATCAGATTTTGTGACTTAATTATGGCTGATTCAGATTCATATTACTCATGTTTTTGTAAGGTCTTAGATTGTGTCCATTTCTGGAGGAACACAAGGAAGATATACTTTGTGGTCCAGTATGGCTGGCTACTGGACTTGATCTGTCAGGACATGCTGGAATGTTGACGCTAACAAGTCCAAAGCTTGTTAAAGGTAAACCAGTTTATTGTGCTATTTGCATGAAGCCTGTGTGACTGAAGTGCATCTCATACTTCTGTAGTCAGACATAGGTTTGTTATTTATTTTTCATT
Organism: Drymodes brunneopygia; assembly: GCA_013400955.1. Lineage (NCBI taxonomy): Eukaryota > Metazoa > Chordata > Aves > Passeriformes > Petroicidae > Drymodes > Drymodes brunneopygia. Next base: position 883,760 of record VZTZ01044211.1, on the reverse strand, counting down.
GACAAATTTTGCTGTATAACACCGTAGTGAGTTGCTGTTTCAAACTGATGATCAAGTACTGTAATTAACGTGGTTGATCTGTTCTGTTTACAACTTACATTCTGTTTAAAATGTGCTAATTCTCCCCCCTCCCTTGTTATTCTCCACTTCTAGGCATGGCTGGTGGCAAGTATCGTTCATTTTTAATTCATGTTAAAGCAGTGAATGACAGAGGAATAGAAGAAATCTCCAATGGTGGCATTAGACCAGTGGTTAGAATACCTCCTCTAAAACCTCAGACGAACAAGGGCCATTCGCTTGCTTCATTGTTGGCAAAAGTTGCAGCAGGCAAGGTAATGAATAGCCAAGGTAGATTCGTGTGTTAGTTGTAGACTTGGTATGGTTCATGTCATCTGAAAATGAAACAGCTGTTAGCAGAATTAAAAAGTACTTTATAAAGAGATGACACTGTGTTGACACCTTTAAGAATTAGAGTTCAACATTTCTAAGTTGGTTTTTTTTTCAGATTTAATTGAAAAGGTCTGTTCTGCCACTTTTACATTCTGAACATTTGTTTTTGAAACTTCTGTTTTCTTGAGTATTTTCAGTAGTTGATAGGCCTTATCCTTCTGTGAAGGTGCATGTGTGTGTCTTCTAGTCTTGATCATTGTAGTTGTAAGATTGGATGGTAGGATGTGCATCTTGTGAACATTATTAAAATAGGTAGAGCATAATAGATAATGCGTTACAGCACATGAATAAATTTATTGTTCTATATTAAAGCAATTAGTGAATAAAAGTAGTTTATTTTAGTACAATGCCCAAACAGAGATATTTTAGTGACCTGCTTGCATTTCACTGAACAAAGTATAAAAATAAATCAGAACCAACGTGATTTATGAGTGTTGTTTTTTCCGAAAATATAAGGAAAAGCCATCTAGCAAAATTGAAGCCACTACTTCTTCAAGAAAATCAGATAATCTGCGAGGCTGTGACTTACTTCAAGAAGTCTCTGTAACAATTCGAAGATTTAAAAAAACTTCCATTTCAAAGGAAAGGTTAGTAGGTATTTTTTAATTCTGAAGAAATATTAGTTTTAGTTACACTTCTCATAAAAAGCTTAGTTCTTGAAATAGTTCATGTCAAGATACTGTTTCAAGTTGTCATTTCATAAGCTTATTTTATGTGGAAAATTCTGTAAATTGCAAGTAAGAGGGCACTCTTGCTGTGAAAGTTGTTGAATTACACCATGCATGAAATTACATGTTGAGTGGGTTTTTTGGCCTGAGTTCAAAAGGCAAATAAAAATAAGTTTTCTTGGTAAAACAGATAAGTTTTGTAAAGTAGGCATCTTACGTTTCTATTTCCTCATTGCCTTGTTTCTTTCAGCAGAAATTAAATTATTTGTCAAAAAGTTTAGAATCAAATTTAGCTAACAAAGAAGTGGTTGAAGTCTCTGGTTTGGTACTGCAGATCTAGATGCAAGTAATACAGTATTTAAAGTGTATTGCCAGCTGCCACCCTGCTGTGGTGGCACTGACTGTAATGGGCATAAAGAGGTCAACAAGGCTGCCAAGAGGTATGTGCAAGTTGTTGATAAGAATGCTGTAGATGGTGAAAGTTTGTTTAGGTTTAGAAGTTGCTAGACAAGTTAATGGAGGGGGAAAACCTCATAGCAGCTCACTAGATATACTGTAATGTAGGAAGTTCTGTGAGCAGAAAATAGGGATTGGGGAATGTGTGCACAGAAAGTATTGTATATGCTTGTGTACTGCTTTTACTTTTATCTAGGATTCTCTTTTTTGCTGCTACTAAGGCAGGATATAAAGCTGGAGAGACACTTTAATGGGAGAATGGCCATAATGGTTAATTCTGGTTTTTCTTTCCTTCCCCTCTTCCCTAGAGTTCAACGGTGTGCCATGTTACAGTTTTCAGAGTTCCATGAGAAGCTGCTCACCACTCTTTGCAAGAAGACAGAGGATGGTCTGACTACAGAGCATGCTCAGAGTCTTGTACTTGACACCCTTTGTTGGTTGGCCGGAGTGTATTCAAATGGCCCTGGCAGGTAAGGAGGAATTGTGTTCAAATTATCATGGCTATTTCTCAGTATCAGTTTGGTTAAAAAAATAGTTTTATACAATTCTCTAAAGTATGCAACTTGTTTTCACAGCTCAAAGGAGGGAAATGACAGTTTGCTTTCTAAAACACGTAAATGTGTCTCTGATATTATACGTGTTTGCTTCTTTGAAGCTGGGCGGAGCATAGCTCACAAATGTGCACGATTTCTTGCACTATGCATCAGGTCAGTGCTAATTATTTGCATATATTTATTTTTGTTTATTTCTGTTTTACATGTATTTGGGAGATTTGCATGCATTCTGAGTTGATCATATGTGTTTGTTATTGTTTGACATTGAGTTTGTAAAGCAACAAGATCTGGTAGATGTTCTGTTCATGAAAAATGTGTTTAGGGTATGACTGCAAAGAACATCAGTCTTCAGCTTCATCTTCTGGAAATTTCATCCTTCATTCTTACTTCCTTAAATGTTAAAGTGTCTGTGTTTTTTTGTAGCAATGGCAGGTGTGACCCGAGTCAGCAAGGATTTGGATCAGTTCTTCTAAAAGCTTTACTCGATAATATGCCTCTTTTGCCTGCTGCTGCCACAGGTGGTATGTATGCCGTGTTTGTTGTTGTAAACATACCCCATACATTTGTTGCTTGTCTAGTTGTGTTGGACTCTCTTGTGAAATTAGAACGAGATTATTGTTCAGTTAGTACAAAATACTCCTTGGAGTCGTCTGGTCATGAAGTAGACATTTGCAGTTGGTGGAATTTTAAGCAAATAAGCTTACTTAAACCAGAGTGTGAAGTCTGATATTTTCTAGTTTTGTAAGAATTCTGAAAGATGTTTAGCAACAACAGATTCTGTTGGCATAAGTGACAGTCAAAGTTGTCTGTTATTTTTTAAAATTAGGAGATAGCCAGGAAACTTGGCTATCCAAATGATGTCCAACTAGCAATCCACTTCTAATTCTTCTGCACTACAAGGAAATTTGAACTAAATTAAATTCCTTCCTTATCTATATTGCCGTATAATGTTCTCTTAGCACCTAGTTGAAGCATCTGGAGTGCCAGATGGAATGGGAAGACGACTTCACCCTCGTATTTTGGGTGGCAAGGCCTGCTTTTCACATTAGGACATTGTTGAATTGTTTCTAGCTTGGCATCACCAAGGGGTCTTGCACAAAAATTAGTTTGTATTCCAAAAGGCTTGTTGTACTACCACCCAGGTCAAAACTCTTAACACACTGCTGCAGAGGGTACGGAATGTACAGGGAGGGAAGCAGAAGGAAGAAACTGAGATTTGTGTTTCTGTGCAGAATCAACATGCTATGCTCCCAGAACTGATTTGCATGGATGCGATGCCTCCAGCAAATACCGATTAAGGAGACAGCAACCAGAACCAGAGAATGAATAGGGAGAAAAAGAGTTGGCTCTGGAGTATGATTTGGCTCTGATGGGATTGGAACCCCTAGCCAAGCACATCAAGAGCGTTTTGATTGTTGTGGGCAGGAGCAATGAAAGAAGTGTGCAAAGCTGTCTCTTGGGAACCTATTTTTCCTTCAATTATGTGTTAGATTATAAAAGAATTGGAAGTACTTGTGGAAACTTATGATTACAGAATGATTCTTACTTGAAGTCTCTCAAGAAAGGGGAAGGGGCAGAATACCTCCTAGTCTGTATTCAGTAACCATTAGATAATTATTCATCACTTCCATTGATTATCCTTCAAAGTATGCTTTCTCAGTGAAAAATTTATATCATGTTTTACCTGAAATATATTTTTTTTAATGCAGGATCTGTGTATTGGTATTTTGTATTGCTGAACTATGTAAAAGATGAAGATTTGGCAGGATGCAGTACAGCTTGTGCATCGCTGCTGACTGCGGTGTCCCGGCAGCTGCAGGATCGCCTAACACCAATGGAAGCGTTACTTCAAACAAGGTACTAAGAAATGTGCTTGTTGTAAACATAATAAAAACAAACTTAAGAACTGTCTAATGCCATCCTTCGTTGTTCTGAAAAAGGTTGTGTGTTACATTATTATTTGCTTGAGCAAGGACTAATTTGCTAAAATTCTGGAAAACAGTTCTAACTTGTGCAAAGTTCAAGTTGAATTTAATTGCTATCTCACATTTTAAAGCAGCAAATATATGTGTGGTGTTTGAAGTCTGTGCAATCCTTAAGTTAGTATTTATGATTTTTAATGTAAGGACTAAGAAAGCATGTCCCATTTTGACTCTTGGAGGGAATTAAGTGTATGGAATGGTTTCAGTTTGGCGCAGTCCTTCACAAAACTCTAGTATTTCAGTAGGTTAACTATACATTTAATGTATTTCTTCTAAAGGCCACATTCTAAGTGTAGAGACCTGGAGTAATTTACTGGGAATGCAGGTTCTTCTTTTGAATTACATACCAATGTAATTTGGGACTGTGATGTTACATCTACGTATTGAACTGATTGACCATTTAACTTTGGATTTGCATGATACAAAGAGAAAATTTCTGATGATTCAGTTGTGATGCAGTTTCCAAAGCTGCATTATAATGAAGGAAAAATGCTGCTGTTTGACAGCTCTTTCAGTTGTGGTTTGGGTGCAAGTTTTCCTCAAAGTCAAGCAGGATTTAGGTAGACATGGTTTGGTGGAGATTAGTTCAGAATTTTCAGCTAAAATTGAAAATTTGATAGAAAATGTAGTAAGGGAAGGTGTGGAGGCGGGATGACATCTGTTTATTTTTGGTTTTTTTTTAAAGAACTATAATTCCAAAATACTTCATAAAAACTTAGTCTCACTTGTTACAACTTGGGTTCTTATCCTGGTGTATACTGCATTCCTCTACGTAGTTGTTTATTTATTTCACTGTCTGTAGTCCTTACAGTTGATTAGAAGACTTATCCCAGCAATAGAAATGGTATCTGGAAAAACTGAGAATTTTGAAAAATAAAGTAAACTGAATCAAATGGAGGAGAAAAATGTCAAAATTATGCTTGACATGAGAATGGCACCTTTCTGTGGGAATTGAGTTGTTCCTTCATATAAATTGCTTCCAAGTACTTTCTTTAAACAGCATATCTGAAATAGGGTTTCCTCCTTTCCAGTTGCCCACTTTTCAATTTGTTACATGTGACATTTCAGATCACCTTCTGGTGAGCACGGCTGTCTGCATGGCAAGGGAAGGTTTCTGAAGTGAGCCCGTTTTTGATGTCCCTCAAGCTTAGATTTTTCTGAATGTTACTAGATGGTGTTTTACTGTTTTTCTTCTTGGAACTTAATTTGCTTTCTCTTTTAACTCCGTAACCCCATAGATAGTTTAAGAGTAGCAGCAAATTCCTTATTTGATTACAATAGCTCTCTAGCAAGGACTATTTGTTGATTTAGTTTACTAATTTAAGCAAAATTTGTTGGCCTTTCCTTCATATGTCTATGGATCAAGAGAATACTGTCATTTTAGGGTTTTGGTTTTTGTGTTTAGGTTTTATTTTAAAGAAAATTTAGTAGGCAGCCACAGCTTTCCTCTTTTTCCCTTTCCTTTCCCTGAATTGTATTCTATCTTTTTTGCGTGCATTTGTGTTGCAGAGTTTATACTATTGTGTTTTTCCTCTTTATCATTGGTCCCAGGTGCAATAGCCTAACATCTGGTAATCAGCTAAAAGCAGATGTCTAATCAACGGATCTGCACATTCATGGGAGAGTAATACTCATTTTACTATCATGTGCTGCAATAAATCAAGTAAAACTTGCAAGGATTAGGCCAGTAGGGTGTGTTACATGATTTGCAGTTCAGAAAACGAAAAGAGGGATTTCAGATAGGATTTTCAGCTGTCTTAAAAAACATAGGTTAGCTTTGTCTCTGGCAAATCTGAGAAAATTTCTCCGGTCTGTTCTTGAAAGTACCAGATTCACGTAGTCATGGAATTAAATTATTCTAAATGTTATAAGATGTTACACGGTTTAATTATTGTTATCATTAGCACTTGAACTGTCTCCTGCTCACATCCTAATCTGAAAATTCTCCTGCTGCAATTTATGCCTTTTAGTGCTTGTGTCCTGCCCACATTGGCCCTGGAGAGCAGATTCTTTCATTCTAGACAAATTCTGGACGTCTGTAGTGTATTTGTATCTCCATTGTATTCTCCAGATCTGTAGTCATTCTTAAAACATTTCCTTCAGCTTATTTGGTCCTTGTCTTCCTTGTATTGTGATACATTAATTTTAGGCATTATTCCAGTTGAGAGCTCTGAATAAAGCAGAAGAGGTATTTTGTGTAGTTTATATTCATTAGTGCACAGATGAGTAAGGTGATTGATGAGTTTTTACATTACATTCTTGATTTAGTCTTTGTTTTTTTGTTGATGTACCTTCTATATCCTTTTGTAAAAAGGATTGCTAATGAAGCTTAAAACTGTGAACCTGGTCATTCCTGCTGAAGAATGGGTAAAAGGCGCTATGCTTGTTGAAGTAAATCTGGGTTGGACACAGTAAATTAAACCCTCTGCAGTGCGTTCAAAATCTGATTCTACACTACCAATGCTCTTGCAGAATTTTGACATTTTATCACCTGCATACTTAATAAATCAAACTCTTAGTTCAAAACATGTAAGTAATCAGTGTTGAGCTGAGCTGAATTATTGAATCTTTAAATCTGATGACTAAAGCAGGCTGCAAAGGTAGCCCACTGAATTTTGTCTGAGCATTTTTGTGTGTTTTAGTAGCCACTTTACAGTAGCATGTTGTCTTGGCTGGCATATGAAAAAAGGTCAGGCAGCAAACACATCAGTCTTGTCAGATGCGCAGGATGCACTGGTCCTGTCTAATGCATGCTTGTGAAGAGCAACGAAGTCTATCCTGTGTTGTTCTGAGTATAAAGTTATTTTAAATTTGCTACCTTGTAGGTAAGTTGGTTGGGAAATGTAATGTTAAATGTATTGATCTGTAATTCTCAGATGATCTGTAGCAATTCTTGCCCTTTCATAAGATCGTTCATCATTTTCTGATAATTACAGTGATAGTATTGTGTGGCCAAAAGCACTGAGCCCAGCTAATGTGGAAACATTTTAACATTCAGAGATGTCTAGAATATGTTTCTACCTTGTTACTGATGTGCTATTCATGTAGACATTTACACTTCTGTTACTACTTGATCAAAAGAGACATTAAAACATTCCAGCCTTCTCAGCATTACCTGTTGGGGGTTTTTGCCTCATCTGGTAAAGAAAGAGAAACTGCTCAGACGTAGAGGGAAAAGCGGGTGGAAGAACTTGCTGTCCCTGCTGGTGTGTTTGTGGAAGTATTTCAGATTTCTCCTGTCTCTTGCCAGAGTGCAGAGTGTTATATTTCTCACTCTTGTACCTACACAGATGCATTCTTTCTTTCTACTCTGGCTTAGAAATTTGGCCTGATTCCCATTTTTTTCCTCTTTTCAGTTGCTGGTAATAGGTATTGGTAAACACAAAAAAAACCCCTAAAACCAAAAAACCGCACTCCCAAACAAAAACAAAACCACAAACAAACAAAAAACCTCACTGATTTGGATACTACTTCGAAGATTCCTTTTTCTTGGCTTATGTAACCCTAATTGATTTGTGACCACTCTGATTGCTGGTGCTATTTTTTCCCCTCCAGCACTGCCAGAGTAAATACTACGAGTTTTCTTCTGTTGAGGTACTTATCTCATGCATTGATTGGTATGCCTGGCAGCACTTCCTTTTTTAAGTCTTACTTCAGCTGAAAGAACAAGCTAAGGTGGAATTTATTTCGCTGTTTTGGAACAGTACTGTGTTTTTATTGACCATGGGCAGGTGTGTGTATTGCTGAGGCTCATTGTCTAAGGCTTGTAGTTCTGGTTTCCATGTCTAGTGTGATTGTGTGTCATGTTTCCAGGACAATATTACATCTTCAAAACTTCAGTAATGAAGAGTTACTTAACTAGCATTATAAGCTCTTTGAAAATGCCACCTAATAAGTTATTTTAATGAAGTATAAGTAAGTGAGAATTTCTAAGATGTGTCAAGTGAATGAACAGAATAGTTTGGAATATAATAAATCCAGGTGGCGAAATACTTGGTCTTTTACTGTAAATAATTTTATGTGGGTTCTTACTGTGTGAATGGTGCTGTTTTTCTTATTTGCAGATATGGATTATACAGTTCACCTTTTGATCCAGTTCTGTTTGATTTGGAAATATGTGGCTCTTCTTGTAAAAATGTATACAACAGCAGCATTGGAGTACAGTCAGATGAAATTGATTTGTCTGATGTTCTATCAGGTATGTATGTTTAGCAGTGATTGGTTGTGGTAGAATTTGTAAATCTCTATTATACTGTTTTCTTTTTGTAAAGATGTGATTTTATACTTTCCAGATAAGCTGAAGTCCAAGGTATTCTCTTGCTTGTGGTATCTTTTACATTTCCTGTGGCCTTAGGACAAGAAGAAAGAGCCTCTTTCTGGAATCTGTTATTCTCTTACCTGTAGAATATCTCTGGGTAGAGATTAGACAGAAAGGCTGCTCTCATTCCCTGTGTCAGTCACTTAGGAATCATCTGTTACCTCTTTCAAGTAGCTTCCTTGAGGTGTGTTACTATTCATTTAGGTTATCAACATAGGCAGATAAACTTAAATGGATTTTTCTGAAGTTGGGAAGCTGCCATATGGCATTCCTCTACTTAAATATAAAGGTTTAATGAGGTATTTTTTCTGTTTTAGAGGAGTTAAAATTCATTAAAAGCATATTCGTGTCTATATGTTCAGGTTAATTCATAAGTGAATCTTTAGGCCCTGCAGTGTCCTAAAGACCTAGATAATTTTTACCTGTCAGAAAATTCTTTTCATAGCAAGCGTGTTCATCAGTCATAGTGACTCCTTTCCTTCTCTTCTATACTATTGTCTTTCTCCTTTCTATCCTTTCCTCCATGAATTTGTTTCGATACTGAATAATAGTCTCGGCTTTACACTACATTTGTGTATGATCCTAGTTGGTCTGACAGTTTCTTCCTCTTACTTACTGGTAACATTAATATATTTTTGCAAGCTCATTTGCTTTCAGTGTAGAAAGAATAGAGCATCCATATATAATGTACTTCTGGAATCAAGAAGGTTGCACTACGCTTCTGTCACAGTTGACACTTTAACTTATGAATATACTCTGTTCAGATTTGACAGCATTATCATTTTAAAAATATACTTCCATTTATATTGAGGATGTGGTAGTGTTAAGATGTTTCTTCTACAACATGAACTAATAAAATATGTGTATTATATTTAGTTGTCCCTTTTGACACTTCATGACTTGAAATTTCACTATCAAGAAAACATTGGCTGACTGTGCAGATACATGTTTCTCTTTCAGGAAATGGGAAAATAAGTAGCTGTGCAGCTGCTGAAGGTAGTTTTACTTCCCTTACTGGACTTCTGGAAGTTGAACCTCTGCACTTTACCTGTGTTTCAACAAGTGATGGAACTAGAATAGAAAGGGACGATGCAAGTACGTTTACTGGTATATACAATTTTTCATTTTTTCTACTTAGCATAGTTCCACAATACATTTTTAATTGAACATCCTGGCACTGTTTGACAAACTGCTTGTAGTTTTGCAAGTGTTGAAATGTTTTGTCTGTGGTTTCTTTTTTCTTAAATAATTTCTCAATGCAAAGATAAACTTCTTGGACCTTAGCAAACAAACTGGATTAAAACACTATTAATTTGGATCAGTTTGTTTCTGTTGGAGAGTATAATGCACAAGCTTGCATCTTTACCTTACAGCCTTTTGTGGTGGAAGAATTCCAGAGCAATAGGTGTCTTTTCTGTAATCCAAGTGTTGCATGTATGACCAGTGGGCATATTCTATAAACCATATACTTTGTAATTTAAGGTGATGTTACCTTGTAGCAAGAACTGGATAAAAAGATATATTTTTCTTGTTTTTACATCACTCTGAACAATTAATAAGGAATTAAAGGTGTGTTTTATAATTTCTACATACATGTTCTGTTTTGTTTGTTTGTTTCATGCCAGTGAGTACCTTTGGGGTTACCCCAGCAGTTGGTGGCCTCTCTTCTGGAACAGTTGGGGAAGCCTCGACAGCACTGAGTTCAGCAGCCCAGGTAGCTTTGCAGTCTCTCTCTCATGCAATGGCCTCAGCCGAGCAACAGCTCCAGGTGCTGCAAGAGAAACAGCAGCAGCTTTTGAAGCTTCAGCAACAGGTTGGAGGCTATTTGGCTCTTTTTAGTGCTGTATTTAAACTTCGAAAGCTGAGAAAGTCATTGCAGAGCTAGTTGCCTTTTTTTTTTTCCTCTGTAGCATATTTGAGGAAGGAACTGCTCAGCACTCTGGTTCACTCTTCTTAAGCAGAGTGCTGGGAGTATCTTCCATGCTGCTTTGGTCTTTCAGACTTGGTTTTTGTGTATTTTAAGGGTGGGTTGGGAGTTTGTAATAAAAACTAAGTCTTCGTAAGTATGTATATCAGTCTGAAATTGAAAAAGCTCACTGAAATGAAAAGCACAGTTGCTGACACAGGGAAGTACCAGTCATAAAGCCATTGTTCATATGAGGCCTGGCTGTGTTGACTGTACTTCGCTGTTCAGTGGTAGGGTTTTTATTATTTTTTTTGATTCTGAGTTTTCATGATCCTCAGCTTCTGAGTCAAATTAAATAGATAGTTTAATAGTTTAATTTTTCAGCTTATAATTGGTCAACATAGCCAACTTGGCTATGTTGAAGGTAGCTTAGGTTTATTAAATCTAGTTGTATAATCAAAGTTGAACTTGTGGCTCAATACTACTGCTGTGTTCACAAGCAGTATTATCAGCTACATACCCTGCTTTCATCTTCCCCACAGAAAGCTAAGCTGGAAGCAAAGCTGCACCAGACAACAGCAGCAGCGGCAGCAGCAGCATCAGCAGTTGGTCCTGTTCACAACTCTGTGCCTTCTAATACAGTAGCAGCTCCAGGGTTCTTCATTCATCCTTCAGATGTCATTCCACCCACACCAAAAACGACTCCTCTCTTCATGACTCCACCTTTGACTCCACCTAATGAAGCAGTTTCTGCTGTTATCAATGCAGAGCTTGCTCAGCTCTTTCCTGGTTCAGTCATTGACCCTCCAACAGTTAACCTTGCAGCACATAACAAAAATACAAGCAAATCTAGAACGGTAATCATTTTATTTTATTGTTCTTAGAGAAATTTGTTCTTAGAGTAATTTGTACTTGAGTGCTAGTAAATGCATGTTTATTTGGGTGAGATGTGAAAACTATATCATTAAATTTACACCATATGGAAAGAACTTACGAAAGCAAGATAGTATTGTTACAGCACTTCATATGGTTTCTCTTTATTGGAGCTAGCTTAACTATGTAAGGAGTTATTAATCCTTTGAACTTAGTACTTAATAGTTCATATATTTTGATGGTTCGTGCTCAAATCTAAATGTAGTGAGGTGTTGTCAAAATGGTACATCTTTAACAGCTGACAATAAATGCATGGATTTTAATCACCTAATTTTACTGATGTTTTTCCACTCCTCAGAATCCACTTGGATCTGGCATTGCTCTTGCAATATCTCATGCTTCACATTTTCTTCAACCTCCACCTCATCAGTCAATTATTATAGAGCGAATGCACTCAGGTAAAACCACAATTCCTAATAATAATTTTGACACATGTTCTAGTAAGAAGTGGAATATTTTCTGGGGCTTTCAGTAAGTTGCTTGGCTACAGTCTCTCCAGAGTAAAGTTATTTCTCAGTTTGCATTCTCTCATATCTGTGAGTTTAAGACCTAGCACTTGGTGATAGTTGAAAAATCCTGGAGACTTGGGGAATATGTTGGGTCTCTGAACAGAGCGCCTGTTCAGAAATAATGCTTAAAAAGCAAAAGAACTTCATATAAGTTGATGCCAGAGTTTTCTTCTCAAAGTATTCAAGCTGTAGTGATAGTTTCTGAGATTGTGCAGCTATTTTTAGCCTCAAGTATACCAATATATCTTTTAAACAATGCATAAAGCTTTATAAACCTTTTAAACAATATATAAACAATGGTTTTATTGTTTGAGAAGTAGCATGTCTTGTTGGCTAGCACACACTGGTCTTTCAGGCACTGCTGTGTTTTTCTCACCTAGGAGCAAGAAGATTTGTGACCCTGGATTTTGGAAGACCTATATTACTGACAGATGTATTGATTCCCACTTGTGGAGATTTGGCTTCCTTGTCCATTGACATCTGGACTTTAGGAGAGGAAGTGGATGGAAGGCGACTGGTAGTGGCTACTGATATTAGCACACATTCACTTATTTTACATGACTTGTTGCCGCCCCCAGTTTGCAGGTTTATGAAGGTAAAAGGGTCTTTTAAGTCCTTGATGTTTGTTACTATGTGAACTTTGACTTAAACTCTCTTCAGACCAAACTTTTTTTGGCTATAAATTTTTGATGTATTTTGACTTGGTGTTTGTTTTGCCTGTTTTGGTACAATTGTATTACAATATAGTTGCATTTTCTTTCAGATCACTGTTATTGGTCGATATGGTAGCACAAATGCCAGAGCAAAAATCCCATTAGGATTTTATTATGGCCATACCTATATCCTGCCCTTTGAAAATGAGCTGAAACTAATGCATGATCCCCTCAGAGGAGAAGGTGAAGCAGCAAACCAGCCAGAAATTGATCAACATTTGGCAATGATGGTTGCGTTGCAAGAAGACATACAGTGCAGGTTAGCAGGAAAAAAAGCATATTTGCAAGTTATTTTCATGTAAAACACTGGGATATCATAGCGTTACAGATATTTTTTCTTCCCATTATATTCTTTGGACCAAAAAATACTCTGATGTTGTGGAGTTGTTGTGAATAGCTTTATAGCAGTAACAAAGACTACGCTGTTCTTTTTTCAGTATCTGTTTTAACAGTCCATTTGCAATGGACCAGAATTTGTCTTCTGGCAGGGTGATTGTCAAATGTGTTGCTGTTTGCTAATGTGTATCGAATTGTGTTTTTTGAATATTTCCCTTTAGGTACAATTTGGCCTGTCATCGGTTAGAAATCCTTCTGCAGAGTATTGACCTGCCACCACTCAATAGTGCTAACAATGCCCAGTACTTTTTGAGAAAGCCAGACAAGGCAGTAGAAGAAGACAGCAGAGTATTTTCTGCTTACCAGGACTGCATTCAGCTACAGCTTCAACTCAACTTGGCTCACCATGCTGTTCAGAGACTCAAAGTAGCTTTAGGTGCAAGCAGGAAAACACTGAAGGAACAATCTGATCCAAAAGAGTTAATTCAGATGTCATCCACAGAGCAGTTACGCACCATCATTAGATACTTACTGGATACTTTGCTCAGTTTGCTACATTCATCCAATGGTTAGTATTCTTTGAAGTTTTGATTTTTATGTCGTATTAGTAGAAACAATTTCCAAGTATTTCTCTTTCTTGACCTACACTTTTCTACTATAAGGCCTTTAAACTATGTTTAGATATAGAATTGTAGAAATTTTAGAATGGTGCTTGAGTTTGAAGGGATCTTGAAGATCATGTAGTTCTAATACCCTGCCATGGAGAGTGACACCTTTCACTTGACCAGACTGCTCCAAACCACATCTACTGTGATTTTAGTAGCTGCTAACATACATTGTAAGGTCTTACCAGTGGCACTGAGCTGGCCTAATGACTTCCTGAAAAGGATAGAAGAAGGTGTCAAGGTCCTTCTCGCTTTTCTGTAGTCCTGGCTGCATATTCCTTTGTTCAGATAGTGATCTGATCCTTCTGTGAAATGATCCAGTTTGCTGAAGTAACAAAAAGCTGCCCAGGCAGAATAGTCATGTGGTTTTCATAGGCAGAATCACCTTGTGGAAGGATCTCCGAGCATTGAAGCCTGTGCAATGCTGGAGATGGATTAAGCAGTTAAAAGTGGGCTGAGGAAGCAGAAATTGCCTTGAGAGTGGTAGTGGTAGTGAACTCATAAAACCAGTATTTCTAGTTCACTATTTTTTGATATCCAGTAAAGATTTTGATTTCCTAAGCTTGCCATTGAAAGAAATCTTGGAGAATTGAAAAAATCTTAGTCGGAGCAGTGGTTTTTTGTTTTTATTTTACCAAAAAAAAGAGGCAGAACATTGTTCTATTGCTAGGTTGTTGTGTGATTTTCTGTGCCAGTTTGTTCTAAAACATGATGATGGTGTTGTTTTTTGCTTTGTGTAGACTCTGTGGGGGTGTTTGCACTGACATGGTATTGATTTGGTTTTGACCAAATGGCCTGGTCTTTGAGTTACCTGCAAATCACCACCTCCCTATAAGTTCCCACCTCCTTTACTCCTGTGCCGATTAGTCTGACCGTAGCAGTTTTAAAAACATACTTTTTCCTATGTTTTCAAGTCATTGTCTCTTTAAACAGAGATGTTCTCTTTTCTTAAAAGGGCACTCGGTTCCTGTGGTTCTGCAGAGTACTTTTCATGCTCAGGCTTGTGAAGAATTATTTAAACACCTTTGCATCAGTGGAACCCCCAAGATCCGATTGCATACTGGCCTTCTTCTTGTTCAGCTCTGTGGAGGTGAAAGGTGGTGGGGTCAGTTTCTCTCAAATGTACTGCAGGAATTATACAATTCAGAACAACTTCTCATATTTCCACAAGACAGGTAAGGTATAAATCTATATTGATACACTACCTGTGGATCAGTGAAGTAATTTCATTGTTCATAACTTAGCATTGGAATTGAAAAAATGGGACTGAAGGGTACTTATCCATGGTTATCAGTGATTTAAGAAACAGACCCAAAAAAGTACTGCAGATGATGAATGTCCAATTGCAGTTATGTATTGCACCTATTCGGTTCATACACCACAAACATTTGCTGCTTTTTTTTACTTGGAGATCTTCACATACCTAGCAGGATTGCTCCCCAGTGTCAAAAATGGCCTTCTCCTTTATCAGCCTTAAATGTACCCTCATCATAGAGCTGCTCTTCTCTGGCATATGAAAGTGGGATTGAGACTGGAAGGAACACTATTAGCATTCCATGCAAAAGAATGCACTGAGATAAGAGCAAGAATGTGTAGAGTTGAGCACTGAATGTTAGATGTGTTGATTATTTCAGGTTATTGATTGAGGTCTTTAATATTCTAAATGTTAGTATTTTTTTTAATCAAGTGTATTTGCTGTTTAGTGGTTTTCTGCCTTCTTTGAACAGCAACATTTATATTTTCGTATCTTTTTCAAATTAATTAAAGTATATAAGAATACATGGATTTAATTATCTTTCCCTGCTATCAGTAATATATAATAGGAAATAAAGTGGATGAGGTCTTGTTTCAGATGTGGAAGACTGCTGACCTCTTGAGGATGTTCACCCTAAAATGCTGCATTAACCTTAACAACAATAGAATGTGAAATCCAGTCTACTTGCTGGGCCACAGTACTGCTTTCTGTAGCAACCTGTCTGTGTCTCAGATGAAAGCCTAGGACAATATTGTTTTATAAGGGGTGTTGCAGGATATTACTGAATCTGAAAAATAAATAAAATCTTAAATATGTAAATTTTATTTTTAGGGTCTTCATGTTGCTTTCTTGCATTGGCCAAAGATCGCTTAGCAACAGTGGTGTTTTAGAAAGCTTACTTAATCTCCTGGATAACCTGCTGTCACCACTGCAACCTCATTTACCTGTGCACAGAAGAACTGAAGGTAGCCCTCTAATTTGGGAAATTATTTTCATATTCATTATAAACTACAAAATTGAGAGACTAACTCACAATTTTTGGTGTATTAAAAGAAGAAATGGCTTGTTTACTATATTTCTGAAACACAGTTGTCTTTTAAAATGTGATGAAGCTTCTTGTTCTTCAGGTGCTAAAAGAGATTCCTCCCCCCACCTCATTAAAACTTGAGCAAAATCTGTTTGATTGCTTTTATTTCAGATTGGAAGCTTTGGCAGAGTCGGGGGAGCATTCAATGTATAGACAGCTCTAGTGAATGACTTTGGAATTTAGTGTTTTGGAAAGAAATGCACCTTTTTGCTCATGAGATCCTTCTTAAGTTTGAAGTTTTTGAGGTGAAACAGATACAAAGACAAGTTTGTTAGGTGTATCTGCATGGTTTCTGCAAACTACGTGGAGTTTGTTCTTGTGGGGCTTTTTGAAATTTCAAGGAATTTACATTTTTTGACCCTAAAAATTTACTGAAATTCTATTCTGCAAACTTGATTTTCTTTGAGTGTTCTCTTAACTACCCCAAGGTTGAGGCAAATTCCTACTTTTGAAAGCATCACACTCTAGGCTACTTCATTTGTTACGTACAGATAGCGAAGCATCATAGAAGATTGTTGTTTAAAATTCTCATCCATGTGAGGTCTGTAAGTGCCAGCTGAGACTCTGTCCTTAGTTTTCCCTTGTGTCCTGATGTTAACAGACCTACTGTTGGTGTCAGAAGCTGTCCTATTGCTTCCCACTGATCTGCCATGTGCTTTCTCTATTGGGGCCATATCCTGCTATAGTCTCTAACTAGTTTGAGGCAAACCCAAGCTCACATCTCCTCTACCTCTGTTTGCACTCTCCCCACAGCTTCCAATTCCTTTCATAGCTCTTGCCTTACTAGTTGTCCTCATGGAGGACTTTAGGAAGCAGAAGTAACTGATACTTCAGAGCTTTATTTGCTGGTCTTCCAGCTTCCTTCCTCCTGGACAGTACAGGTGAGTACTAGGGCAATATTATGTGTGGTGGAAGCATCAGAAGAAGAAATTCCTATTTGAGAGCTATCACACATAACTAAGGGTCAAAGGGGTGAAAACTTACTGGGGAAAAAGTGAAAAAACAAAGGAAAATCAGAGCAAGAGGTGAGTGTTATGGGTGGAGAGAAGTTGTTAACTTGGAGGCCAAAAGAGGAAAGAAGGGATAAGCAAAAGACACTCGGAGAGAGGGAGGGAGGGGAGCTGAGAATTTTGATTTTTTTTGAGAGAGATAAAAGGAGAAGAAATGGTCTTGTTTTAACAGAAGTATGGAAAGGTATGTACTTCCCTCTCTAGCAGACTCCTTTCTTTTTATTCTTCCAACCAAAAAGGTGTAGCAGTCACCAGTGCTCCTCATTTCTGTTCTTGGAATTTAGTTTGTGGTTCCAGTCCAGATTCTGTTATGGACTTGTTGGGGTTCTTCCTCTTCCTACGTGGGATGGGCTGCTTTCTGTCAGAGTGTGCTCAGGATACTGGAGTTAACAAGTCAGGCTGCATCATACTGCTTGGGTGCCAGCAGCTACATGGGATCTTGGATGGATCGTTTCTGTGCTTTGGTTTTCTTGTTTGATCTGCATTTAATAATAGTTTGAATTAATTGCAGCCTTTTTGAGGTCAGTGCATGAAAAGCACATTGTAGTTACATGTGGCTCAGCACAATGCACTGATACGAAAATGTGTATGTAACCTCTAGTGCTGATGTCTTGGCTGTATTGACACTGTGTAGAAGTATGCCATTTGCATAATGACTGTAATTAAGTGGTCATTATTTGTGGGTTTCTGGTCTTTCTGTTGAGCAGTCATGAGTTCACTTTGGAACTGTTCATTTAGATTTGTCCACGTGCGCAAAGATTTTTCTTGCATGGTGCGCAAGATACGTTTTTTTCCTTTCTGCCTGTACAAAAATAAGGCCTTTCAAGTGTGAGACTGAAATAGGCAATAGCCAGTCATTAGTGCCACCAGCGTGATTCATCTAGTATGAAGTTACTCTTAGCTTTTCTGCGACTTACTCAGATAGCTACCAGAAAATACACTACTAGAGGAGTAAAGATAGAGGTATTGGTATGCAGTTATAACTATCTTATTGAAGCCCTGCTTGATGGAGGAATTTCACACTGTAGAATTTGAGATATCTACTTCATGTGCTTTAATGCAAGCAGCTGTCATTATGCATTTGGTATTGAGGAAATTTAGACATAAAATTTTTGACTCTTTTTAAGAAAAATGCTGCTTAATTTTTAGATTGAACAGTTGAGGTGAAGCTTTTGACTTCTAACTTTGTCAGACTAAGAGAACTGTGACATTTTCATTTGCACCTAAATTTTATACCCATTTCTTCCCTCATTTATGAGTGCTCAGACTAACTCCTTTTAAAAAATAAAGAGACGGGAGTGGAGTCTTTGTGGCCTAGTGAAATGTGTGACTTTTGTTATGTCTTCAGAAATTTATTAAGACACTCAAATCTGTTTATTTTGAAGGCGTTTTAGATATTCCCATGATCAGTTGGGTTGTAATGCTGGTGTCCAGACTACTGGATTATGTAGCTACTGTTGAAGATGAAGCAGCCACAGCCAAGAAACCTCTGAATGGAAAGGAGAGGGAACGATTTTTGACAGGTACATAACATTTATGATCAAAATAGTAAATGGGTATTGATTTGATTCTATGGGTATTGCTCTGGGAGCTGTTCAAATACCTAAAATATATCTTCTATTCACTTGAAAAAAGAGATTTTGAAAATGCATGTTGTGGTCTTTTTATTTTCATTCGTCTGCTTATTTTCATCCCCTTCTCCTTATAAATGTGATCTCTTTCATTATTTCAAGTGAAAAATGCAGGATTGATTTTAGTTTCTAAAATGTCTGTACATTACCCTGTGACTGTGGGACTTTACAATTGAGAGTGCACCATATTGAGGTACTTTGCATTGTGAGAAAGGGCCAACAGTGTGACTTCATAAATGTTTTGGTATTTGTATCCACTATTTTTAAATGTGGTTTTTGTCTGGTTTTCATTTATTTCATAGTAGTAGTAGTAATAGTAATATGTACCATACATTGTTGTTATTATTGTTATTAATTATCATAATTACCTTTTATTAGCTATTGTTTTCTTTTAGTATCTTTTCTAAAAATGAAAATAAAGCTTTTATATTATGAAGCTGTTCATCCATTTTTACTTAGGACAGAGTTGCTTGCCTGCTAATATGTTCTAAGAATAATGAAAAGAAGATGGTACCACTGCATTTTAAAATCACACAAATATTATTATGAGTGGGGGTCGTTGAATAATGCCAAGAGTTAGATTTTGCTTGTTTCTTTAGTACTTAGTGTATGAAGATGCTAACCATTGAAATATAAAGGCTTTTCTCTAGAGTTAAATGAGGTTTAATAAGACAGTTTGATTTTTTTTTTTTTATTTCCATTAGGAAACCAGTGGAGTTTTATAAATAATAGCCTTCACACTCAGAGTCTGAGCAGATCTACTAAAGGCAACAGTAGCCTCGATAGACTGTATTCCCGAAAGATCAGGAAACAGCTCGTGCATCATAAACAGGTGACTTCCTGCACGGTAGTGGCTATTTTCACAGAAGTATGTCTCATTTATAGGATATCTCATTTCTTGAAACAACAGCTTTGGCCTTGGGACTCATTCAACCTTGCTTTTGCATAGGTCTGGTTCTGTAGCTAAAGGCTGCCTAACTTCTTTGACATTCATCTAAAACCATGGGGCAAGGGATCTGCTGTAAAAACAAATGTTGGAGTGTACTGTTGTACTCTATTGGACAATAAATATAATGTACTTTCTAGATAAATCTGAGTACACCTGAGTGCAAGCTCCTAAGCTGTGATTTAAAAGTATTTTGAAAGCTCAAGTTACAGTTTGAACTGAAGATTGCTATCATGTGAACATACTGATCCTTTTAACATCTTATTGCTTATATTTTCATTTATTCCTATTAACATTTTCTTTTAGCAACTTAACTTATTAAAAGCAAAACAGAAGGCTTTGGTGGAACAGATGGAAAAAGAGAAAATACAAAGCAACAAAGGATCATCATACAAACTTTTAGTAGAACAGGCAAAACTAAAGCAGGCTACTTCAAAGGTATGATGCTCTGAAACCGTAACTGACTTCTTGTCCTTTGTGTGAAAAGACCTGTTCCTGCAAAGTCATTTTTGTCTTACTTTGACCTTATTATAAAAAGTTCTTTCATCGTGGCTGCTATCAAGTATATTCTAATACTGAAAAAAGCAGCCATCTGGAAATCTATTGTTTTGTGGAAAATAGTTTATCGTTCTACAGGGTTCTTTTAGGCAGTCATGGCCAAAATTACTAATAAACTTGTAGCTTTGGGAATGCCAGTCATGTCATTAAACTTTGGATAACATACAGCAATAGAAAGATAAAGCGGTACTTTATATGGCTAGCTTTTATGCATGATGCTCTTCTAGATGCTTTCCTGATTGAGTAATCAGAAAATAATCATGACAATGTCTGTCTCCCTGAACTAATAAATGACTTTTGAGAATGAGTTTTGAAGTTTGTCATAAGGTCCTTAGCTTCCTGAAAGTACCCACCACTTCAGTTGTGCCGTCTTGCGATAAGCCCCAGATACTAAGATTTGATGATGGAGTTAAAGAATTGTTTTGGTTATGAGAGATGCTGAAATGTAGGGATTTCAGGAGATGACAACAACATGGACTTTGCAGGGAACACAAAAGTGTGTAAATCTTTTAGCTACCAAACTTAGGTGTCTCTTGACGTATTTACTCCCTAGTTCAAGAAGTACTCATGTCTGTTAGGATGCTTGAAAACAGATCTGTGGAAGGAGATTACCTGATGTTGGACCTTACAGGCAGCCTAAAGGGAAATCTCAAAACTTCCAGTAATTATGGAAAAAAAAAATCACTAGCATAAAGCCCTAAGTTTTCACTAACTGTGCTTGTCATGAGCTGTTCTTTCCTGCACTATCTTCTGCTTTATTCCAGCAGGTTATACCAAGGGGGCTGCTCCACTGGTGGCCCCTTGAGACATCTTTAAATGAGTTACTGGCTGAACTGTGCTGTCCAGCTGTTTTAAGTTTCACTTTATAGTAGCCATGTTGCATAAAAAACCCACGTTGAGCTAAAGATCTTTCCACTTGTAGTTTCTTAACTTGTAGTTAAGGTGTTGCTGTACACTTGGTAGTTACATTTTATGTGGGTTTTGCTATTTTGACTACTAATCACTTTTAGTTATGGCAAGCTGTGAGTGACTTAAAACACGTACTGCATATAGGAGAAAGTGAAACTGTTGTCTTAGTAAATATCTCTTTCTTTGGTCTGCTTAAGTGAGATTATAAGAGGCATTTGTATTATCTAATGACTGCTAGTGTAGCTGATACAATGAGCTGAGCTGCTAAATGAATGCCCTTGGTGGAGGAGAGGATTAATAAAAGCACCTTCTTTTCTCCATTGCATGTAGGTCCTCTGTCAAAAAGGTTGTAGTTCAGAGCCATGATCAAATATCAACCTAGTTCAATATATAGTATGGCTAATGCATACTTTGTATCATGACAGTTTTAAGAAATTTAGAAATTTTTGATGATTTATCTAATGTGAAGAACTGATAAGTCAGTGTTCTTGTAAGAGTAAATTTCCATATTGCAGTTTGCTTTATGGTAACTGTAGCTTTATGTACAGGTGTGGAAATATGAAAGAAACTTTGAAAATGTGTATTTTCAATATGTGTTATGGCATACATAAGGCTTAATTGGCACTTCTTTGGAACTGAATTTGATTACGTGTTTGTCATCTGAGAGAACATGCTGCCAAAACAAATTTCTGCCAATAAAGCCTGAATTCCATTCCAGATTCTCATGTATTTTCAGACTTCCTTTTCTTTTTTTAAGAAGTTTTACAGTCTCTGTTATTGCTGCCACACTGATTCATTGGGAAGAGATTTAGAGGTCAGTTTTAAACTTTAACTGTTGTTTCAAATATAATTTCTGCAGCACTTCAAGGACTTAATACGCTTGCGTCGAACCGCAGAATGGCCTCGTTCTTCTTTAGATACAGAAGTATCAACAGCAAAGGAAACTCCAGAAATTGAACCACTTCCCTTTACACTGGCACATGAACGTTGTATTTCTGTAGTGCAAAAGCTGGCACTCTTTCTCTTGTCCATGGACTTTACTTGTCATGCAGATTTACTTCTTTTTGTTTGTAAGGTAAATTGAATATGAACATCACTATGTAATTGCAGTAGCAGCCACATTAAATTGGTTTTCTGTTACTGCTTCTTTGCTTGTTTGATGGTAAAAATTAGCTGCAGCACTAAAATTTTAAATAATTTCTGGTGAAGTAGTTTTTCTGATCTGCCACTTTTTGTGTGACTTACAATATGATGGCTTCAAAATTGCATGGGAAAATTAACTTTAAAAAATATATTCATGTAATTACGCTCATAAAATTCTAAAGTGTGAGCTGGTAAAAATACCTGATTTACTTGTAAGCAAAATCTAATAATCATTGGAAATAAAGTCATTATGTACTTTCATAGAGTTAACTATGAATAGACATTTATTTCTTTTCCCTTTTTTTTAATAGGTTCTTGCTAGAATTGCAAATGCTACAAGACCAACAATTCATTTATGTGAGATTGTAAATGAGACTCAGTTAGAACGATTATTGCTGCTTCTTGTTGGAACTGACTTTAACAGAGGAGACATCTCTTGGGGAGGAGCATGGGCTCAGTATTCTCTGACTTGTATGCTGCAGGATATTCTAGCAGGTTTGTTTAAGTTCATATTCTTCAGAAGGTATCTTGCATTGAATCTTTCTTCCTTTAATATTTTGGGGGGGCAGTTTATCGCTATGTTAGAATCTGCTGTCACAATCCAAGTTGTAGAAAAAGCCCCGAACAAAATCATGGCATTTAGGTTAGTGTGTAAAAATGCGAGTTAAAATTGCAGTCACAGTTACTTGTGCATTGAAAAGTTCACTTTTAAATCACACTGATTATTTGAAAATTATTCAAAACACTCTCCTTGAACAAATAGCCCCCAGAGAATTTAGAGTTAGATGAAAGAAATTAAAGTTGGCATAGACACTGGGATGCTAATTTGTAATGGGGAAAAAAGCTTGAAATGAAGTTGTCTGCTTAATTTAACACCTAGGAGAGTTGTTGGCACCTATAGCAGCTGAAGCTATGGAAGAAAGTGCTTTGGGAGAAGATGCTGGAGCTTCAGCTGGAGATTCTGATGACTCTCTCCAGCAGGCCACAGTTCAGTTAGTGGAAACCATAGATGAGCCGTTGACACATGACATCACAGGTAAATTATTCCATCATTTTGTAGATGTGTATTTATTGAAAAGAAAAAAAAATTGTACTCATCTATCAAGGTATCAGTAAAAGACTTTTTGGTGATAGCATAAATAGTTTCTGATAATATAGGAAGATTAAGTAATTCTTCGAGTTAGTTTTACCTTTGACAAGCTAAAAATAGTTATTTTTCCTATTATTAAAAACGCAACTTGGTTGCATATTTTATTTCCACGAAGTTGTAATATTAAAAAGCTTAAAATTATCTATTAAGTGTATTATACATCCTTGGTTTATAATTTTTACTTGCTAGTGTTAAAATTCTTTTAATGATTCAAGGTGCTCCACCCTTGGCATCATTGGAAAAAGACAAGGACATTGATCTTGAATTACTGCAAGACCTGATGGAAGTCGATATTGATCCTTTGGATATTGACTTGGAAAAAGATCCCCTTGCAGCCAAAGTCTTCAAGGTACGTCACACTTAAATTTTCAGGATAACCTTTACAAGTGAGATAGTAAAATCATTACGCTCTTACACTTCTTCAGTAGTGGTATTTGATGTCTTAGACCTGCTTCTAGTTTTTTATAATGTTTAATGTGGAATGACAGGAAAGAATGTAAATATTCACGTCTCAATTGATCACAAAATATTTTCCTTTTGCACAAAGATACTTGTGTAAACAAGAGGTTCTGAGTTTACTCACACTTTTGCACATGTTAAAGACAACAAAAGCATAATAGAAAAGTAAAATCTAGTCGTGTCCTTTTTATTAAGAATAGAGGAGTGCTATTTCTGTCTGTGATCTTAAGATGAGTTTATTCTGTCAGTATTGTGTTTAAAAAAGGAAGCCAGCAGTAGCTAGTCCTCAAGTTGGCTTCAGACTATGAAAAGAAGCAACTCACATTGCTTCAGTGGGGAGCAAGAAAATTACTAAGTACTTTTATACTTAACATGAAGGCTAAACATATCACAGATAGTACAATTACATTTAGATGTAATAGTATCTATATTGTCAATATATATGAATGACCAAAAATATTTAGGCTTTAAAGGAACACACTGTTCATAATGAAATATTGAGTCTCTTTCCTCTGTTCATAAGGATTACATTTGGAGTTTTTCCATGCCTCTCGTTATTGAATTAAACCACTCATTTGAATTAACCTAAATTGTCTGTCTCACCACTTGCTCAGAAAACACCAGATTTTTTTTGTGTTTTCCCTCATATGTCCTTCCACCAGTTACCTATCATGTAAAGATTTTTTCTCTAAATCTCAGTCTACCACCAAAAATTACACTTATTGCTGAGTTTGTTATTGATGTTTCCTGCCTTCTTTATTCTCCTATCATGTCATATGGCAGTACTCTTTAGTCAACTTCATCCAAGATACCTTTATCAACTTACTACTTGCTTTGATATCCACTAAAAAACAGCCATAAAACCACTTCTTCATTCTTAATCCTTCTTAATATTTGCTTCCGTATCTGTAAAATGACAATTGGTATTGGATCTCACCATTAAAAAGACCAGCATATGCAAATTGCCTTTGTACAGTGTTACATTACTTTTTTTCCTTGTGATCCATATGCTTTCTTAGTGTCTTAAATTAGGACACAAGTAAAGATTATTCAACTGTTTCTTTTTTAGAGCCCAGTACAAATAGTCCCTGAGCCTCACCGAGGCTTCCAGGTACTTTAATAGTACAGTTAGTCTTGATAAATAACTCCTCAAAATATCTGTGTAATACTCTACTTGCAAATCTAAAATATGGTCCAAATGTGTGAAGAAAAACTGGTGATAACATTTTCAAATTGGCTTCTTGAGTCTTTGAGGCAGCTAACTACATTGCTGGATTTTGACAAGTGCTAAGGATTTAGTAGCTTATACTGCAATAAAAATTGAAACAAGTTTCTAAAGCTATTGGAACCAATCTTCTGGTTTTAATTTTTTTAACTTTAGAGTTTGTTTTTAGTCATTAACAACTTTTGGCCATCTAAAGACTTGCTGTTTATGGTTTTTCCTTGGATTTTTGTTTGTTTTTTTAGCCTATAAGCAGCACCTGGTATGATTATTGGGGTGCTGAATATGGCACCTACAATTACAATCCTTACATTGGAGGTGTTGGAATTCCAGTTGCAAAACCACCCGTAACTACAGAGAAAAATGGATCACAAACTGTCAGCATATCAGTCTCTCAAGGTGAGCAATGAATTAAAGTTCTGTTTGGGGTCTCTTTTCTGTAATACTATATTTGACACCTTAGCACAAGAAATTATTTTAGCAGTATTTATGGATTTTAAGGGGAAAGAATTACATTTTATATATGCCACTTTTTTTTCCTGTGGTAACTGAGAGAATATAATGTGAAACTTACATTTAAAAAAGCCCAACGTAGCAGAAAATCTTATTTTCTAACATTTTGGAATGCACTTACAGGCAGTTTTAAATCTTTACTGCTTTCTCAGGAAATTTTGGAAGCTCTTTTCTAGTTGGCTCTACCCCAAAGGAGTGAAGTGGCACACTTGTTTCATTTGTAGGAGTACTGCTGAACTGGGTGATAGGTTTTTCTTCTGCCAAACTGGGAAAAAACAACTTTTTGGTTCTTGTTTGAGAGCTATTGCCTTAGGAAAAAATGACTTGAACATATGCAAATTGTCATGTATGATAGTAAAGTGAGTGTGGAAAGAAATATGGGGGTGTTTCACAGAAATACAGTATTTTAATAATAATATATTTCAGGTCTATAAGAATGTTATAGAAAGTTAGAGGAACAAATTAAACGGGAGATTAGCTCAGTTGTTTAGAGCATGGTGCTGATAACACCATGGATCTAGTGGATCTAGTCCCTGTATGGACTATTCTTGTAGGAGTTGGACTTAATGATCCTTTTGGGTCCCCTCCAGAATATTCTGTGATTCTGTAATTATGTAAGTACTTGATATAACTCAGTTTTACCTTTTTTGTTGCCTTCTGTAGCTTTAGATGCACGTCTTGAAGTTGGACTTGAGCAGCAGGCTGAGCTGATGCTGAAAATGATGTCCACACTGGAAGCTGATTCCATTCTACAAGCATTAACAAACACATCTCCTACATGTAACTACATGTTGTCAAATCATTCTCTTCGCATGATGATCATGATGCTTTGAAATTTGTAGTAATGTTCTCTGCAGTCACTTGGTAGCTTAGAAAAAGTTACATTTTGTTTAAATTTTCTTATTAGGCTGAACATTAGAGGTAGTTCTTTATTCGGATTTTTGAATAACTTTTATGCCTGTATTTAATTTAAGACATTTTGTGAAACAGTCAACTCTGTATGTGAATTATGCTACAATGGAGTGCAAGCTTTCATTTTTTTGTCTAGGTGCAAGTGAACATCAAGCTTCCTCTATGAAGCTTCATTCTTCGTGTTTGAAAGCTCTTTGCATTTGGCAGTTACACCTACTAAGTGATGAAAGTGAAAATACTTGAATACAATTTTGAGCTCAGCTGTTCAGTGAGCTTTATCTTATAAAAACATTCATAGAGTGGTTTATTTTTGAACCTTTTTTCAGTGAGTTGTGCTCCCCATCTTGTTAAAATGTGTTTCTTGGTAGCCCTCTGGGTACCTTAATGTGCATGGAGTCGTTGGTTGAATGTCTAGTGACAGAGAAGGTTTGGTGGCATCTTCAGACTTCATTCTCTGGGAGCTCATTATTGTCCGCAACAGTTGTACTGTAATGCATGAAAGAGATGTTCTATTTTCTGTCTTACCACTGTGTTACCAGGACACTGCTGTAATAGCTGTGAAAATACATTTGTGTGGACTCAGTTCCAAACAGTTTTTGTGAAGATGGAAGTGTTTGATATTCAAGTATGCCACTACTATGGTAGTCAGTAGTCCAAATCAACTGAACACTGCGTTGAAGATGTTCTTCTAAATTATAAAGTGTCTTTTGCTTAAGTATAAAATGCAAGGAAATAATTGTAGAATTACTTCTGGCAACTTTTCAAAGTAATTCATGGGGGGATGATACCCTGTTTTGTTTTCTAGTGTCACAGTCTCCCAGTGGCACAGATGATTCATTGCTGAGGGGATTACATGCTGCTAACCAAAATGCCCAGCTGATTGTGCAGTTGTCATCTATACCTATGCTGAGTGCATGCTTCAACAAACTCTTTTCCATGCTACAAGTCCACCATGTTCAGGTAGAGAATTTTGAACCTTAAAATGTTCTGATACTGTTTATCTCTTAATTTGAGAGTTGTTTTCCTCTACTTCTCGCTTCTTAGGATTCAAGTAATCCGTTATGTTATGTGCTTTATTGCTGATGAATCTGTCAAGGACAACAGTAGCAATAATGTAATAAACAGGCTGCTGAAAGCTTTTGTCAAAGTGGGCATTGCTTGTTACAGTGGAAAACTGGTATACATTGTCATATTTAAAAACAAGTTTGTAGGTTCAGTGAATGATAATTATTTGCTTATTAATGAAAAATGTTACTAAGTGACACTGACAAATGGAGATTTGTGGAGGTTTTTGAAAGCTGGTTGAATAAACCCCCAGGCGACCAAGTCTGATACCTTCTTTGGCCTTTCTTCGAGCAGATTGAATTGGATAACTTGCAAAGGTTCCTTCCAATCTGAATTCCAATGATCCTGTGTGTTAAATTTAAAAGTTTGCTTTTTGAAAAGTCATTGGTATAGCAACGCTTTTCTTGATTCATACAAAGGAATGTCATGCATGCTATACATAAAGGTGATTAGATGCCTGCCTGCCTCGTGGTATTTTGATAGAGTGTCTGTCTCCATCCCTCAATCCTTCTTTAAATATCTCATTCAGAATACAGTTTGTTGTGTAAACATGCTTGATGCTTCCCCAGAATATCTGAAGAGTTATTTTCCTCAGGGGAATTTTACAGAATAAGCATCAGTGTCTCTGAGGTTTGCCATTAGATAAATGGGCCTTTAGAATAATTTTGGTTCACTGGGGAACATCACTTTAAGAACATTCCAAATCTTACGTGCAAAACTGTAAGCCTACGTGTACATGTCACGGGTATAAAGTTATGATAAAGATATTTCTGACGAGTGTATAAAGCTGCATTTTCTTAACACAGGTTTGAAGAAACTTCTTAAGAGAAACTATTTGGAAGAAATCAATTACAAAAACATAGCAGAAGCATTTGTTAGTTAGGCTGAATTTGCCTTGAATATTATATTTAGCAGAATTTTCAAATCCAGTAAAGGAGAGAGAGAACATCTGTGTATGTGTGTGTTATCAGTGAAACAGTAGAGAATGTAGATCAGGCTTTTAAAATTAAAACTTTGATGCTCTGGGGTTCTGATTTTGGTCTCATAGTGGGTTTTTTCCCCTTCTTTCAGCTTGAATCCCTATTGCAGCTGTGGCTCACATTAAGCCTGAATTCCAGCTCCTCTGGAAGTAAAGATAGTGGTGCTGATATTTTCCTTTATAATGCTAACCGAATACCTGTTGTTTCTCTGAACCAAGGTAAAATACATTAAATATGGGAAATAAGTTTTGGTTTGGTTTTTGTTAAATACTCAATTGTTGCTAATAAGCATAAAGTATTGCAGTAAATATTTTTTATAAGATCAGTGTTGAGATAATTTGTGTTCTTATAAAGAACTCTTGATCTCATTTTCCTCTTAAAGTGGAAAATACATTTCTACTGTGTGACCGAGAGTTGTTTTGTTCAGTTTTTATAAACTTATTAGAAAGAAAATGGTAAAATCTGTGGTTCTTAACTCATAATTATTCCCAAAAGGACTCATTAAAATACAGTTTTTAGTCTCAGATGAACTGTGCAACTGTATGCACTTTTCTGACAAATTCCATCTCCTTTATACCATCTTATGATCCCTCTCTTAACCAAAGGGTCAGCAGAGTGGGAAAACTCTATTACTGTTAAGCATCAGACTACTAATCTAGTACAAAGACATGCTGAATTCTTTTTCTTGCAATATGTTATACTATATAATTAAGAAAGCCTGTGGTATCTTGTGGTGATAATCCAAAATGTTAATGCCTGATGTAATGAACCTGTTACACTGATTTCCATGAGAACAACTGAAACCAGTTTCTTTGCATGGATGTCAGGGTCTGGGCACTGTAGAAAGTTCTGTGGGCTAATTCTAGTGAAGTGTTGGTGAGGTTTCTTTTCTTAATTTCCTGCAACAGTGGTTGTCAAAACAAAATAATTGCAGGGAACAATAATATTAACAACAATAATCAATGTAGTACCTTACAGTAAAAATTAGAAATTTATAGTAATACCTTGAAGATTAAAATTTGGAAAAACCTTGTTTTTCTTGACAGCTTCAGTAACTAGCTTCCTATCAGTTCTGGCATGGTATCCTAATACTTTACTCCGGACGTGGTGCCTTGTGCTTCACAGCCTAACGCTCATGACAAATATGCAGCTTAATGGTAAGTTTGGTTGGTTGGTTTTCTTATGTTGGCAGTTTAGTGATGTACAAATGAGTGTTGACTGTATCAAAAGACTTCTAGAACATTCCTTTTGTCATATAAGTAGTTTTGTTCTCCATTAGCTTTGGGCTTTTCAAGAGTGAGCTCCTTGAATTGCTTGTACCATGGGAAATAGAAACCCTTATGGTAAAAGAAAATGTCATTATAACTAACTTGTCAATGTGTTCCTAAAAATGTTTTAGGATGAGGTAATGATCTCTGGGAATTTTGTAGTATGAGAAGAAGTAGTAGAGAGGAGTGATTAAGTTGCTATGAGTGAGATTGAAATTTCTCTGACAGAGTAGGAATATTTTTGTGAATACGCAGGCACCAGTCACTGCTTATAGGAAGCTATCTGAAAATAAGCCCCCAGAAGTTGAATCTATTAAAATAGAAATCCAGCCATTTCATTTTCCTGTGCATACCAGTATATGTCACATTCTCTATATTGCTCCATAACACACTAGAAATAATCTCACTTTGTGAATGAGATTTTGCCACAAGACTGATAGAAATTAAAGGAAGTAGTGATTAAATGTTGCCAGTGAATCTTTTTTTCATCTGCCATTTCAAATCATTGACTTGAAGATGCA
This sequence comes from Drymodes brunneopygia, assembly GCA_013400955.1. Taxonomy (NCBI): domain Eukaryota; kingdom Metazoa; phylum Chordata; class Aves; order Passeriformes; family Petroicidae; genus Drymodes; species Drymodes brunneopygia. The sequence continues at coordinate 853,641 of VZTZ01044211.1, read as the reverse complement.
CTTTGTTCTTATATTTTTTGCTTTGTCCCCTTTCTGTGGTGTTATTTCGAAATCAGTCTTAGAAAAATCTGCTGAAATTTTTGGTGTCATGTGAAGAACTAGAACTGCAAAAAACTAATGAAAGAGACTTATGATGCACAAACTGAGACTTGAGTCTTGTTCTTAGTATTTGAGAACAGAATATGACTTGATTTCTGGTATAACTGCCTTCACCTAACAAGCACTTGCTGTCAACTCTCCAGTTTGTGTCTGTAGATTGGCAAAAATTTCCCAAATTTATGCAGTGTGTATCACTGGGATCATATGTGAATATCTTGCAAGTATTACGAGGCTCAGTGTTCTTCTCCGACACTGACAGACAGCTGCACATTTGCAAGAGTTTCTTTGGTAGTTGCCTGAGATGAGTAGGTGTGTAAAAAGCTACTCAGAAGCAACCCCTGTGGTTCATGGCAAGAACACCTGAGCATATGAATATGATTGTATATTGGATTTTTTGTATATTGGTTTGTGAGTTGGAGTCGAGTTGGAAAGGGTTGGAGATGCAAGTGTCATGCATGACCTGTCCCTAAAGTCTGGGTTACGGTTTCTTGTTAATAGATCCCTTGGGGTGGATTTGACTGAAACAACACTGAATGATCAATGTTCATATATATATATATATATATACACACACACATATATAGAGAGAGAGATAGATATATACTTCTATGGCAGGTTTATTTTAGAACAATTTGGTTGCAATGGAAAGGAGATATGTAGCTGTTTTGGTTATTATCTGTAGAAATGAAACAATACAGAAGTATGAAGATATCACTTAGGAAGGCGTAAAAGAAAAAAAGAAAGAAAGGATAAGGGTAGATAGTGGAGAGGAAAGGTAACACCACCTGTAGATCTAGAGGCAATATTTGATTGTTGCAATTTAGATATCCATTGGTGGAATTGATGGTTCAGTGGGTTAATACACAGTCAAGTTCAGGTGGGAATGCCCAGGTACCCCCTGGTGGGGGGAGAATTACACTGTCTGATGCAACACTGGATCTTGCACAGTCCTCTGGTGGAAGGCCCCAGAAATGAGTCTGGGGGCACTTTGGGGGTCTTTGATGGTTTGACACCACCTAGGACATAACAGGTGCCTTTAAAGACAGCGTGGTTGAGTCAGTTATGCCTTATCAGAAGGGATGATCACCTTCTGGCCTACATGTGAGTGTCCCTATACTTCTCCCAAGGGGGAGTTGTACACCTGAGCCAGTCGTGAAAGGAGGAACATTGGCATGATGGCGTTTATCAAAAGGCATTATCCCACTTCTGCAGGATCTGCTTCATATCGTGCTTTTTTCAAAATGCATTGAACTGATTCAGTATAGTAAGTACTACTGCAGGAGTAAGACTTGACATGTGGTAAAACTCATTTGTTTGATCACTGAAGGGTATATTTTAATTCAAATTCCAGTCTTCAGAGTTCTTATCTGTTAAGCTCCCTACAGTTTTATTCTGAGAAGTCTTTGCATGTGCCAAGAACATGTTATTGTTTACAGGATAACAGAGCACTTGGTCTCTGTCTGACAAACTAACAAATGCACTTAAGCCTTATTAAAGTGCTGGAATAACAAAAAGAGAAAAATCAAAATGTCTGTATGTATTGCACCTACAAAATTAATCTCTATTTTCTGGAATGCTGCCTTAGCAAGCTTGGAACACTGATTGGACAGTTTGGGGGCTTTATACCTCAAAATTGTATTCCTGAGTAAGCAGGTTTTGATAGCTGATTTAACTGAGAATATTTCCACATCATGAAATAAATATAAGGGATTTCCACTATAAATATTCAAGGTACGCTTAATGTTTAAGATTATGCATTTAATTTTTGTCTTTGTTTTTAAGCTGGTCCAAGCAGTGCCATTGGAGCTCAGGAAAGTACTGCCCAGTTGTTAGTGTCAGATCCCAACCTCATTCACGTGTTAGTGAAATTTCTTTCTGGTACTAACCCTCATGGAACAAATCAACACAGTCCACAGGTAATGACCAAATAAAATAAGAGAAAAACTGTTTGCAATAGGATTTCAAGACACTTGACAGAAATATGTTTTGTTCATAATGTATTATATCCTTGTCTTGTTTCTTCTTCTGATTACAGTCTTAGTTGGTTCTGATGAGCAACCATAGGGAAGTTCATGTTGTTGATACACTCTCAGTAGTAGTGGTATGTTTTTACAGCTCTCTGGAGACCTGCCACGGGGAGAGGATGCCATATGTGAATGAAGTTTTCCATTCAGTTACTTTCCCAAAATCTTGTTGGGATAAAAATGTCAATGAAGATGAATTTTTACTAGCTAAGAATTCCTGAATTTAAAATTATACTTTTATTTTCTACCTGTTCCTAAATTCATGTGGTATCTGCTGCTGCTGCCTCTCCTAATTTCAAGTAATCTTTTCTTGCTTTTTGCAGTTTTTAAAATGTCTTTGAATGGTGTTTAAAAAAAAAAAAACAAGTGAACTTAATTGTATGTAGCATTTGACAGGAGTCTCAGTTTCAGAGACAGAAAACACCTAGTACTTCCAGAGGCTTTTTTTTCCCCAAAAATTTTCCAGAAGAAGCATAGTCATTTCCAGAAGTTTAACACTGCACAGTGCCATTAAAGTACTTGCATAAGTATGTAGTTTGTGAAAGAACATTCAGATTAGCACAGAAATATATTCTGTATGGAGTATAGTTTGCATTATTGAAAAGAATCTCAAGCTGAAAAACAAGTCGTAGACACAGAATGGAATTTTTTGCTTTTGCCTCATGATTAGTAATAGAAAAACACGTAATATAAATGGATACAGATTAGTTCTGTGAAGATGCTATGAAAATTTTCAGGAAGCAAGTTATTCTATGCAATACTTTCTTGTTCTTAGAAGATGTTAATGTTCTTGAAGACATTTCAGTTATATGAAATACTTCCTAAAATGCCTTTTCTTCCAGGTTGGGCCAACAGCAACGCAAGCTATGCAAGAATTTCTTACTCGATTACAAGTGCACCTTTCTTCAACTTGTCCTCAGATGTTCAGTGAATTTCTATTGAAATTAATACATATACTTTCAACAGAAAGGTAAATCTTATATATTTTTTTTTCTTTCATACCCTGCTTTTCTTTAAAATCTGTATGATTGTGAATCACAACTAAGATGTGTGTGTGCCTTGTCATACTATCAAGTTATGTGTCAATGGAAATCGTCATTGTTGCTGCAGCACTACCAGCAGGATCTGCGCTGCTCCTGGCACATGGAAAAGTGCATCTGGAATTCACACACAGCTGTCTGTGTCAGGGACTGTCAATAGAAGCACTAAAATTTTGGACTTATTTTATTTAACGCTAAGATGGAGACTTTGTTGGAGTAATTCCCTAAAGTAAGGACACTATTGATGAGCTTAGCTATTAAAAAAAAGTATTGAGAAGGTCTGAGTTAATGAAAGATTCCAGAAATTACTCACAGATTGTGAAAATAGTGCAGGTGACTTTTCTCACATGGTAGGATGAAATCTGAGATTGCGTACTTCTATTTATGCAATATGCATTTTTATTGCTGTGTCAGTGGGTTTTTTCTCTCCGCATGGCAGTGGAGATCCTCTGCCCCACTCTCCTGGGGCCTATCGATGCCCACTAGTGTAAAGAAGTGCCTCTGGCCAGGAGAGAGATAAGAGCTTATGGCTTATCTTTCAGAGATCTGCTTCCTCAAGGCAAGCCCAATGGGCACAAGACTCTGTATCCAGTGGGACACTGGAGTAAGGCAATTGTTTAGTCCGAAGTACACTAGGAAGCATTGCTTTCTGGTATTGATGTTTGGCTCATCTCCAGACAAAGGTTTCATATAATTAGGGATGAGCTTCCTCAGTTTTGAGTTCCCAGTAGGTGGCACTTTGGTGTTATCTATTCTTTAATCTTACAGAAAATGGTTTCTGCCTTCTCCAAGAGATTTTACCTTTGTAACTTAAATTTATAGGAGTGGTGTTTACCAGGTTATATTGATGATCAGTGATTTCTACAAGACATGTCATAATACAATAAAATCATTGATTCACAGTGAATCTTGGCATGTGTGTCTGCATGCTGGCATTCGTTTAAAATAAGCTAATGAGTCCACTGACAGTATAGTTTTTGAAATGTGTTGTTTTTATGTGAGACTGACATTACCTTGAAATGGAAGCAAAGCACCAGAAAGGGATTTAGATGGTTATTTCTGAGAACACAAATAATTACTGAACTATACTGTGTCTGATCATAAGATTAATTGGGAAGAAAAGCAGTATTTTACGGTTAGATTTAATTAAATGCCAAATATTTTTTCAGGGCTGTTTCTATAAACTGGTTTGCTCTTTACTTAATTTTAAAAGTTAGAATAAGATTAATCAATGTGAAAAGATAAAGAGAAGTGTATGAAAATTCAGTAACTAATACAAGTTTTATTTTGGATACACTGATTCAAAAGGTTCTTTTTGTAGTCCATTACATGTAAAAACAATTGATAAAATAAACTTATCCCTAAGAGAAATCCTTCAAGCAGTCCACCTACAAGCACCAGCCTGGGATATTTTGAGTACCTTCTCATGGTCTTATGTATAATTACTATTTAAATAGGTAAAACCTGACCATTCTTCTTTTTATCTCTGGGTAGGGAACAAATAAAAGACCTAAGGGAAGAAAAAAATCCATTATGATTTCCTGTTAGCAAGTAAATAATCCTCATTATATTAAAGTATTATATGACTGCTTCCCAAGAAATTTTCTTGCAAATGTAGGAAACTTTTCACCAAGAACCGAACAGGACTTTTCAGCTTATATATAGACTGTTCCAAGTCTTTACTTACAAAATTAACTGAATTGCAAAATTAAAAGTTGAATCCTCGGCTTTTTCAAAGTTAACATATTAATCCTTAGAAGTATCAGGAAGGTGGTGGTATAAGCAGGTTCCACAGGGTGTTTAATGACTGGTATTAAAAAATTACAAAGGCTTGATGCAGGTGAAACACTAAATTTTACTTCAATGTGCATTTCTGAAAATAGCTGGATTTTTATTTATTGCAAGTCTGGTGTGCATTTTAATTCTTAAAAATCAAGGAAGAAGACTACACTGAAACAGCCAAACGTGTATAACTTGTAACATCTCTCTTTTTTTTTTCCTTTCAGGGGGGCTTTCCAGACAGGCCAGGGACCACTAGATGCTCAAGTGAAACTCCTGGAATTCACCCTGGAACAGAATTTTGAAGTTGTATCAGTTAGCACTATTTCTGCAGTAATTGAGTCTATAACCTTCCTTGTGCATCACTACATTACATGTTCAGACAAAGTAATGTCTCGCAGTGGCTCAGACAGCTCTGTGGGTGCTCGAGCATGTTTTGGAGGGCTTTTTGCCAATATTATCCGTCCAGGTGATGCCAAAGCAGTTTGTGGAGAAATGACGAGGGATCAACTCATGTTTGATTTATTAAAGCTGATAAACATTTTAGTTCAACTGCCCCTTTCCAGTAACCGAGAATACAGTGCCCGTGTTCCAGTAGCAAGCAGCACTACAGACAGTGTGTCCGATGAGGAAAAGGTTTCAGGAGGCAAAGATGGCAATGGAAGCAACCCTAATACTCAAGGATCAGCTGCATATGTGGCGGACTTGGTGTTGGCCAACCAACAAATCATGAGCCAGATTTTGTCTGCGCTCGGCCAGTGTAACAGCAGTGCTATGGCCATGATTATTGGTAGGTATTTTCTGAGTAACATGGAACATCTTTTGGGTGGTGAAACATTTAAAACTGCTGCAAACCTGTGAGCTGGGCATAGATGTGAAAGCAAGCGTCACAGCAATGACAGGAAAAAAGAGACGAGAAGAAGGTAAAGGGGAACAAATGTGTGAAAAAAGCCCCCAACATGAGATGGGAGACAGTAATTGAAACCAAACAGGAATGTGTTTGGCATTTGAATTTGCTGAATCTCAGAATGCTTAATGTTAAAGGACCTCTGGAGATTGTCTAGTCCAACCTTTTTGCACAAACAGGGTCAACTCAGAGTCTACCTCAGTTGAGGGCAGGTTGCTCAGTACCTTAGTTCAGCTGAGTTTTTAATTTCTCAGTGGTGGAAACTCCACAACTGCTGTGGGCAACCTGTTATAGTGTTCAATCATTCTTAAAGCAGAAAAGCCTTTTTCTGATGTTTAAATGGAATTTCCTGTATTTCAGTCTGTGGCCATCACATGCCTTTGTGCATGGATTAGGATGAGTCTTCAGTTTGTACAAGACACCTTACCTCAGTTGTTTGCTATGTATTGGATTATTTTACTTTTTAAAATCACTTTTGGAAACTACAAATTACAATTGTGTCCCTTTCATAGAATACCTAATCTTTTCCTCTGTTTTACCAGAAATCGCATTAACATGTTCTAGGAGTTGCAGTCATATATTTGTGATCTTCCTGCTATGAACTAATGAGGGAGCTGATGATACTTAGAAAGCAAAGCTGCTGTTTGTCAGACATGTATCTGAGGTGCATTTTCTCAGAGAGATCTTTGTGACTTGCTTGTGAGCTGTGATGACATCATAGAGTTTATTTGCTTAGGTTAAACCGCTGCCTGAAATACCACGCATTTCTGCATGTGCAAAACTGGAAAAACATTTTGCAGGAGGATAGACAAAGACTTTGCACTCCATTTCAGGTGCAATAGTTGTAAAATTTTGCTCTCTTCATAGTGATTCTCTTGCTTTGAAGGAGGTTGCTCTGGCCTCTTTTTCTGTGCTGCCTCTTTTAAGCAGATATGAAACTGTTAATCAATGCTATTATCAGGAAACAGTTACTTGAAGCCCTCATGAATGTTAGAGCAGTAGATTATTTCAGCAGGAAAGCAGTTGAAGAAAAAATAGGCACTTCCAGTAGTTAAACAGGAAGCAGGATTTGACAAGCCTGGATTTTGCTGTTGAAACCTTCCTGAAATTAATTCCAGAATATCTCCTCAATAACACTGGGTATTTGGTGTCATATTGTAAATACACTATGAATACTGAAAGTAGTTTGTTCTGGGAATGGTGGTTTGTTCTGAGTATGTGTTTCTATGAAGTGAAATTCAAATATTCTTCCCCTCAACTTTGTCTTTCTAAACCACTGATTTTTGTCCAGCAGTTGTTTTGCATTTTTAGAGGGCAATTTGGAAAGATAGTTTTTTCAAAATGTTTTTCATTGAAATTAGGGTCAGATGGGCCAGCTGATCCCTTCAACAGATTGTCTTCCAAAGGATTTTTAATATAGGTTATAGAAAATAATCGGTCCATGTATTTTGGGAAGATGTAACACAGCTATTTGTGGGTTTAGTTCCTTCAAGAAAAACTATATTAAACTCTCTCCAGACAACATCTGTGAACAAAACATTTTGCAAGACTGCAGCCAGGGTTACACAGGATCCAAAAATCAGTTATCAGCATATCGTAGTAAACACATAATAACTAATACAGCATGTAAAGGTGCTACCAGGATAGGTAAAAAAGATGTCTGCAAATGTTACTGTTAGGTAGTGGCACTGGTGTCAAAATGTATGCTGATATAATGTTAATTTACTGCATCTGTCAAGCAAGCTGGTCAGGATCCAGGATGGCCCTGAGTAATTCACTTGTCTCATGAATTTACAACATTTTTCTTTCTGTTTTTCCTTTTAGGACCATACAATAAAGACATAAAGACAATTAGAAGAGGTTTATTTGTTTCATTAGGGTTTTATGCTTTGTAATTGACAAACTGTGAAAATCATACAAGTAACAGTATTCACCTCCTATCATGTCTTGTCCTCACCTGAAGGTCCTCCCTCACAACAAAGCCAGCTTACTTGACTTCATCTCTGTTATTCATTCCATTTAACTTTTCTAGGCTGGACAGAGGCTGGGTCTTGCTTTATTTGTTACTCTGCATGCATTGCTTATCAATATTTGCTTTCTTGACAGTTTAAAGGTGGCCAAAGTACTACACCTCGCTATTTCTTGCCAAAATGTTTCTTTAAGACATGCTCCAAAGATCACTTGAGGACACTGATTTTTGTTATTACTTGTTAGTATAACTTCAGTTTCTCTAAATGGGACAGGATTACTGTATAGTTGTCTTACATTCAAAAGTTAGCCCACTTTTAACAGCTCTTCCAGATCGAAGTCATGTGATTTGTAAGACAGTTGTATTTATGGTAGTAATCTCTTCCATGGGAAGACTATTATTTAGCTTTCTGTCTATTATCTCAGCAATGAGTAATTAATATTGCTGATAACTGGTGTTCAGGAAATTGTCATGAATAAATCCTGAGCTTTAACACAGAATTCCGGGAGAGGTATTTCTGACAGAAATATGTGTGTTAAATGTTTGGACGGTGGGGGTTGGCAGCACAAGGGCACTTCTATATTATCTGAAAAAAATCTTAAATGTCAGTTGCTTCTAGCTAGGAGTGATCCAATCCTTGTAGTAACCCTATTTGCTTCACTAATTACACTCATTTATATGGTCTGATTTGATTTAAATTTCCTGACTTCCTGGGTCAAGTCTTCCTATTTATAACATATCTGGAAACACTAGTTGTAATTCACGTGGTCCTGAAAACTTGTCCATTTGTACTTTGTAAAATCCATGTGAACATTTTAGTGTTTTTGAATTCCCTCATGGTTTGATAGGTCTGAATTTGTGACCTTTGAACTGTCTGTTTTCTTCAAGGTGCAAGTGGCTTACATCTCACTAAACACGAGAACTTTCATGGTGGCTTAGATGCAATATCAGTTGGAGATGGGTTGTTCACAATCCTGACAACACTTAGTAAGAAAGCAACAACAGTTCAAGTGATGCTTCAGCCTATTCTTACCTACATGGCCTGTGGGTACATGGGAAGGCAGGTAAGTTCCCTTAGGCTTGCTGTGCTTGAAGGCAGTTGATTCTGTAATCAGAAATAAGGTCAGAAAACTGAAGTAGTGCTATGTAAAAGAAACATTAATATTTTTACAACCTCGCTTCATTTGGGTGCTGAAGTTAGGAAGCCTCTCTCTATTGCCCATGGTAGGGGGAGAGAGAGAGTTTTCTCTAAGGACATTTTGACATTCCTGTAAATGTTCCTGGCTAAAGACTTGAAGATGGATCAGATATTTTATTGTCTGCAAGTGAGGAACACATTTATTGTGGGTATTTTTATTAATGCTCAGTATTCTTATTTCCCTGAAGATGCTCACCCCATGAGTTTGAGCTTTTCCATACCCCAAATAGTTTTCCTGTATAAAGAACTGAACCATGTGGAACATGGTATTGTATATGGTGGCAGAGAGGTCAGCTCTGCTGGTGGCATTTCTTCCCTGGTAGTTTTGCCTACTAAAAGAGGAGGCTGAGAGCTGTTTGAATTTCTACTGTACTAATTTTGTATGAAACCATGTATTTCTTAATTGATTTTCTTCTAGGGTTCTCTTGCCACATGTCAGTTATCTGAGCCATTGCTTTGGTTCATTTTACGAGTGTTGGATACAAGTGAGGCACTGAAGGCTTTCCATGATATGGGTAAGAATGTCTTTTCTTTAGCCACATCAAATAAAAGTTTTGGTTTAGATTTTTTTGACTCTTAAAGAATACATAGATGTGTCTGCATGGGCCATTTTACTAAACAGGCCTTTGCTTGTGTAGAATCTATTGCATGCACTGTTTTTTTCTCTCTGTCCACATTATACACAGGTGGTGTTCAACTTATCTGTAACAACATGGTAACAAGCACAAGAGCTATTGTTAACACAGCAAGAAGCATGGTTTCAACTATTATGAAATTTCTGGATTCTGGTCCCACCAAAGCGACAGATAGCAGTTTGAAAGCCAGAGTGCTTGCTTCTGAGCCTGATAATGCAGAAGGAATTCACAATTTTGCACCTTTGGGTAAGTAATGCCTTTTTCGCTTAGGTTTATGTCTGCTGGTCATTTGAATGTGTATCAAGTTCTTAACAGAATTATGATGGTGTTAAATGTTCCAATACTACTAAATCTTCTAATGAGAGGGGTTGCTGGTGTTTCAAGGTAATGTTGAGGGATGAGGTTAGTCCCCTCCACCACAGGTAATAAGACCTCAATGTGGACAGGCGGTGATCTGTGTCTGGTGAAGTCATGCATCAAGGTGAGCCCCTTTCTCTCCCTTAGGTCAGGGGATGCCTGGTTCCAGCCCACCATCTACCTTAGGCACACTAAGACTGTCTAACTTCTCTTAAGGCACATCAGTTTTGATGGAGCTAGTACAGAAGCATGGCATGGGGGGATGACAGAGAATGAGCCTGGTCTCTGAAGCAGAGCAGAAGCTGGAGCATAAGGCTGATATTGCTGATGGTGCTCTCATATCTACTTCTGACTGCTCTGATGTTGCCTGCATGAGCATTTGAAAAAATTGCAATGCTGTTTTGATATCAGTGCAATGGCTGCCAGTTAACTAAAATGTGTGAGTTTTAAAAGGTAATGGTACTGTAATATCTTACAAAGGCTTTCCTTTTCAGTACTTGTGTCTTTGTTTTCTGTTGCTGCCCACTAGCCTGGTATGGCCTTTGAATGTATTCATACAGTTTATCTCACTGGCAGGAGGGGAAAAAGAAAGGATTAATTTTAAAATTTCTGGAGAGACTATTGAATGAGAGAGGAATCTATTCAGTCCTGTGATTCAAATTTAAGATGTCAAAAATAATGGTACTACAAAAGATAATTAAAAGAGGTTTATTTGGTAAAGTAGGGGCAGAATAGGGGCCACTGGAAATCTTCTATTTTGCTCTGCACAAATTTCTAAAAGGTAAATTTAGGAATCCTGTAAATGTTGGTTCTTTATTACTTTAAATAGTAAAAATCCTAAGTATATATAGTGATAGGTTCTTGCCTACCTTATCTCCCAGCTTACGAAGTGCTGCAATTCTTGATGTTCTGCCATGAGTGCATCTCTTAATATTTAACTTTCAGTCAGGAGTGTGCTTTTGAAATCAACCTTCTGGTTGCCTTCAGTACATTCTTACTCTCATCATTTAGTAGTCTCTGTAGTACATTCTGATTCATATCATGTGGTTATTCTCTGAGATGAGCTTAATTCATTTTGGGATAAAAGTTTATCAAAATGTATCCAGGAATTAATGTCCAGCTGCTGCTAGGCATTTAGTCGTGGGGTCAGGCTATCGCTACTTTACAGTAAAACACCCAAAGTACCTGTAATTTGGAGCAGCTCAAATCTGGTCTTGTTATGCCCTATAATTTGCTAAAGAAGACAGTCTAGATCTTCCTTATGCTAGGAGTAGAAAAAGAAGCAGCAGCTATGGTAAGGTTTTTTAGATTCTGGTGTCTTCTTTAGAAAAGGGTTTTCATGTGAAACCTTTTTAAAGAAAAAGGGTTGCAGAAGTTGGTTATAAAGTAATTTATGTTGTTTTAGTATTTAAACCTATAAGTGTGCCAACAGTGAATTAACTCAGTTCAAGTTCGCAGCATGCTGTTCAAGCTGCACCTTTCTGTTTGGTTTGTTTTTGTCACGTACTCCTGAGAGTTAGTTTAGAATTTTGGTAGCAAGCATCCGCTAGCAAATTTCAAGGATGTACATATGTATGGGGATATGTAAGCTGCCTATTTAAAACTGTCTCAGAGTAAAGGAAAAGTAACTCAGCAGTGGGGCATTACACATGGGATATTATCGATAAAGCAAAAGAGATGAAACAGAAAAAAGTATTTTCCACAGTTCAGGTTGTAAATTAGTCTGGGTTTTATTAATAAATATTAATAATCAATGCTAATGGTGCTGTTTTTGAAGGTTCAATCACCTCAAGCAGTCCCACTGCCCAGCCTGCTGAAGTGCTGTTGCAGGCTACTCCTCCCCACAGACGGGCTCGGTCTGCTGCATGGTCGTACATATTTTTACCTGAGGAAGCTTGGTGTGACCTCACGATTCACCTTCCTGCAGCTGTGCTGCTCAAGGAGATCCACATCCAGCCTCACCTGGCCTCTCTAGCGAGTAAGTAGATTCACTGACATTGATGCCAGTTCAAGAATTTGAAAGTTGGGATTTGGAAACAATACCAAAGACTATGATCAGAGGAACTAAATCTGGGAGGTTGTTTGAGTAATACCTGTAAAATAAGTTTGAAAAGCTTTCAAATTTTGCTTTCCTTGAGAACAGAAGGCCCTGCTTCTTGTTTTCTAGCGTAGTAGATGTCATGTGGCATTCATGTTAAATATGTCAAAGAACTTTGTTGTACTCCTCAAAACTTTCCCCAGTGAGAAAGTGATATTGGTCAAGTTCAGGCAAAACGCTTTTGTATGGTAGTTGGGAAAAAGCGTGAGATTTTCTGCTCTTTTTGTTATAGCCTGGATAGGGAAACAGTATTTTCAATGGCAGGACTTATCTTCTGAAGTGCTTGAAATAAACTGTATGTACCATGTATCAAAATGCTTGTGTATTTTAACATAGACAATTGCCCAGGTCAAGTCCTCCAGCTGCAGTTCTGTAGTAGTGTCTGCCTGAGATAATTTCAGTCATTTTGTTCTCTGAATTGTAAGTGTTGACCATGTATCATGGTCATGTTGAAGACAAACTAGAACAGATTTTAAAATATTGTTAAACCTTCTTGTCTTACTCTGTAGCTTGCCCTTCATCAGTATCTGTTGAAATAAGCGCAGATGGTGTCAATATGTTACCTTTGTCAACTCCTGTTATCACGAGTGGTCTCACCTATATAAAAATCCAGCTGGTAAAAGCTGAAGTTGCCTCAGCTGTCTGCCTTCGTCTCCATCGTCCTCGGGATGCCAGCACCCTGGGCCTCTCTCAGATCAAACTGTTGGGCCTCACTGCCTTCGGAAACACCTCCTCTGCCACTGTCAATAATCCCTTCCTTCCCTCTGAGGACCAGGTCTCCAAAACGAGGTAAGTCCCTGGTGTCAGGGGACAGTTTGTGCCAGTTCCTGGTTTTGAGTTTGGGTTTTTTATCATGTTTTCATCTCTGAGTCAGATTCTTCAGTAGCAAACTCTTCCCTTTTTTTTCCCCATATGAAGGGAAATACAAGCAGTAATTCTCACTTCTTTAGTAGCATGTTTAGTCTGCAAATATGAAGGGAATGTTTCATCTCTGCAATGGTGAGAGAATACAAAGCATAGGAAAGCATTCAGAGTTGCATTTTGTGTTTTTAGTGGGTAGGCAGTTGACAAAAAAATGGAGTGCCAAAATACTTCTTATCCTTACAGAAGTCAACAGAGTTACATAATTATTGGAGCAGGAGTAGAAATAACAATGGAGTGTTTTGTGGAAGTCATATCTAATATTGCTGTTTGCAAAGATTTCAGAAATAGGAGCTGAATGTTGTTATGATTCTGACATATCAGCAAGATTTCTTTTCAGAAGCTTTTATTTGGTTAGGTGGCATGTTGAGTTTGTTACTCATTTTAAAAATAAAAATAAATGAAGCATAAGGAATTTAAGTGTCAAAGTTTTCCAACTTTGAACTTAATTTAGTGGGTGCATTTTTGACATTTCCTGGTTCTTAAATTTAGCTTACTAAATTGTGAAAAAACAATAATTTTAAATATTTCATCTTTAAACATTAATGTGCATAAATTTGAAGAGAGCATGGGAAAGTTGTAAAAACCTTTCTTTTACAGGGAAAAATTTTGAGAGCATGAGTAAATTTAGAGAACATGAATACACTCAGTGTATATTTATTAAAAACTGTAAAACTGAAATTGGTCTTCGCTCTTAAATAGCAGTGAAGAAAATTATTATAGTCAAATTATACTATGTTTTTACTTCAAAAAAGGTTTATAATAAAGTTACACAAGAATAATCAGTATCCAAAGAAAGAGGGTGAGTTTGTTTCTCATTTCTTGAAATGTTTTAATGTAGCTTTCAGCTTAATGTTTTAAGTATCTCAAAACAGTGATAATATCTATTCAATAAACTTGCATACATTTTGTTTTAGCCATAAAAGAAAACTTGCTCTCTTGTAATTGATGAATCCAATTGATTTGGGGGTAAATGATTCCTAAAATAAAACTGTAAGCTTAATTTAAGATTCATATGCAGGTTTGCATTTTTTTAAACTGTGGTAAAGGTTAGTTGTGGAAACAGCCTGCTAGTTTAGAACTTGTCAGTGAAAGATGCCATTTATTTCACATACAGCTTAAATTGCCATCTTGTTCATGACTCTAATTTAAATAGTATTGTGGTGTATTTTATAAATAAAGTCTAATTAATGTGTTTCCAAATTGATTCAATTACAATGGGATTTACTTCTCAGGACTTGTTATTAAAAGGACTTCTGAATGATTTTGTCAAAGAATGAGAGACATGAGGGAAATGTAGTAGCTAACATAAATTTAATTTCTGTGCTTTTTCTATATGCATTTTAAATCAGGTTCCCCAAGGTTCACTTTAGTTTATTGTAAATGTGTATGATCCTAAAAGTTTGTAATGTCAGGGAAGTTTTGCAGGTGTACCATTTCAATGCCAGCTACTGTTGCACCTTCTTTCCTTTTGATGTAGAAAACACCACACACAAGCAAACAAAACCCAACAAAGAAAAAAAACCCCAACAACCAGTAAAACCCAAACCCACTGCACACCCATCCCCCTATATAAGCATTTTCCCTTTCATCCTTCCCTCAACAGGTTGGCCCTATTGGAAGAAATACGTATGTGAATCAATAAATCTTGAGAAACTTTAGTAATTAAACTTGTAGGCTCTTAACTTTTTCTGCCAACAGACCCTGCCTTTTTTACAATCTTAATCCAAAGATTGCAACAGCATTACTAATGTATATTACATTGTGGTCTTAAGTTCATTTGCTTTGCTCAGATGATGTTTGATCATGTCACAGAAATTTTCTGCAGTACTTGTCCAATAATCTAATACAGGTAGTTGTGCTACAGATAAAAAGTGGTATAATAAGAAAATAAAACATTAGCTCATTTTTCTGTTTTCCTTTTCAGTATTGGATGGTTAAGATTATTGCACCACTGCCTCACTCACATAAGTGATTTGGAAGGAATGATGGCTAGTGCTGCAGCACCCACTGCTAATCTGTTGCAGACATGTGCTGCTTTACTCATGTCCCCTTACTGTGGGATGCATTCCCCAAACATTGAGGCTGTGCTTGTGAAAATTGGGCTTCAGTCCACCAGAATTGGCCTAAAATTGATTGACATTCTTCTAAGAAACTGCTCGGCATCAGGGAGTGATCCTGCAGGTGAGTGCAGTGCATTTCTTTTCAGTTGTTGGTTAAAAGTGTTGCTTGTATAAAAAAAAAAAGTACAAATGCAGTATATTTGCATGTGGCTTTCTGATTCTGAACCTGGGTTGCCAGAACTTATCATTGTGCTTTGTTGGGCTTCTAAGTATCACAGTCTTTGTATGTGGGTGGTCCTATCACAGTAAAGCAGTGCAGCCAGGGTTGTATGGTTTTTCATAAACAGGTGAGTGTTTTGAAGACAGAGTAGGATGCGCAGTTTATCCTAGATGCCTCTTGCTTTAGATACTGTGTCCAGATGTTTAAAAATAAAGACCACTGCCACAAGTACTGCTAAGGAAAACTAATGCAGTAGAATTTGGGCAGCTGTAGTCTGTCGGACGTATGAATTCTGAGTAGCACTAAACATTGACAGTATTTATGTGTGGAGGTACATAATGAAGATACAACTATATTCTATGTCCCACAGTGAAATTTTGCAGAAGCTGTTCTGCTAGTGCAGTGGGGGTTTTGTGTTTATAGTTTCGTACCACTTTGCTGTTTTGAAGCTTTTAAATGAAAGGAAACAAATTCCATTTTTCCTGTTTTGAGGCTGCTAACAAAAGCCACCCTTTTTAAAATGGCTTTCATGACTTCTTTTGTCATGAGTTAGTGTTTCAGTGTAGACTTCTCTGTTTTGCTGGGATGTTGTTAGATAGGAGAGTACTTTTTGTCAGAACAGAGGATGAACACATTGAGAAGAAGCTGAATAGGAAATAATCGGTGGAAATCTTCAGCTGTAATCCCACTGATGGAAATTGTAATTAAATAAACTTTCATTTTTAAATAAGTGTTTGCTTCTATGAAGCAAGAGGTTTGACAGCTCTATTGCAATTAGTCATGTGTTTTTGGAATATGTTGAAGAAAACCCTACTATGTAAACCTCTGTGTCCTTTATCTGATGAATATTGGAATGGCTTTTCCTTTCATAGTAAGGCTGAACATTGGACGTACAAAATGCACAGTTTTGAGACAGTGGTGTGTATAAGAATTTCATCCTTATGTTGATGACAAAACTTAATTCAATGTTAATATTGCAATTCTGTAATAATGTTATTAGTACACTTAAAAAATACGTATGTAAGTACTTCTATTATTTCCCCTCCCCTTCTTTTTTTGAATGCGGCAAGATCTGAATAGCCCTTTACTGTTTGGAAGATTAAATGGTCTCTCTTCTGACTCCACAATAGACATTCTTTATCAGCTTGGAACAACTCAAGACCCTGGAACAAAAGATAGGTAATGTTATTTGGGTTGTCATGTGGAAGCATATACAAAAAATAACCTGCTAAACAGTGGCTTGATATTAGTTCACAAAACCAAACATTTTTGAAATCTGATTGTTATGAGATAGCATGAAAGAGCAGAAATCTGCAAGAGCAGAAATCTGCAAAAACTCTAGTTTTCTGTCCTAGCTCTTTGCATCCTTTCCAGGGAATTCTGTCCCTCTTTTACTGCTCTTATGAATGTGATAAAACTTTGGTTTTCAAATGACTTTTCTCTCAAATAGTCAGAACTCATGCATGCACCTGCTATATTTTCTTTTTCTGTAGAAGGTTCACATTTGGCTGTCCAAAATAAAATTTTTAATTGATTTTTGCTCTTATCTAAGTCTTGAGAAAAGAGAGCTTGAGCTCACTCTTGAACTTTATTTCAAAGAAAGATATAAATGTGTAAATTGGATTACAGAAAAACAGCAACCTGTTTTGGTTCTGAGTGTTTCTTTGATCCTTTATAATGTGCAACATCATCTTGTCTTACAGAATTCAAGCATTGCTGAAATGGGTCAGTGATTCTGCAAGAGTTGCAGCTATGAAAAAAAGTGGCCGGGTCAGCTATGTTTGTCCCAATAGCTCAACAAGAGAGTATGGGCTTTTGATGCCATCTCCTTCCCACTTGCATTGTGTAGCAGCAATTCTGTGGCATAGTTATGAGTTGCTCGTTGAATATGATTTGCCAGCATTGCTGGACAGGGAGCTCTTTGAGTAAGTAAAGCAAAGTTTGCACCGCATTATTTTTATAATCAAGGGCACTTACTGTGTAATAGTAATGGAAAATGATATGCCTGAGGCTAACTGATAGAGTGGATACCTAAAGATACCCAAATGGGTAGTTTTGTAGTTCTAAACTCAAAGCTGCACTTCACATATTCTGGTTTTTTCTATATTACTGTGTTTAAAGACCCAAAAATCTGAAATCAAACAGCAAATCCATGTGTATACTTGCATATGTGTGAAAGGTAAGCCAGTTTATGGTTTTGTTCATGAGGTCTTTCAATGAACTATTCTTGTTGAGATTGTTTGCAATAATTTTCACAGTACCTCTATTTGATCTTCATTAGGATGCTGTTACAGAAGCGTTCTCTTATTTGTCATAGTAACCAACATCTATAACTGATAACTGAGAGGTAGAGAAGAGGGAGATGTTTTCTTGGAGTTTCACTTCTGTTCTGACCAGTCTGATCTGAAAGAAGTGAAGACAAAATCTGGCGTGAATCTTAAACTATAAATTTGCTTCATTTTGGTGCATTCTAAAGAGAAGTTCCCCCTAAACACCAAATATATACTATCAGTGACTCTCAAAATGAAAATATATGATCTAATATTTGCAATTTGTGTTGCTTAACCATCTCTTCCATTTAAACAAAACAAAAAAAAAGAGAAGCGACATAACTTAGTTTCATATGTTTTATAGAAAAATGGCTGTTAAATTGCTATATCTAGCAGTCATCAAGCATCTTTGATTTGTACTGTTCAATACAATTGCAGTTAATTCAGGGATCTTTTCACCTGGTTTTGTTGTTGCTCTTAGGAAACCTTCCTATTTTTCCATGACCAGTCTCCTTTAGTTATAGATTCAAACACCAGGAAGTATATAAGTTATGGTTACAGGTACAAGCACGTGGAGCTCTTACATATGTGCAACATTATGGTTTTTAGCTACCTGGCTGCAAGCAAGACAACTTCCAAAGACACTTCAGTGATACTGTGATGTAGATAATTTTTAATTCAAAATGAGCTTGTTCATCCTGAGAATCAATTTAAGGATTTAAATTGCAGGTCAATTAGTCCTTTTAGCAATACTTTTTAATAGAAATACATTTTCAGGATACATTTTAACATTTGAAAAGGAAAAGCTGTAATAAAAATGGACTTTCTAAAATGGACAGGCCAATTAGATTTATATAAAAGTGGGTTTTACAACTGAGTTCTTGTCTTTTGGAGGATAGCGTGTTGGTTTCATCATGGGGAGAAATGATAGAATACTAATAAAACTTTTGTACCTAGTTTGAGTATGCAAGTTATAATATAGCCCTGTTCCCCTACCTCCTGACAGATATAAAACTGTAGCTCATATGAGCCACCATCTGGAGCAAATTACAAAATATATTCTTTAATAAATATAAAAGCATTTTTGTCAGAGCTATATGGGTAAATAATTTTTCTAATAAAAATAGCTGTTCATGTATATTCTTCATCCTCTTTGATACTGTAACTTTTGAAATATGGTAATGGATTCCAGCTATAACTCAAAGTTTCTCCATGTGATAAATCACTTTTTTCTTTGAGTTATTTTCCCATCGTCCCCATTTTCCATTTCAGTATTTTTGCTTTGGCCAATGGATGCTAATCCCTTAGTTATTTTTTAATATGTATTTAGAAAAAGCCCTTATTTTACATAGAGCATGAACTCATCCAGAAGATTTTGGCATTTGGATTGTTTTAATATATAGTTGGAGAAGAGTTAAATGTAGCTTTATTATATGTGGACTTTTGGAAATTGTGACTTTCTTTCCAGAGTTATAGATCATTTAGTCACGGAGATGACTTCTATTGGGGAGGGGTTTTATCAACCATTCTCTTGACTGGTGATAAATCCAACTTTTGGTTAGACCCAGAGATTTCCTTGAGTTCCTTGAGTGCCCATAGACTAAACATAGAATAACATTTCTATCTGGAAGAGGGAAAAACAATCCTTGTCTTCAAATGGGAATGCAATATATGGTAATACATCCAAATTTAATTTAAAAACATAACATTGAGTGGCGTGAAGTGCGTGTTCACCTCTATATGCAAATGTTAAGATAATGTAACATCTGTGGTGTCAAGGTACTGTGAATGCAGTTTGGAAAACTGTCTTTTTTTTTTTAAGTACTTCACATGCTCTGAACAAGTCTGTGTGAAGAAATGATCATTTTACTTTACAAGTACCCCTTCTGAAATTTAAGCTGAATAACAGGTGCTCAATTAGCTTCTGCACTCATATGCCTTGAATTAGCATTCAGGCAAATAATACTTGGATGTGAGGTCAAAGGTAGGTGGGATTTTAGAATCTCTGAGGAATAATTCTGTTGTTAACTTGTGTCCTAAGTTTAGGTCAAGTAGGGATAGCAAGGGTAGTGTTGTTCAACCAAAAAGATTGTTGCTACTTTCATTTTTTTGCAGCTTCTTTAGGAAGATGCCTAATAAGGGAAATTTTAAAAAATTTTGGAACATGTCAAAGTACTTTCAGTTCTTACAAAGAATTGAGACCTTCATGTAAATGAGCCTGTGTACACATGTGTGACCCTAGCGGCTGCAGCTTGGAGAATTGACAGCACAAAGAGGTTGCAGTTGGTTAAAAATGGATAAGATGTATGACAACTGTCAAGAGACTGAAGTCTGGTTTTTGTGTGCAGTATGCCAGAAAAATTGGTTTATATCTATTTAAAATGTAGTATGGTAAAAAATTTAAGCATATAGTTGAGAAATGCCTTTTGGGTAATCAGCATCCTGTTGATACTGTGATCCAAAGGAAGCTTTCAAGTTCAGCATGAAGCGTTTTACAGCAACTTCTGTAATAAATCATAAAAGTGCAAAAATGTTGTATGGACCAATGATAAAAAAGGGGAAAATTGAGTGGCAAACTATGTGTTGATATGATTTTCTGTCTTCTACAGGTCACTGTTTAACTGGTCCATGTCTCTTCCGTGCAACATGGTTTTGAAGAAAGCTGTTGATAGTCTGCTTTGTTCCATGTGCCACATCCACCCAAATTATTTTTCATTACTGATGGGATGGATGGGTATCACTCCTCCTCCAATGCAGTGTCAGCACAGACTGTCCATGACTGATGACAGCAAAAAGCAGGACCTTGGTTCATCTTTGACAGATGACTCTAAAAATGCACAAGCTCCTCTTGCACTAACAGAGTCTCACTTGGCTACTCTTGCTGCCTCATCTCAGTCTCCTGAAGCTATCAAGCAGTTACTGGACTCAGGTTTGCCTTCCCTGCTTGTAAGAAGTCTTGCTAGTTTTTGTTTTAACCATACTTCTAGCTCTGACTGCACTGCACAATCAATGGATATCAGCCAGGACAGGCTTAGGAGGCATCACGTTCCACAGCACTTTAATAAAATGCCCATCACGGCAGACCTGGTTGCTCCTGTTCTCAGGTTTCTGACAGAAGTTGGCAACAGCCACATGATGAAGGATTGGTTGGGTGGCTCTGAAGTCAATCCATTGTGGACAGCACTTTTATTTCTGTTGTGCCATTCTGGTGCTACCTCTGGAGGACACAATATGACGGCACAACAGACCAGTGCAAGATCCAGCTTGCTTTCTTCGACTGTAACCACAGGATTGACCACTCAGCAGCGGACAGCAATTGAAAATGCAACAGTTGCTTTCTTCCTACAGTGCATCTCTTGCCATCCTAATAACCAGAGACTTATGGCACAGGTGAGAGAGAAAAATAATAATGGTTAAATTTATTAATAGCTACAGCTAACTTTGAAAACTTTGTATGTTTTTTGCTTTTCTTTATAATAGCTTGGGTTTTTGCAAGCTGTCATTGACTGGAAAAATTTTATATTAAAATTGTTAGCTTCTTGGTCTGAGTCTGAAACATACAAAAATGTTTTGGCATGGCCGTCCGGTCCTGTGTATAGATTTGTATTCCTCTTGGTGTAGAAGAATAAACTTTGGACCGAACTCAAAAGACTGTTTAATTGGATAGGGCTCAACTTCTGTGAGATGGAATTTGAGCATCAAGCTTCATACACATATTTAATATTAGTAACCTAAGGAGAAGTTTTCTTGTGCAGCCTGTGTCCAAGGAAATACAGGGTATTGCAGAATACGGCTTTGCATTTGGCATTCTAAAGCAGGTTCAGCTGTCTTCGTCACAATCATTAACCTTGCAGACTTAGCTGAATACAAATAAATAATGAAAAAAAGGTTTTTCAGCATTAAGAATGATCATGCTCTAGGAAGAAGTAGTAAATTGAGTCAGTTTTCTGTTAATGGCTGGGAGTAATACTGCATTATGCCATGGGAAATGTTTGCTTTAGGAATTAAAAAGCTGTTTTTATAACTGCTTTATTTTCCATTTTTTATCTTTTTGAGAAATCTACATGTTTGCAATTACTTTGGTGCTCTAGTCAGTGTTTTAAACTTTTATATTAAGAGCCTTTTTTGCTGCCGGTATTTTCTTCAGTGGTGCTCATTTCTGAGCTGGTTTGTGTGATAACTGGAAGTAGATCTCAGGTACTGCCTACTTTGGCTGTGTAGAGCTATATTTTAGAGACGTAAATATAGAAATATTTTAAATCTGGTATCATTTTGCATTCTCAGGTTCTCTGTGAATTGTTCCAGTCCTCTCCTCAGCGTGGAAACCTCCCAACCTCTGGAAATATTTCAGGATTTATTAGGAGGCTTTTTTTGCAGCTGATGCTGGAGGATGAGAAAGTGACTTTGTTTCTTCAGTCACCTTGTCCAGTAAGAATTTTTGATACTGTATGGTAAACATGGAGTAAATTTAGCCTTTAAATCTTAAGTCTGAGTATATTCAACACTGAGAGGTTAGACAACAGCTTTTTTCTGCTGTACACAGTATGGAATTTTGGGAAGGAAAGTGCTGTTGAATTGTAACTTAGCATTTCCGAAGAAAATTCAAGGCACTGTGTTACGATAACACAAAATATTTGTTTGAAATAGACTGCTTCTGAAGGATCTGACAACTGAATTTTATCTTATGGAAAGCTTTATAATAGTATACTAACACCCTAGCAGCAAATACAGATACAGTATCTATCCAGTAGTCCTTAGCAGTTTCATTAAGGATCAGTCATAGGCAATTGGCAGATGTCCTTCAGTAATTAGCCAAAATGCCATGAATAAATTGACTGACAAACATGTGAATTAATTTATAAAGTAGATGTATGCTTTATGGTTCCACATACTTCACTGGAACAGAATTACAACTGATGTCTGAAGTGCTGTCCTTTGAAGGCTGTGACTGAAAAATCAGGGTAAAACCACAAGTTTCCTTAAAAGATCTGCTGCTCCCATCCAGAAAAAAGTATTTTCTGCTTTTTTTCTGCATCTCAGAAGTACTACAGGAGTATATGAGAGGGAAACTGGATTGGATAGTATAAAATGGAAAAGGAGGCACAAATACAGTTTTAGTACAAACATTTAAATGTTTTCTTTTAACTTAGCTGAGTAATTGTCGGTAGGTCCATTGATAATGTGAAGCTAAGATCAATTTTCTGTTAATTGTTTTACATACAACAGATTTTTACAGAAAGCTGTTACTAGATATGCAAAAGCAGAAAAAATGTCTTGAAGTTGTCATAATTCAGTTTCTTCTATTAAAAGCACTGAGAAAGTCTCCTCTTACTGAGATGATTCTTCCTACAGCATCCAAAGAGAAACATTAAAAATAATGTGGATATACCACACATACTTCTAGAATATCCAACAACGTGACCTTTCAAAGACTGGTTCCCCATTTTTATCTTAAAAGTTCTTACCAAAACTGTATTTCAGAAGCTTGGTTCTGATTGTCTGAAGATTTTAATATTTTTTAATTGCATTACACAACAATAAATTGGTCCTGTAAGTGCATATTAATAAATAGGTCTTCAGGGCTGTCTGAAATATGTTATGGTAAAATATTTGAAATGTTTAACAGTAGTGACTTAGTTACCTGTCATAATAACAAAAAGTAGATACCAAGTCTAGAATAAACTTCTTCCTTGAGTCAGAGCAACAGAGAAACATCAGCTTTCTCTACTCCAAGTATATTGTTATTTTTTTGTATTTGGTTTTGGAGTTAAGTTTTCATTTCCTAAATAATTGCAAGTCTCAGGCACTCAATTTTTCTCTCATATTACAGCTATGTAAAATAATTGGGTTTTTTAAAGCAAAGATGACATCATGCGGTTTATGGTCCTAAAAATATTGTTGACTTTCAAAACAAATTCTTTTGAGTTAAAAAATTAAACTTGTCCTAATTTGATGCATTTTTACTGTATACCTACAAAGTTGAAGGATATGTCAGTTTGCTTTTTTAACACACTAAGAATTTAGCTTTATCTAAGTGACGTGGCTTTATAAGAACTTAGTGATGTAAGTTATTTCTCAGTGTTAAAGTCATATTAAATGTTGCCTGTTTTTTCCTTTCAGCTGTACAAAGGTAGAATTAATGCTACTAGTCATGTAATTCAACATCCAATGTATGGAGCTGGACACAAATTTCGTACTCTTCACTTGCCTGTCTCAACAACTCTAGCAGAGGTTCTTGATCGTGTGTCAGGCAAGTTTGCAAATGTTTTTGTTTTGTTTTAGTTTTTTTTTTAAATGCAGATTTAAAAAAAAAAAATCATATCTTTGACCGTACGAATGATACTGCAATTACCAGTCTTTAAAATGCATTGTCTTTCATCCATTCATTAAATTTCCCAAATTTTTTCAGTTAAATATCCTGGAAATTATTGATACATCTCAAGGTAGAGATGTATGTCCTGGGAAAATGACCTTGATGAAGGCTCTGTTTAATTTCTGTGGATATACATTTGTCTGCTATATAAACATTTGCATTTGCTTACTAAATGGAAATTGAAAAACATCATTTTCTTTTAGATAATTGATTTTAAAATTATGCACAGTGAGAGGATAATGTTAAGGCATTAATTTATTCATTTGCTTTTTAAATTTCAGTACTTTCAGTTATACTACTTGAATATACACTGAGAGATGAACCTCTCTGTAGGGAATTCTGTTGATCAGGCCTTCACAGACCATAGTACAGATTTTGACACTTGAATGGTAGACATCTTAATTTTAAAATGAATCCCACCTTTAATTTTAGTGTTTATTTAATACTTTAGGAAACAGAACTGTATGTTAAAGATTAGGGTTAATAATTTTTCAAAATCTAGTTAAAGAGTAGAATTCGTACTGAAGATGTCTTGTCCGTGCCAGAACTCTCTAGGTAAAACCAGGCAAGATGCAAGTTGATTATCCTCTACTAATAAATACAGGAAAAATTGTTTGGACATGTTAAATGAAAAATCAGTTTTATACATGCCTACTTAAAAAATAAATCCAGGACTTCCTCTTTATTCTTAAGATGTGGTTCTCAATAATACCAAAGAAATGTCAAAGATCATTAGAGCAATTATGTCTTTACCATATGGGAGATGTGCACTTAGTTGCACATTCATCTGACTAGGTATGTGTGTTCTTATGTGGGTTTACTTGATTGTGTACTATTTTGGAACTCAGTGCAGATTAATTTTTAATTTATGAGACAGGTCTTCATGGAGTTAAAAGGAACTATTGCTTTTTTTATATCTGTGGAAAATTTTTACATTGAAATTACCAACAAATTTATTGGGGCAATAAATGTTACCTAACAAGCTGATGGGAGTACTAAAATGGCAGAATGCTAGATAGGACAAGATGTGTTTTAGGATTTTAATAGAAAAATGTCCATTCCTAGCAAAATGCTTGTATCTTATTTTTCAAGGAATAGTTAACTACTTCTGATAGAATTCTGTATTTATTTACTGTCCAGAGAGTCATGTGTGAAATGTGACTAAGGTCTTTCTGTCCACAAACTGCTCAAGGATCTCATTACTGTAATGGGTGGGATGGTCACTTCATACGCGGTAGGGATCAGTTGTTGAGCAGTGACATAAACTGTACTGAGTAGCTGCCTTACTGGTGCATCGTGGTCATTTTGATAGCCAGAGCTAATGAGGACTGGAGAGGAGAATGTGATGATGTGGTAAACTGTACTGTCTGTCATTGAAAATGGTCAAGTGCTGACTTTGTAGGGCACCATAACTTTGAGGTTTGCTACAGCATTGTTATGCCTTGGTTTTGTGGCTCCTATGGCATTCCATGAAGCCCATGGTTAGGACAGAGTAAAGAAGGCTTGGATATAAGAGGAGCAAGCTGTGTTTTTTGGGGTGAGAGAGAGAGAAGGGATGGGCTGGGGGAGAAAAGAAAGAAAAGGCTGTCACCACTACAGCAATAGGAAGTCATGAAGATCCTGTGTCAGAATCTGTCTCTTGGGTTAACATCTTTTTTTCTTAACTACTATTAATGTCTCAAATTAATAATTTCATACTTTCTGCATAAATAGATCACAGCAAGCATATTCATTTAATACTTTTTTTCCTAGCTTAAAAAAAAAAAAGAGGGGAGAAAGGGGTCCTAAAATAGTTGTTAAATCTGCTGCTTGCATCCCTTCACCATAGGACAAAAATGTGCAGTACACTGCAGATAAGATTGCATAGGATGAGTACAAGTTGTTTTATATTTCATGCACCTTAGTCTTGAGCTACTGCTTTTGGTCAGAAAAACTGAACAACAAATCTGAGTATCACCTGAGTAGTTAAAATACTATTGCCTAAAATTCTTTAATAATTTTATTAATGACCTTTCAGTTCCCCAGCAGTGAGTGTACATTGAGTCCATGGGACAAAACTAGGGCAACTCAGAAGTTTAATAATAATAGTAATAATAGTAGTAATAATAATACTAGTAATGAAAAATTTTTAAAAGCCAACACACAGCCTCATAGATACATGTGTCTATATATATACACATATGTGTATGTATATATATACGTGTATATATACACACAGATCTATACATAGAGGGAGTGTATGTATGTGAATTCTGGGTACTAAGTGGCAGTGTTTTCACACTCTCTATCCTTTTTTAGTCTCTGCTGTTGTCTAACACAGACATAACCAATGTCTTCAGACATAAATCATAATATATTTCCAAACAGCCAGACTACATCCCTTTCAGCACCTCACCCACTGATGACACACAGTTAAAGGTAGCTGGGTGGTGCTTTTAGGTCTTGAGTCTGGTTACACGTTAAAGCTGCTGTGGCTATATGGAAACAAGTTATTACTCAGAAGCAATTAGAGAATTACTTGGCCATTTTGGTGCCAGTGTTGTACCATAGAGGGTGTGAAATTGTCCATTGTCACCAATCATCAGTGATTTAATAAATTAGATTAGATTTAATAACTTAGTGATAGTTGTGAGCTACACTAATGTTTGAACCAAAATTGATTGAACTTCAGTAATCTAATGTTCTCTTAAGCAAACAGCTCAAGTTTTGCTTGTGTAATGTACTTTAGGCATCTTCCAATTTCAAAAGTTGGGAATTTGCCAGTTCTGAAATTGGATCAGTATGTAACGTGAGATACCCAGACCCAAATACAAGAGTCTATTAAATAAGTCTGCAGCTGTCCTTAAAAAAAAGTTTTGGAATTTCTTTTTTTGTTGGATTTTTTTTCTGTTGTTTTGTTAAGATTTTTTGAGGGTTTTTTGGTTCATTGGGTTTGGATAGGGATTTTTTGCTTAATCTCGTTTTTGGTTGATTGCAGTGGTTTAGTGGGTTTTTTAATGTGAAAACACTTGACTCATCGAGTAATGGTTTTAAACTGTTACAGATTTAAATCGTCCGAGAACAGAGTTTTGGGCGAAGAAGGGGACAGAATTACTGTAATACCTTAATTTATAGGTATTGACAAGACTATTGCTGCCTGTGTTGGAACTCTTGAGACACTAAAGTAGCTGAGAATAGACTTGTTAAAAGCTTAGAAACTAATAAAATCAACTTAGTATCTTGAAGTGCTTTTCTTTCCTCTCTTCTTTTGTTTGTCCTTGTCCTCCGTCCCCTTATAGATACACCCAGTATTACAGCTAAGCTAATTAATGAACAGAAGGAAGATAAAGAAAAAAAGAACTATGAAGAGAAAGAAAAAGTTAAAGCAGAAAATGGATTTCAAGACAATTACAGCGTTGTCGTTGCTTCTGGTATGTCTTTTTCTTCTCTCCATAAAATGAATCTTTCTGGTGTTAAAAGTGTGTGTGAGGAAAAAAATATCTACCAATAATTAATTTTATTACTAGTGATGGTTAGAAAGATTGTGGTACCCAGTACTGCAATTGTAGTGCAAATGACTGTTAGGCAACAAAGATTGATTCCTGATGGAACAGCTGCCTCTAGCAGATTGCACTTTGACAAATTTGTACCTAAATATATCTGTCAACGATATCTTCATGGGTGCTGTTGCTAGGGTATTTTATAGCATTTTTAAAGACTTACCTGGAGCTTGGAGGGTATTATTATTTCTACCTTTTTGCAGTAGCAAAATGTTGAATCCCTTCTATTCCCAAAATACGCTTTGGAAATAAAAGGTATCCACATACTTTGCATAACAACTAATGGTTGTCTGCTATGAACTGTCAGATGGAAATGTCGGCATAAAACCATGTTGTTTCACTTGGAAACAACTAATACTGGAGTTTCTTTCAAAGCATTCAGTTTGTAAAAACTAATGAGTCGAACCTTCAGAAGTCTTTCATGTATGCCCTTTTCCTGCAGACCTATTGTTGAGGATATAGATTGAACACAGTCATTTCTCAGTGATATGCAAATGTTACGGTTCAGATGATGGCTGTAGAAGTCATTAGTCTTTTGATTTGAAGTTGATTGATGAACTTCAAACTACTCCCTTCCTGTCTAGCTTTCTGCCTTTATTTTGAGGTACCTTGAGTTTGTTCACACTTCATGAAGCATTAAGCAGAGATGCTGATATCCTTTGACTTTTGGCACCAATATTTCTTAAGCTTTTTATTTTGGGTTTTTAGATGTAGATATAACAACGCAAATGTTGAATAGGGCAGCAGTTTCACTGAACGTGGTATACATTTGAAACAATATAGCTGTGTTAATTGCAGCATCTTTATCTGACAAGGTATTTACAGTAGGTGCCACTTCAACAAGTTCAACATGTTTTAGTAGTATCTAAAGTATTAATAGGTCCAAGCAAAGGGTTGAAACACAAATAAAAAATCTAGAAAGAAACAAAAATGTTGTGCCAAACTTGATGATAGGGCGTAGCATAGTCAGCCATGTCATTCCAGTTGCATTGCTCATCCCACTGCCTGATACAGCCCATTCTCTATTAAAAAGAAACAGATTTCACTTTTTTCTGATGTTGTTTCCAATTTTTTCCAGTTTAGTAAGAATTTAAATGTGAACTTAATTAATTTGTATTTCTTTTTACTACCTGTTTTTCAAATATTTTCTCCTTTTGTCATTAATTTTGCATATATCCTGAGGGTTTTTTACTGTCCTCAGAATGTCATGAAGTTAAAAGTATTTAGCTTTTTACCTGTGGGTAAAATTATTTGAGGGAGAAGATGGTATTTGCAGCCTGATCTCCCTGAGGCAAGCTAGTTTAGCGTTCTGAGAGTATTGGACAATGTGCTGCTTATTAGAACTGCCTTAATGATCAGCTGAAACTAGAGTGTATTACAGCATTTGAAGAGTGGGGGTTGTTAGTTTTGCAGCAGCTCTTGGTCGATGATAAGTTAGTAATTGCCTGTCTTTGTATCTTGATCTGCTGGCTTTTTACCTGGGCCTGTCAGCTGCACAGAAGGGTACATGATTGCAGTATAATTTTACTCTACCTTAAGTCACCTTAAGCTGTCTTAAGACAAGGCAGTCTTGCTGTGTAATAACAGTGAGCTTTTAGGTAGCTGTTCTGCCTCCTGATTTTCTTGTAGTGCTTACTTCAAATGTTTTGGGGCCAGGGGACTTGAAAAGCACATTTTAAAAGACACCTTTCATCATTGACGTGGTACTGTCAATACTGCAGCTTAAGTCACCTTTGTAGGCCAGACAAGTGGTTGCTATCTATAGTCTGTGCTGAAAAGTCTGTCAGTTTGAAAAATTTTGCCTTTCTTGCTTTCAGGTGAAAAGACGGCCTAAAAAAATTTTGCTGTAGGGCCCGTTGTGAGACACTCTCTTTAACGAGAAGAAAATTGCAATAGCATTTGCTTTTTTATGCATGGTATGATCTAGTTATGGTTTGGTTTATGTTTGGGGCTTAGGAGAATGCACAGCCTTTTAATTAAAAATACTGGGATTATATCCAAATATGTTTTATACATGAATGTTATTCTGGTATTTAATTAGCTAGTTAGGTAAAGTTCTTACTTTTTTCTGTTATTTAAGGTTTTCAGTACATTGTATCTTGGCTAAATGAAGGTATTAAATACTGGAACAATGTGAAATGTTTTCCTTCTGTACTAGGTTTGAAATCTCAGTCAAAAAGAGCTGTTTCATCTACCCCTCCACGTCCACCATCAAGGCGAGGAAGAGTGATGGCAGATAAAGTTGGTACTTCTTCAGGAGGAGAATCTTCCAGCAAGACCATTAGTGTCCCAGTCTTTCATCTATACCATAAACTACTACCAGGTAACTTTAATAATACATTTTAAACATCAAAGTTATGGTCTTTTTCAGTGGCTAGTGAGTGATCAGGAAGTAGTTAAAATAGTAATGGGTATTAGCATCATGGAAGTGTGGAGTCCTTCTGAGTTGTTACAGTTTTTAACTGGAAAGCATTATAACATCAGCCACTGTAGCATAGTAGTATCATAGTGGCTCCTAGAAAGTATCAATTATGTTGATCTCCTTTGAAGTTTAGTACCTTGTTCCTAAAATGAAACTCTCAAAACACTTCTTTCACTCACAAAGGAAAGCAGGGTGGGTTTGAGAGGTGACTTAGGTTTTCTTCCCCATGCAAGACAGAACTGAACTGGTACCAGTGCCCTATTTCTTCAGGTTCTAAGTGGGCAACCATCTTGCATTGCTCTCTGAAAGGTTGATTTGCCAGTTCAGGAGTATTCTTGAATTCCGTAACATTTGTGTTTTAAAGCAACAGCATGTCCTAAGCAGTTAGTCATGTTCTATGTATATCAGATATCGTAAGGCAAAGTTGCCTGAAAAAGAATTGCCGGTTTCTTTGTTTTCCACTTTTGCAATACCACTCATTTTACCGTATGGTCACACACACCTCTATGCCCCCACAAATCAAGGGTGATGCAGAGGTGGTGTTTAATAGAAGGGGACATCCAGTACCCACTTAAAATGCACATCAAATTACAGACTTAGCCATTTGTTAAATGTGCCGAGTGCTTGTGCTCTCAGCACCGAGCTGTCTTAGGGAATGTTGGCATACATCTTTTTGATGATTGGTTCCAAACTGATAGGGCCCCTTTTCTCAAGAGAACAAATGGTAAAATTAAGGCCTTAGTTTGGAGCCAGATAATATTTAGTCTACTTGGCATCTGTGGTGCAAGTAATGAACAGCACCTGGATATGTATGTTAAAATAACCCAACCAGAATTCTCCTCTCTGACTTGACGCCATTGTTGTCTAGGTCAACCATTACCAGCTGAAATGACACTTGCCCAGCTTCTGACTCTGCTATATGACCGTAAACTCC
Source organism: Drymodes brunneopygia (assembly GCA_013400955.1). Taxonomy (NCBI): domain Eukaryota; kingdom Metazoa; phylum Chordata; class Aves; order Passeriformes; family Petroicidae; genus Drymodes; species Drymodes brunneopygia. The sequence goes on along the minus strand of VZTZ01044211.1, from coordinate 822,793 downwards.
CTCAAGGATACCGATCAATAGATTTGACAGTTAAACTTGGTTCCAAAGTAATCTCAGATCCAAGCTTATCAAAAACAGACTCATTTAAACGTCTTCACACAGAAAAAGGTGAGTGTTCTTACTTTTTTGGTATATTCCTTTTAAAAAATGTTTTTATTTTGGATAAAAATTGCTTTGATTTTCTTGATGAGAAACAGCAGTTTTCTGTATTTTCTTGGATGGTTTTTCTGAGCTATTCTTTTCTAGACAGGAGCTAAAGTTCATGAAGTGCCTGTCTAAATTGTATCTCTAAGATCCTCCAATAGGGTTGTTCTGGCTTCACTTTTCTTCCTTCATTGTAATGTTATATGTGATACAGTTATGATTGTATAGATGCAATACATTTTAATTCTTGACATGTATATCAGTTCTCTCTGGTAAGTGTTTGTGCTGATAATCAGGGCAGATTAAGTAATACAGGAGTTGTTTGAAACCATATGAGTTAGAGAAGCCTGTGAAATTTTTATTGTGGTGTCTTTAGGTACCAAATGCTGCTTTGAAAATGGGGATTTCTCTCAAGTCATCTAAGCAGGTCTTTTAAAAACTTTTAACATATTCTAATATGATATATTTCTTGATAATACTTTTGCCAATTGCTTGCTATCTGCTTGCTGGGGAAGGGAGGAGATCTATCCCAGGAATTTGTTTGAAAATATTTTTATATCATTCCTTTAGGCAAGACTTGGAGGAATGGGACTTTGAAATTAAGCTAATTGTGATCTGCTGATCATCAGCCTGCTGACACAGCACAGAAATCCAAAGTTAATAATTCTGTTATTTTAAGACAGGGGCTTCTTTTAATAACTGTTGACTTGATAGTCTGTTTCTACAAAATATAAGAAACAGAAGTGTTGAAAAAAACTTATAATTTTCTTGATTATCTGATCTGAAATAAGCATTTCATGACTCCATGTGGTTTCTGGATATACATATCTCACACTATTCAAAGATCTATCTCTTTCAAATAATACTTTTGTTTAGTTATGCTCTTTATTTAAATTGTAAACATGCATAAAATATTTTACTATTTGAATAAAACTGAAATCATTAGAGAAGATTCAGTTTAGTAGTAAAGTTGTGTGTGAAGACGTAAAGGTCCTCTGAACTTTTATTAAGTTACTGGGCACTCTTTTTTTAAACTTGAGACAAATACTTTTGAAAATTTGAGTTCATCATAACAAATCCATTGATCTGTGGTGCTATACAGCAAAATATTAGTTATATTCACAGTCACCACTCAGCAATAATGAGGGTCAGAGCTACTGCTTTTTCATGTCTAGTTTGTATATCTAGAGAAATAATTCTTACATATCAGTATTCCTTGACTTGCTACTTAAAGTAGACTGCAGTTTCTTTGCACTATCCATGCTGGATAGATTTTATAGCCTCACGTGGTGTCTCTAGTGCTGCATTTACTACTACCTGAAGAAAAGTGTCATATAATAACATTTTTTTCTGTGTGCTTCAATGCCTTTGTTTGAGATCAGCAATTTTCCACAGCTGAAGTGTATGACTTCTCTGAAAACTTGGGAAATATTCATGGAAGTGAAATGGTTTAAATTGGGTTATAAGATTACCTAAAGCAAGGACTTGAGAAGCATACTCAAGTGTAACTCCTTGAGTGAATATTGAAGATGATACTGTGTTTTCACTCAAAATGAAAGGATCTGTCTGTAGCCTTACTTACTGAGAACTACCTTTCAAGTGTCTTTTGTGGAGAAGCAGTTTTCTCTGCACTGTCAGTATCTCTGTGTTTCTGTTTTCTTGGTTTTTTTTGTTTGGGAAGGCTTACAGCTTTTTACATTGCAGAACAGAGAGGTAAGGGTTTTTTGTCAAAATCTTTATTTTAAAACTGTCGTTATGAAGAATATATGACATTTCTTGTGGTCTGATCAATTCATGCCATTGCAAGCAACTTCATTGCAAATCATGTTCAGCCTAGTGAGGTGGAATCCTCCATATGTCTGGTGGAAGGCAGTTCTTTGTTGATACCAGCAAGTTTGTGACCCCCTCACCCACTATCTGTGGGGAAAAGGAGCACTTCCATAGAAGAGATTCCTGCCTGTGTCCTTTAGAACAGTAGACATCAAAGCTGTATGTACTGGAAGTGTTAAGTGTGGATGTTTTCTTATAAGGATTATCCTGCTTTGGAAGTATCTGCGACCTTTTCATGGTCTGTCTATGAAAGACAGACAGACAGACTTCTCATAGCCTGTTTGTTTGAATTAGGATGAATTGATGTACATATTCCTGGATGTCCCTGATTTAAGCTTATTAAATCTTACACTTTGATCATATTGTTCCAAAGCAATGTGATCCTCCCACAGCATATCTGTGATATTCTTGTAACCTGATGCTTGTTTAGAAGTTGAAAGTTAGGACAGAGAAAGACTTCCTGTTTTCTATACCCTTTCAAATTAGAGAAGAAATGGTTTTAAAAGATGAAGTATCTGTTAAAAGATACTGCTGTTCAAAACTTTTTTCAAAAGAAATTTGTTTTGGTAGCTGCACAAGTTATTTAATGTGCTTCTGTGTTTTTACAAGTATGTAATAAATAATAGCATGTGTGCTGTGTGTTTGGAGTATAACCATGGATTATCATGGGTGTCAGACTACTCACAGTGAAGAGATACTAAGACCACTTGATCTCTCCTGCCTTTTGATGCGGCTGTACTGTGAAGACTTTGAGGACCCCTGTGTTATATTGTTTAACAATATAATTTGTGAAACAGATTTTTAAATTAAATATATAGAATATTCACTGAAGTTTGACTGTGGCAATTAGCAAAGAGGATTGATTTTTGGCAATAAGGAATTGTGGTTGGGTTCTATATATTCTGCATATACCTGTGTGCATAAGTGCATAGAATATTCTTTGTTGTACAAGATATTAGAGTGCTTAGTCATAAACTGGGAGGATGAGGCAAGTAGAAAGTTAGAAATGAAGATCATGATCGTTTTTCATGAGGAAGAATAGAATTAAATTTCACGGCTTTTGCAGAGGGACATTTTGACACATTACAGAAAGGAGATGTGAGAAGCAAAACCAATTTAAGATTGAGGTTATCTTTCCTTTCTTCAGCTATAAACTCTTTATTGGAGAGTAACAAGCCTACACTTAACTTCTAGATGAAAGAGTGTTAAGAAGTGTCATAAATCCAAAATTAGCTAAATCTTGAAGGCATGGATCAAATTCTAATAAAACATAAAATTCTAATAATTAGCATGTAACTCTGTATAAATAATGCTGAGTTTGACATGGATCTGCTCTCAATAGCAAAAGGTACCACTAACACTTTTATTTTCTTTTGATATTTTTGCATTTGTTCGTGTCAGGTTCTTGGTTCAGTCTTTGTTTGAGAAGGAACAAATACTCTTGAAGTCCACTTCTAAGTAAGGACAAAGAAATAAACCCAGTATTGATGCTATGTATTCATTTCTTTCACATCTGTGTTTCTGTAGAGCATGCGGATTTACTGGGACCTTGCCCTGAAGATGAAGCCATCAGTCCTGGGGATGAGTGTATGGATGCAGTTCTAGATGAATCGCTTCTTGAAACCTGTCCCATTCAGTCTCCGCTGCAAGTTTTTGCAGGCATGGGTGGATTGGCTCTTATTGCAGAGAGACTCCCTATGCTTTATCCTGATGTAATTCAACAAGTGAGTGGAAAAAAATAAATGTCAGAAAACATGCTGAGAGTATTGTTTGTTTGTTTAAGGATAGTATTTTCCTTATATTTCTCTGTGGTTCAGTTTAACTTCTCAGTTATGTGGGGAAGCTACTTTAAAATAGACTAACTCCACAGCTCTGTCCAGCTATAAATGTGCTTCCCTGTCCATGTCATAGACTGCCTGAGTAGCCATGTCCTTGTGGGGCCAAGTCAAGCTGCTTCTGTTAACAGAAAATGTCTGGGAGGGTGCAGTAAAATAAACTTGCTGATGAACTGTAAAGGCATACTTGCCCATCAGTTAATTTCTCATGTAAGTGTACCCTCATAGATATTTGTGTGGGTAAGTGAAATTCAGTTCTCAAAGCAGATGATGTCATTTTATTATTAGAAATAACGGCATAATCTTAATAATATTTATGTTAATAAATAATAGATATTATTTGTTTACTTATATATAGAATTCTCTGGACTCACTGATAAGCACTTCAAAGGTGTTAATACTGGCATTATTGTGGAATTACTTCTTTGGCTGCTGTTCTAGGTATACACTGCTAAAAAGGGAAAAAATAACCTGTGAATTATCCAGATTCTATTTGACTATATTTTTGAAGTTTTTGGCTGGTACTCCTAACAGGAAAGAATATTAATTCCCTTTGAAACTGAATTAATCATGAATTAAGGGTGCTGTTCAGCACCCTGACTGTAAAATTATGGCAACCAAAAGAATCTTGTGTTGAGACTGGATTATTGGTATGCATCCTTTGTAAATAGTTCTACAAAGGCCTTAGAGGTCTAGTACCAATGCAGTCCAAAATTACAAGTTAAGGAAAAGTATTTACATAAACAGTTACTGTATTATGAATTCTAAGATGGATAATGTGTACTCTGTATTGAAGAAAACTGATATATGGAAATCTGCAACATATGAAAGGTAACATATGACCATGAGAAATTTCATTTATTTTTTATCTTCTTTTTCTATAGTCCTGGGAATTTACTATATTTTCACAATTTCTTAACTTGAGATATATGTTTAGATTCTAATACTGAATAAGAATTCTGTGATCCATAAAAAAATTAATTACAATAATACCAAATAGACTGTTCAGAGTGAAGACTGATGATTTCTCTAGACCCTTAATTCTTAAATTTTACTTTTATATTTCTCCAAGTCACTGCTACTTCTGATTCTCCTAATGTGAAAATAATTGGAATAAATGCAGCAAAACATGGCTTTGACTTTAAATTAGGAATTTGGTGTTCTGAATAAATTCTGTAAAGGCTTTTCATATTAATCTTTTCCAATTTAGATCAGTCTGTACTAAAATTCTAAATATGATTGAATTGGTTTATCTGAATAGTATGAAAGCCTGAAACCTTGTGATGTTTAATTTTGAGAGGGACCTTGGTGTCGTAATTTCATTTAAATTGTTTGATGATGTCTTGGGCAGTATACCACTACTACCCCCTTAAACTCAGATTCCCATCATAATACTTGACTGCACAGTCCTCTGGTCATAAAACAGACTGTTCTGTTAGAGTACGATAGTAATAAAGCCTGCCAAATCAGTCAAAAGGATCACGAGTTGCTACAAGACTGCTAAGATACCTGAAGTTATTCTTAGTTTCTAAACGCTTTATGATTAATTTTTCTTCTTCTTGCAATATGTAATTAAAGAGTAAATACTTACATTCACAGTGTTTAATGTTAAAAATAAAAGGGCCATTTCTTATTTAATGGTCTGGTACTTAAACTAATCTTTGTATTTACTTCAGAGTAATTCATGTCTCTTATGGCTCTATATTTAAGCATTACACTTTAACTGAGGATTTTAGTTTGGCAAAATACTTTTGCTTGCTTGTGCAGGCACGACTTTATAGCACTGTACTGAAAATGCAACAAGTATGCCCTTTTCAGCCATCTAGCATGGTCCCTGTATCTGCAACTGGTAGAATATTTCATGTGACTTCTTTATTGTGTCCTACATTAAGATTGCATGTCTTTTAGATCCTAGCTGTAACAAATTTTTTGTCTAAGGTGTATAACTGAATGACTGCAAATTTCTTTGTTGTTTCTGTTGGTTAAGGTGAGCACTCCAGTGGTTACGTCAGCCACACAGGAAAAACAGAAGGACAGTGATCAGTTTGAATGGGTTACCATTGAACAATCAGGAGAATTGGTGTATGAAGCACCAGAAACAATTGCTGCAGAACCTCCACCGATCAAGTCAACAGTTCAGACTATGTCTCCCATACCTGCACATTCTTTGGCTGCCTTTGGTTTATTTCTCCGTCTCCCGGGCTATGCTGAGGTGCTGCTAAAAGAACGGAAACATGCTCAGTGTCTGTTGAGATTGGTGTTGGGAGTTACAGATGATGGTGAAGGAAGTATGTGCTGTAATTATTACCTTTCTTTTAGACCACAGATCATTTTACTTAAATTTATTTCCACTGTATTGCTTTTATCAGGAAGTTAGAATTGGTTTGTGCAGAACCATGTTGCAGGCATCTTTGATCAACTGTTGTCTCTATTAAATTCTGTCCAGCAAAGTTTTATCACAATTATCAGTATTCAAGGGTTTTCATCTCATGTCAGCGTAATTGTAAAATAAGCACTGATAAAACCTACAGTGACACTGTCAAGATGACTGTATTCAGACAGAATGATCTGAGCAGCTGGATATGCTCAACTAATTGAACAAACATCCTATAATTCTGCAGCCAAATGCAGAATAATATGGATAAGAGCAAAGCTACAATAGATGTAAAGTGTTGGATAATATTGTTCTAGAAAAGGAGAAAAAGATCTAAAGATTATAGCGATTAAATTGCCTAAGCAGAAGCTCTATTTTAATGGTGTGAGTTCAGAGGGGGAAATGGGATATTCTTCAAAAAACAAACAGACAAGCCAGGAAAAGATTTGTTGCCACTGTCTTTGCAAATTAACCTGGAACTCTGCACATAGTTCTAATATTTCTGCTTTTTACTGTTTTGAAAAACTGGAAGAGTGTGTATGAAATATGTTTTTGTATGTTTAAGGCATTTTCTTTCACTGGATATTGTGTAGTAGTGCACTTGAGTAGCGTCAGGTTTACAGTGGAACTTGATGATCTCAAGGGTCTTTTCAAACCTACATGATTCTGTGATTGACTTTGAAAAGAGTGTGGGTTTTTCTGGGCTGCAATCATCAGAAGTTAGCCTCTGTTTAGTACTCTATAGAGTGCTGTGCAACATGGACCTCAAAAGATCAGCTGGAAAACCAAGAATCTCATTTGCCCTCCCTTCTGTTTTTCTTTTTATTTCTCTGGTATTTAGGTGCAGGACAGTAGATGAGAATAAACTGGGTGATAAAAATTCAGTCTAGCTGCTTACACCCACCCAATTTGAGTGGTAAATAACTGAAGAGCTATAAGCAGTTTCTAGAGTAGTCCCAGTCCCTTACTACTGCAGACAATTTTTATATCCTTTTTTTCTTTTTTTTATAAAGAGACCATCACAATTTGGGTTGCTTTATTTTTTTGTGTGTGTGCAGCCACTACTGCTATTGGTATACATTTCCAGAACATAATTTTCTTGATGGGTAGGGGCTGCTTTAATTTTCAGCCTATATTTATTTGTATGCAGTTCGTGGCCAACAGCTCTTTCTCCAATGCATTTGTTGACAGGAATTACATCCCCCTCGTAGCCTTTGTTTTAGCTGGACGAAACAGTCAATTTCTCTATTCCCTAAGACAACCATCTGAATTCAACTCTACAAAAAGTTGATTCAGTTGTACACAGTAATCCACATTAGTTTTCTGTATAAACTATTAATACCTTCCCTTTTTTTGAAATGCAGCTTTTCATACATGTACAATCTCATTACTTTCTTGCATAATATGAAGAGCTGCAATTATAAATCCATGGCTTATTGATTAAAAATAGATTCAGTTGTCTGCAGAGATAAATAATGGGCAAATGTTTAGATTTTCTCTTTTTTGATTTGCCTGCAGTTATGGAATTCTATCAGATGGACTTATTTTCCAGAAGTTCTTGATTTTATTCATGAAGTTCCCAGTCAGAGGACTTGTGATTCCTTCTTGTTATTGTCTTTGCAAAGAGTATCAGATAGATAGGAATTAACATGTGTATGTATGTATGTGTTTGTAGATACATATACACACAAATACAGACATATCTGTTTAAATCTCTGGATGATGATATAGCTGATAAACTCTTAAGAATTAGGGAGAAAATAAAATATTTAAAATAAGAAGCAAACTTCTGGACGGAGCTGGCTATTTTAAAGTATTTTCACTATTTGAAGCATCTCCAGTTGTCAATTGTCTATTTATGTATGCACTGGAGAAGGAATGGAATGTGAAATACAGGAAAAAAATTGAGCTTCCCTAATCTGAGTGTGTTGCATTAATAGGTCACTCCATTATTTGAAATTTAGCTTTTAAAAGAAAATTTTTGCTCATAATGCAAAGGGGTTAAAAATTTTCAGTATTTGTAGCACAAAATTCATACCTGCAACTCATCTAATTAAAATTATGTTAGTATTTCACCATGTATTCCACTTGAATAGGAACTTGGTTTGTGTCAGTGACTTCATGGACACTTTGGGCACATGAATACAAAAAAGAATCCTACATAGGATAAACTACTGCTGCTTGTCAGTTCAGCTGCTGTTAGCTGATCACAGACATTCTTTATCTTGCTGTATTTGGAATGATTAAAAATATATATGTATTAAAAGAAAATGAGTCCAAACCAGTTTTCTCCCTGGGAAATGGCAAATCAAATCTTTAAAATTTGGTTCTTAACCAAATATAAAATATAAAATAAATATATAAAATATAAAATAAAGAAACATTATTTCTTCTGTATCTCCTCATGATGAGTTTTTTCTTTGAAGAGAAACATAGTATTAGATAGCTTTACTTCATGTGAATGTTTAAGTCCTTAATAGATTTCTGCATGTTCATAAACTACTGCAGAGATTATTAGGCTGCATTGAACTATTGAAACAAAATGTGGCTTTGATATTTTTCTTCTTCACCCTAGGTCACATCCTGCAGTCTCCTTCAGCAAACGTGCTCCCCACGCTGCCCTTCCATGTGCTGCGCAGTTTGTTCAGCTCGACGCCTCTGACTACGGATGACGGAGTGCTGCTGAGGCGCATGGCGCTGGAGATCGGCGCCATCCATCTCATCCTGGCCTGCCTGTCTGCCCTGAGCCACCACGCGCCACGAGTGCCCAACTCCAGCCCCAGCCAGGCTGAGGTAAGCTTACCCCAGCACACTACGGACCACCCAGAGGGACTGAGAGTTTTAACTAGAAAAAAGAAAATCATCTCATTGCTTTCGTTGTAGCCTAATTTTTGCAAACTTTAAAAATAATTGAGAAGTAGTTGATTTGGTAATTGTCCCTGCATGTTGCAAATAAACTTAGTGATTATGAAAGTAGGCTTTTTATGAAAGTAGAAAAAGAAGGCTTGTCTTGAGTCATTAGGGTGTAATCAGTTTCTTTCACAGGACTTTCTTTTTCAGGGCAGGAGAGGCATAATGCTCAGTGAATGGTGGTTCTTTAATACCCATTAGATAGTATGACCTCATTACCTTATTTGATATTCATCATCTCAACTCCTGGTTACAAACTATTTCCTTTCAAGTACTTCACAAATATAAATGAGTTGTGGAAATTGATGAATTAATGCAGTGATTTTTGTTACAATCTTTGTACTGATATTTAAATGAGATCTAAGAACAAAAATTTTCCACAGTGTTCAAGATCCCAAATTATTCTCCAAAATTTGGCTTTTTTCAAGGTATTTCCTATGTTGTACCACCCTCTATTCAGAATATGTATATTCTGATTTTGTTTTTAGGACTGTAAGTTACCATTTCTGCATAATGTACCAATTGTCTATAAAAGTGTTTAGAATTACATGCCATCTTTAGCATTGTTTTGGTAGAGGCTTGCATGAAGCAGTTCCTGGTGGCTGAATATGGATTAGTAGCTGCAAAATATAGGGCTGTCCATATTTTAGCAGCTCTGATACTGATGAGGGGTTGAGTAAGCAAGAGCTGAAGCTGTGCCTGAGAATAATTCACTTTAATGGCTAATCAAATTTAAGGGGAAGCTGGGAGATTCTAGTTCTAATGAGGTATCAGGCTGCTGACACATTAACACCTTAGCATTTTTGCATGTTTGGATGGAAAGGGCAACCATTAATTCTTATTTCTGCTTCAGTGCTACCATGACCCCTTAAATAGCTTGCTTTCTCATAATTCATATCTATCAAGTGATAGATGGTTACTTGAAACTAGAGATCCATCAGGCCTGAACTGAGGCTTGTATTTCTGGGGCCAGGCTCTCCCTTAAGTGCTTTAATTCAGTGCTCATGACAGTCCTTGTGAGTGTTAAAGGCACAACATGTTCATGAGTGATGTAATGAGTAATGTGTACATGAAAATAACCACACAGCAGTTTCATCACCAAGACACATTGCATTCCCAGCATAAAAGTTAAAAGATGGTTTCAGACTACTCTCAGTATGATACTTCACAGGTGATAATTTCTTTTACCATTGCAGTCTGTTCATACATAATTTCTTTCAAATATAATCTGTAACAAAGTCACTGCTAAACAGAAAATGAAACTTTTCGGAGCCATAAAACAAATATTGCATGATGTGTTTTTCACCTAATTGTCACGGAATAATGGAAGTAGCAAGTCACATGTTTAGGGTGCTAAATATGTAAATAGGAAAGCATCACTTAAAAAATGCTTATCAGAGTTTTTTCTGTATCTTTTCACAAATGACCTGCTAAAATTCCAAAATAAGTGTAAGTACTTCCACAGTTTCGTGACGGCTAAGCAGTGCAGTATTGGAGTTATGTTAGTAAAATCACTGAGGCAGACCATTGGTAAAAGCTGTACAAGCATTGTTGGAAAAATGCGCTCTCAGAAAATGTTAAGGATGAGTAACTTCCTTGCTCTTACCTAGAGAGGAGGTAGTGTGTGTTTTAGTGACTCAGAGATCATGTGTCAGAGCTATACATGTAACTTACTCTTCTTGCTATTTTGGAACATTTATTCAAAATCAACAAATACTTGAGCATCTTAACATTTCAGTTTTGTTCTCTTGATCATCTCCACTCTGATCCCCTTCATCTTATTATGTTATTAAACTTGACTAGGTGTTAAACAGCAATAATTACAGAGCTGTGATGTTTAGAATGATATTGATTAAGTAGCATTTTAATAATACCTTTCATCATTTAAGCAGTGATAGTATCTTAAAAGAGAACAATAAAGCACTTACAGTACTGGTCAAATTGAAGAACCACTTTCAACAGTTTACTGCTGACCTTTACTAGCACTCCATACATGTGGCAGTCTTTCCTATGGGAAGCTTTGAATTTCACTGGATCTTGATGATATCTTTGTAAAGTTAATAAACTGGGATTACATTCTATTGCATAACAAAGGCTTTTTAAAGATAACGCTACTAGGATGAAATCATGAAATAACTGTGATTTTTCTTTTTGTTTTTTTTTTACCTTAGCCACAGGTGTCTAGTACACACAATACTGCATCAACAGAAGAACAGCAGTTGTATTGGGCTAAGGGTACAGGCTTTGGAACTGGCTCTACAGCTTCAGGATGGGATGTTGAACAAGCTTTAACTAAGCAAAGATTAGAAGAAGAGCATGTGACCTGCCTTCTACAGGTTTGTAATTATGAAATCTTGATTGATGAGAAACACTTAAAGCATGGATAGTAAAACTGGAGTTTTGTCAGTCACATAGCAGAGTAATTATAATATTTTGGACAAAAAATATTTGCAAACAACTGTCTTAATGGAAAATTATATAGATCATATTTTGAGCAAGGCTGTTTTCAGATGTCACTAGGCTGCTGCATAAAAGACCCGGGTGTGAGTTCTGTAGAGAAATTGAAATTGGATATTTTCCAATGCCTTTCCTTTGAGCTGTCTCACACCTCTGTCAGAAGCACTGCACTCAGTCAGGAGGAAAGATTCCGTTAAAGGGGAAGGATACAGGAATAGACATTTTGTTTAGTGTGCCAAACAGTGTCCTATTCATTTCTTGCATATTTTCTCTCTGCTTTAAGGAGCTGCCCGTAGTTGATACTGGTGTCCGTGAATGTGTTATGCCAGTATAACTAATCTCACTCATACGTACTAGAAAATCTTGAGTATGTCAATTACATGACAGTAGTAGTTCTTCAGTAAATATCTAGATCTTAGTAAAATTCTGATGTCTTCCAAATACCTAAGGAGAAGAAAATCCTGCATAATCAGGCTTTTCAATCCATTATGAAATCCAACCAATCCCTGTTATCTTGGATCAATGTAGGGAATACGAGATTGTATCTAGTCATCAAAAGTTTAATTCACAGAATCCTCAGTTCAAACTCATTTGCAAACCTGCTGGAGCTAGAGCTCCAAAGGAGATGAAATTCTGAAAATGCCCACACCCTGACTGATGAAGATACCATTTTGATGCTGTCAGTTATTTTAGTCACTACAGATTACATGATACAATCATCATATCCCTTGCTAAAGTACAACAAATAAAATAGGAAAATATTTTTCTATGCAAGAAGGAGGAAAATTGCCTAAATTACTCTCAGCAAAGCTTCCAGGCAGTATTTTCTATTCTGCCAGGCAGAGATTTAGCTATGACTGTGATAAGTTATGAAGTGAGGAGGCATTTGCTTAGGGCACTCAGCAGTTGAAGGAAGTAGCATTTTGGTGAACATGTCAGTCAGTTGTACAGCAGACTTTCTTTGGTCCCTGCTCTAGAAAGGTTTAGAGAATTCTGTTGTACAGAGTTCTAATAAGATGCTGCAGCAAAATGCCATGGGCAAGGAGGTTAGAAGAAAGAGGGAGAATGAAAAGGAGAGAAAAGGAGAGAAAAGAAAAGAGAAAAGAAAAGAGAAAAGAAAAGGTGAATAGAGTCCCTGGGACTTCAAGCAATACAGCCTGTCAAGCCTTAGTTACTTAGTTTGTGAGTACAGCTGCACAAATCAGACCCATGGAGATGCTTATGTCTAAAACACAGTAGGGGCCTCTGAACTCAGCCACAGCTACTCTTGGCTGTGCAGTCAGGATGTGCCTTCCCACCATTGCCAAGGAGAAGGCTGCTTTTTGTGTACTCAGATAAGAGCTGTGCTCATGAGTAGTTGGTCCTCCAGGTAACTGTTGTGCTCACCATAACTTACTGTTTCATCTGTGAACCCTGAAGTCCCATCCCAAAGGAAGTTACAAAATTATCGGAAGCATTTGCAGTTGAAAAAAAAGTCAAGTCTTACTGCTGGTTGGTGTACTTGGTGTTTCTAAAGTGATGGGGACTGGTCATCTGCAGGTCTCAGTGGTCTGAGCTGGTAAACTGCTTGAGTAACTCCAGCAGGTTTGTCAAAATTCATATTAATTGATCTCCTAAAATAATTCAGAATTATAATAGTTATTTAATTTTATCATTAGCCAAAGTTTGACTAGTCTAATAACTGTGTAGAAAGTCTTCTGAAAACATCTTTGGGAATGCTGAAATAAATACCAGAACTGAATTCACAAAACAGCTAGTAAAGTGTTAGGGCATCTACCTTAAGGAAAGTCAAAGTTCTTTTGACTGAAATAAATCAGTTTTGATTAAATACTTTGGTGTATTTCAGGTACTTGCCAGTTACATAAATCCTGCAGGGAGTACATCAAATGAAGAGACACAAACGAGCCATGAGGGGAGAAGCCAAAACAGCAGTGCTCTTCCATCCGTTCTCCTGGAGCTGCTCAGTCAGTCCTGTCTCATCCCAGCAATGTCATCGTACCTCCGTAATGACTCAGGTAATGTGCACTTGTCTCCTTCAAAATCCAAGCTGGGTTACTTCTGTCAAATGAGTTTCTGTAGAAAACACAGGTGGTTCTTGCTATTTTCAGTGCACTTGCCAGTTTAGAATTTTACTAATGGAGCATTCACAAGCCTTAGAAAACCAAATAAAATAGAATCTTCAGACAGAATTTTGTTGAAATGCTCACATTTGTTGCATCCTCTTTAAATTTGAAGTTGAGATTCTTCAGCTGTTAAACTAACAGGAAAATGGTGTTTTCTTCTGAAAAGTTTACATGTTAGTTCTACAGAAGATACACAGAGGTGGAGAACTTTATACAAGACCATGAAACTTACTGTGAAGAAAAATTAAAGAATTAATTTAATGAAAATTGAGGAAATTTCTGCTCGTAATTTTAAAACGATGATGTTTTGATAGTTTTCATCTGGTACGTTGTACCTTGCTGGGGAAACTATTTCAGTTTTGCAAGGTGGTGTGAAGCAGTATGAAATAAGCAAATGCCTGTGTGGAACTAATGACAAAATCAGCAGTCTAGGTTTGTGATTTATATTCGGTTTCACTAGATGACAGGCTTTAGTATGGTGATGAGCCTTAGGTTGGATTTTTATTAAGTTACTTTGTTTATAAAGATGGATTTAATCCTTAAGTATCTGGAGGAGTTGTTCTAAATCTGAGTAATTGGGGTTTGGAGCATATTTTGCCTGCCCTATTTTCGGAGCAACTGATAAATGTCTTTGTCACACTACTGCAGTTTTTGGGATGCCAGTTGGAGGGTGTGGTGATGTGAATTCATGAAATAATGATATAGCACCTTGAATTACAGCATATGTGTGATGTTAGAGGTAAAAGAGAAATCATTTCTGTCTTACGTATTTGCAAAGCTACTTAGGACTAAAACAAGGATGTAGCTCCTTTAATTTGTACTAACTAGGGCATTATATAATCTTGTGTGATGGAATGGAACTAGTTCAAAAAGTCTGCTGGGGTCTTACAGTAAAAATAAAAGTATGAAGATGTTTCACTTGCTAGTTTGCAGTTTGACACCTCACCCTAATTTTTTAGTGAATTTGTTGGTTCTGTTTTGCACATATTGCAGTGAGGAAAATGAACTAACGATAGACCAAGCTCATTATTGCAATTGAAAATACAATGTAAAAAAATCAAGGAAATTATAAAGTAAAAGAAGAAAATAATCTTTCCAACAGATACTCATAAATTCTTCTTTGTCATTGCAAGGGCTGGCAAAAATGCCATGTTATCTAAAGGAGGAAGCAGTTGGTCCTGAGTTACAGATGAATCATGGCTGCTGAAATTGCTTTTTCCTGTTTTCAGTAGAAGAATGTATCTGTCTGTAAGTCACCTTTAACTGGGAAGGAACAGTCAGATACTGATAGAAGAGATATGTGGCTGGTGGCGAGAAGTTCAGACTAGGCTGGCTTTCAGGGACCATTTGTTTTCCCAAACTACAAAGAAAAAGCAGAGTTTCAGTGAGACATGTTCATTTTAGGTATGTTTTTCACTGCTGAGCTACTGTTGTTTGTGATCGGCAGGAGGTGTTGAAATGTTATGCCTGTGCAGGAAAGAGTCAGCGATGTAGCAGTTAAACTGTATTAAAGCAAAGCAAAACCTTGCTTTTCAGAGAAAAAAATGAAAACCACTTTTCCATTTACAAGTTCACAAAGAATGGGGTTATTTCTATTGAAATTTAGAACTGTAAAATCTGAGGGTTGTTATCCTTTGATTGATCCAAGCAATATGAACGTTTCCTGCTATACTTGTTCAAAAGCCTGTATAACACTATAATTAACAGTATTCTCCTGAATTTAAAAAATAATAACTTTGCAGGCTTGCATCAGTCAAGCTCATCTGTGGAAGCACAGTAGGATAGCAGTATGAAAAGGAAATGTGCAAAAAGGATGACTTCTGGAAAGAATGTCTTCTCTTTGTTAACATTTGAGCCAGATGCATTTAGTTGGGAAGGAATCCCTGAAAACAGTTTGTCTTAGTGATAACAAGGCATAATTCCAGTGCAGTAATTACTGTTGAGTTGAAAGGCAGACAGATAATTTTCACATTAATGAGTGCAAGTTGCTTGTGATGCTAGGGCTCTCAGTGTCACTGACATTGAGTGTCAGGAGACACAGCTAACAAAGAGAGGCAGGTTGAGAAGCTCTGAAGTGATGTTAGGCTCTAGTACAATGCTTGTGGGACTGAAAAATTCACTTAATGTGTTTCAAACATTTCAAATATGGAGATTACTTTTTCATTATTATTACTACTTTTATTTTATTTTTTAAAATTCTTGGAGACCAATGCAATGTAGTAGGACAGATGTGAGTCTTTCTTGATAGAGCTTTATCTAATTTCAAATTTGTCTATCTTGAATACCTGTCTCTTCTCTAGTAGGGCTGAACAGGAGCCTAGGGAGAGTAGGAAAGGGAACAGCATTGGTAGTAATGTACATGTATATGATGTTCTAATTTTCAGGCCGGTGCAACTTCTGCTGCAAAATGTACTTTTATGTGGAAAAAGCAGGTAACTGTATTCTACCTGTAACATGCTGGACTGAGAAATTAGGATTACTGCATGCAGAATGCTAACAGAGTGTTCTCAAATTCTGGCAGCCAAGCAGGAACAAGCTGTGCCCAGCACAATGGTGGCAAAAATTAGCAATTTTCAGCAACTCTATAACTTTCTTAGATTTAAATGGGTACTGGTGAGACCAGCTCAAGATTACCCTGGTGCTGAAGGAATTCTGCTAGATTTTAGGTTTTGTTGTAATTGTTGGAAAAACAGTGATCTTCACATATCTATGTGTATCACCATACACATAAAGTTAAGGGGGGAAAAAATGTTGATAAAGAAATATGTGCAATGAAGCTGCAGGCATGCTCTTTCTTTTCATTGCACAGTAGGCTGGTAACTCTGTGGTAATATAAGACAGTAAGTATTCTGGTATTGATGTGAATTCTGTGTTTTCCTTACACACTTTCAGTTAGCTACAGGTCGGGCACATCCAGCTTGCAAAGCTCTTTTGGCAGGTTGGCCTGTGTCACAGTTGTAAATCCATCTAGGTTTATTGTTGCTTAAGTTTATTTTCGCATCCTGCTTAATTTAGCCAAAACATGCATGGACTAGATTGTTATCTATATAGTTCTAGATAAAAGGAATATTGATCAAACAAGCAGTGCTCACATAACATTTAAGCTTTTAGAAACCTCACCTTGAACCAGATCAGTACAAATCAGATTTGCTCTGATACATTCTGCAGCTTCACCTGCATCAAAGTGAGGTGATTGTGAAGTCCTTGAAAATTCTGAACTGACCACTTTAACTAATTTCTATAATTGCTTTTTTCTTGTAGAGAAGGAAGGTTTATCTGTCTTTGAAGAACTTTCCTTAGTATGCAAGATAGCTCTCGTCACAAAGGTCAATAGCTGCTGTAATACTCATCATTTCTTGATCATTTTTTTGGTGTTTGTTTCATGTCTTGTTATGGCATTACTGTGGCTTTTATTATCTTCCATTCTGTAAATGAAATAAGTTTACAACACGATGAGATTTTTTTATTATACCTATGTTTATTCTTAAGAGTTAACTCATATTTACATTTGTAAAATTGATGTCGTTTTTAGCTTCTGTATCATGGAACATCTAGCATGTATTCATTACCATGCATATATGCACATTTTACACCAAAAGCTGTCATGTAGAACCTTTTCACTATTTTCTTGTATACAGCAAGATACAAGAAACTTTCTTTTGGAAGAATTACTGCTGTAGGGACTCTTTCAAATATGTGAGCACTTCTCTTCTTGAACAAAATGCACAGCAATAAAATTTGCACTGTACAACAAGAGGTTCCCAGCAAAGTTGTGAACCATACCTGACTGTTGAAGGTCTAGATTTCACTGATACAAGTAAGAGTTATTTGACTGATAGGTTTGTGGAAAAAAATACAAGCTAGTATTTGCAAGTGGGAGAGAAGAAAGCGGTATTTGTAATAGTCTTTGTAGCTAGCAAGATTTATAGAGACAAGACAATGGAAAGGAATCATGAAACAGAAGGAAAATCAAGTGACTTCTAGAACAG
This sequence comes from Drymodes brunneopygia, assembly GCA_013400955.1. Classification (NCBI taxonomy): domain Eukaryota; kingdom Metazoa; phylum Chordata; class Aves; order Passeriformes; family Petroicidae; genus Drymodes; species Drymodes brunneopygia. The sequence goes on along the minus strand of VZTZ01044211.1, from coordinate 805,131 downwards.
TCTATTTTTTTAATAGGCTTGAACAGTAAGAAGCCCAGTGAAGTTAGGATTTGTCAATATCACAATATTAGGTAGTCTCCTCATGGTAACAAATATAGTTTTGTACTGGTTTGTCCTTAAACTAGTATCTAGCAAACGCTGAGATGACTTAGTCTTGTTTAAAGCCTAATATCAAGAGAGGTTTGTTATCACCTTTTCCTTGGAAAACAGACCTCATAGCAAGTTGCAGAATTCTGCTTGAATTCTCCTTGTTGGAATTTCCAGACCAAGAGGAAGCAGATGATACTGGAATTTTAGCTGGGGTTTTCTTGCATGCTCCTTTCTTAGGTGCACAAAGACGCTGTGTGATGTCAGCATAGCTTGTAGTGTTATATGAGCTTAGTCTTCCCTGCGTTTGACTGCTGAGAAGAGATGATGCATTTCTGAGGGAGGGCTTTGCTAAAAGGGTTGTCTTTACTGACCAGTATGTTCCACTTGATGCGAGTCCAGTATTTGCTTCCAATGCACCTTTCATAGTTTACCAAGTACTACCACATCATGTGGATTCATTAATGTTGTGCTGCTTTATCCTGCTGCCGAATACCTCCTTGTGATCTTTATTTAATAAGTACTGTGGACAAATCTGCTGAATGTGAATGTGCTGCATTCTTCTTTCTGCCTCTTTTGATGTACCTTTGTTAGTTGAATCCATTAAAGTCATACTGTTCAGGCCTCAGACCATGAACTACACTAGCTGGTCTGCTGAAGATAGAGTATTTCTTTTCTAGCAATCACACTTACTCTCAAGGCATTATATGGTGGTGTTTTACTTTCTGGCAGGTAGCTCAGTCCCACTGAACTGAGTATGTTGAGTACTCTAAGGCAGGTGCTTTGAGCTCTTTATTCATCCATTGCTGAAGGTGTGACGATCCTGCTTGCAGTGTAAATGCTAAATCATTGTGGAACTCTGCTTTTTCCTAGACTGTTGACTTTTTGCTGTGTATAATGAGAAGTGGAGTTGCAATTAAGATACTTTTTGTTGGTGAAATTCTTCAGCATATATTGGATTAAGTGTATAAATACCAAAGCTGTTTATTAGAGCTCATTTAACTAAAGTTAGACTTAGGTCCACATGTGTATAGCCCACAGGTATTACCTGTTAAGAGTGAACATTAGACTGCTGTTTTAAAACAAAATGTAACTTGTATGCTGAGGCAATCTAATGATAGTGTTACCCTGTGACTTCCCTTGAAGGGTCAAAGCCTTTGCTATAAATGAAATTAGAAGTACAGTGGCCGTTTAGATAGACAGCATATAATTACTGAAATTAAAAATTCTTTTAGCCTTCATTAATGTTAATGAACTCATTCAGTGGTAAAAGAATCAGGCTGACCCTTTGCCACTTTTGGTTATAATTTTGGGATTGGCTTTTGTCTGTTTTGGTGTTAAGGAACTTAAAAAAAATGTGCAGTATTTCACTGTAATGCTGATGTACTAGTTGAATCACAATTTCGAGAAGACAGCTATGCACTGAAATGATATGAAATAAAACTGTTTATTTATTTCACAGAATTGACAAGTTTTTAATAAAATCAGGATCAAAATAAACAGCAGCAATTTCTACCTGAATTTCACTTTTCAGGTTCTTGTAATCTTTCGTTTCAGAGACCCATCTCAAATATCCTTGTATTATGAGATTAAATGCAATAATATCCATAAGTATGTAGATATAAGAAGTACATTGGAAAAATTAATAATGGTAATGTCTGTTCTGTAGTCCTAAATAAACATTAGTAACCTGCCTAATTCCTCTAGAATGTAGCTTAGTTTTACAGAATGCTTTGGTGCTTCATATACTGAAAATAATTATACATTTAATAGAGACTTGCTGAAGATTGTATGTTGTGAATAAATTTTCTTGTCTGCATGTACTTCCTTCCAGTGCAGCCTCAGCTCTGTTTATCGTTTCTTCTAGTTGAGCCAGTATTGACTCAGAGTTGCAAAACTGGAATATACCATCTTCCACCTCATTTGTCCATAAATCAGTGTTACAGTGTTTTTCTGCAACTGACTGAAATATCATTGCCAAATTCATTCTCTTCTACATCCCTGACCTTATTCTGTGCATGTACTGATTCTGAAGTGACTTCCAAAGGCTCAGTTGGTTTAGCAGTTAGCAAATTCTATACACTAATAAGCTATTACCTGTGTAAGGGATGTATTTCTTCACATGTCATCTTATGGAGGGACTGTATGTAGCTTTGTAGCCTAGAAGAAATTGGACTGATATTCAGAAATGCAGCTGCTCTGTTGTTCCTCTGTGGCACATGTAATAGTAAGAAAAATATTTATTTAAATCAGTTTCTTTTTACTTTTTTCATGTCATTTATTTAATGAGTTTTTAATCCTAAGCTCTCAAAAGTAGTTTTCATTATAAGGTACATGTGAGATACATTCATGTATGCAAAAACTTTTATGGTCTCAGAATGTCTGCAGCTTTGGATCTAGTTTAAAGGCATATGTAGATTTAATTAAATATGTGTAAATAGTTTCACTAATTTCAGTAGCCAAATTGTATTCCATGAAGTATGCTTTAGAGTTGCAGTTCTGGGCCTCAATTGTAGATAGTGCAAAAAGGGAAAATGTCTTCAGGACCTGATCCAGAAAGGCAGAATACAGTCTTCTGGACAAAGGTTAAACATGTTTTCCATGCAACACTGTGAATCCTTGCGTGATATGTTTTACTTGAAAATAAGCATTGGGGTGAAAACATGAGAATTGTATTTGGCTTCTGTTAAACACATTCTAAAAATTATTATATAGAAAATGTAATTTAAGATTTTTTCATTCAGATAATATGTATTAGTGTGTCATTGGAATTATTAATATGTCTTAAAAGAAGTACTAAAGTTATTTTTTATTTTTTCACACCACTGTAAAGTATTATTAATTACAAAAGCACGTTGTCAGTATAGCATGATGATTTCAAATACAGATTTAGTAAAGGCAAGAAAATCTAAACTTTTTCAGCTTTCCACAAGACTAACAAAAATGCTGCAGAATATAGTCAATAGTTAAAATTTTATTTATAATATTACAACTTCTAGTATAACAGTGTTCCTGTTTCCACACTTATTATACATTAGTGTAATTTATAGCCTAAATTATTGTGGCCTAAAATTAAAAAACCCTTTTGCCTGTTTTCTGGTCTCAGCTATGATGAGACTTACTGCACAAAACCAGAGAAGGCATGGGACTTGCTTATAGTTACTTATATATTTAGTTCATCTCTTTCTAAGTTCTGATTCTTTTCAGTATTTGCCTACATTTCTGTCTTGCATGTTTGCTGGCAATAAAGCAGTGCTGTCTCTGATCCTGCTGTTCAGATTTCATCTGTTACCAACAAGAAGTTGTATTTGGTCTGCCTTCATTTATGTAATTTAGCACCCTAGCTGGGCTCAGAGGTGCACTTTGCAGTCACTGATGCAGTACCCTTAGCCAGACACTTCACTCTGGAATGTTTTTGTTACTCTTTTCAGAGAGTGCTGGGTTTTTTGCTTTAAACTTAGAAATCATCCTTACCATTGCAGGTCTTTGCACTTTGTGCTGTACAATTGATTTTGAAAAATGTCATCAAAGTGTAGTGTAGATGTACACAAAAACAATAACAAATAAATTGAGCACAGTTCCAATAATCCCAAGCAGTGCTAAAATAGATTCTTCTTTTTCCTCTTTTTCCTCTTGCCTTTTTACATCTTCCAGTGTTGTGATAGCAGAGGTCCCCATTTTTCCTGCAAATACCTTCACCAGTATTCTGGCAGCTAGCTAGAAAAAAGAAAGCAAATGGTAAATCTGGTCTGACAAACATGTAAGCTTTGATCTTTTTTTTAAAAGCAATTCTGTAGTTTTTCATACATTTCTTAATGCTATGTTTATTTAGTTGTGTTTGTCTTTTGTTTTCTTTTTGTGTGAACATGACCATGTTAAAAATAAATATTCTGTAGGTACAGATTTTGATGGAGTGAAAAATAGCTTGGTGCTTCAAGCCAGTTAATATGCCTTATTACAAAAGACATTTAATATTCATCTTTAGCTAGCTAATTTGTTTCCTTATAAAAGATGAAACTGGTGAAAGCAGGTATGTGAGCATTGTCAAATTCTTTGAAATGCCTGAGGTGGTTATATGCATTTTCAGCTTTTCTTAAATATGTAACTGCCACACTACAAAAACAGTTGAAAATATTCATGCCTGCTGTTTTCAAACATGGAAAATATGCCTCCTTAATACAGTATCACAGTTGTTTTTCACCAGTGAGCCCCAAGTAGGCAGTTGCAAGTGAGATCTCCGTTTTCATGTTTAATAGATCAGCTTTTGGACATCCATGCAACAGTAAACATTTAACATAAAATGACTGTCTCTTCAAATTTAGGTGGTTGTTATATATGCTGATTATTGCAGTATGCCACAGGATGGTAGTACTTTTATAGTAGCAACATTCCATGCAATGTAAGAATTTGAGTAGACGTTTACAGATGCATATATGATTTGTGATCTTTTTTTGTTTGCAAAAGTAAGGTTGTCAGGTCATTTCTATTACCTAACTGCTCTTGTACTCCTAATTTACAGTCAAATACCCTCTAGAAACATATTCCCTGTAAAATTATGTTCATTGATGACTGGGATGTTGATCTTGTATGTAATCTGCTATGCTGTTTTAGCTTTATTGATCAGAAATTTGATGGGGATTTCTACTAGTTCAGATTACTCCTATTTACTGAAGATACACAATCACATTTTATAGTGCAATAGCATCTTTCTCTCCTGGCAAATGGCTTTAATCATTAGAGATTAACGCATTTCTGCTGTGAATCTAATTAATGTCATCAGCTCAGAGCATATCTTACAGAAAGGTTAAAAAAAGAAGGTATTTCTTACCCTACATTGCATCAGGTATAAAATGTCATCAGACATGCTTCTTACTTGTCGATTCAGTGGCAAGCCAGGCTTTTATCTTCATGAAGGGGCTGCTCTCCTCTCTCAGACACACCAGATAGGAGCACGAACAGTTTCTTGATGAAGAAGTTTATCAGTGAGGATAATAATGTTGCAGAATCTTCCAAATGGCTGGTATTCTTTCTCAGTAATCCACTAAAGCAAGTGTAGTCGAAAAAACAGTAAAGCTGTTTCTCATAATGATCCTCATTGTTGACTAATTCTCATTAAAATTGAGGCTTTTTTTCCTTAGCTGATGCAGAGCAGCGAAATGCATGCTGTTTCTGTTTTGTCTTTAAAAAAAATACAAACAGCTCCTGGTTTTATTCAGTTATACTTAGTTATTTATTAAGACTTCAGAAACACCCAGCGTTTGATTTACTCTTTGTGGCAGCCGTCTGAAGAGGCTTTCTCACGTTGACATGCTGTAATTCCAAATGCAGCGAACTACGTGCAGTCACACTATGTAATTTTAGTCCAGCCTGAAAAAGGATGAAAAGAGGTCTGCTTTGCTGGCAGTAGTGTGAACGCTGTCACACACCTGCATTCAGAACCTCTGGAAAGAATTCCAAGGTATTCTTCGGAGCATTGCATAACTCAGCCAGGCAAATCAGAAGAGAGGAATGACAGTGGCTTTAGTTGCACACTGTGGTGAGCTGTGACATTGATTAAACATGCACTTGGCACTTGCTGAATAAAGAAGGAGCTACAAGCCACCCTTGCAGACAGTGAGTTGCATAACAATGTGCGGTGGCTCTGCTGTTTCATCATCAGGCCGGGCACATTTTAATCCTGTACCAACGGAGAAAGTGTGCGGTGTAAAGAGGAGCAGAGTTAACTATACTTCAGGGTTTTCTGAGGAAGTGCTGCATGACAAATGGTGACATTAAGGCATTCAAGCTGAAACAGCGTTTCTGCCTTTTGTCTTTTTATGCTTTGTTTGACAGGCAATTGTTTTTATGGGAAATAAATGCTTTTTCCTCTTTTATTCACCACCCAAAGAATGCAGGTTACCATGTAATTAATGAAAACACTTTAAAATAATCCTGTTCTGATTTCATAGGAAGCATCAACACAATTCTTTTTCCTGCTTAAATCATTGAGGCAATTTTTTCCTGCCCAATTGGAAAGGGGGGAGGACTCTGCAGAAGTCTTCTCCTCCCAGTCTCTCCAGATTTTTTTAAAAAAAAAGCACGCAATTTTAATAACCTCTGGAAGGAGCTGTATTTCAAATAATTTTATTCAGTCGCTTTGATCTATGAAGGCTACCAATGCATTTTGTTTTCACTGTTGTAGCATAGCTTCTTGCTGTGAATGCAGCTGTATTTTAAATATATCAGAAAACTTGTTTTGTAAAAAATACTTGCAATGTCAAGCAATTCAGAATTCAAATGTACAAAAATGTACTTTTGTATATGTTTATGAAAAATCAAAATACAATTAATTAGATTGGGTTTGAACAATGGGAATGTAACTGAAACCTTAATCATTTTCCAGAACATTATATTTTAGGAATTACAAGGCATTGGTTGAAATTCAGTGTTGAATAATCTTTTACAGAGAAAGGAGAACACAGTAAACTCATTGTTTTAAACTCTTCCATTTTCAACTTAATTTACATTGCATTTGTTCTCATTGTTTTTCCAAAGTGTCTAAGTATATTTGTTAGTTTCTTAGTAACAGACAAAACTGCATTTTTTGCATGTGCATTATTTTAATGGTAAATACCATGTTTGAAGTACTGTGTGTTGTATGGTACTTGTACGTGATTTGCCCTTTATCCCAAAAGTTACGTTGCCTCAGTGAAATTGTTTGATTCTAGAAGAATTAACTGTTTAGGTTAAATCTCTCCAACATAGCTCCCTAAAATATGTATTTTCTAATATGTATATATGGTCTTTCCTTTCAAGCTCTTCCCTTTTTCTGATAAGACTGCTGCATCGTCAGTTGTTCTTGGAATTGTTTTGTGTCTATGTATCTTGAATGTATTTCTGTATTCATTTAGATCCTTTCCGAGATACAAAGATGGGGGAATTCTCACCCGTGTTTTCTGACCATTCACAGTGCTGACAGCACCTAGCAGTAACAGAGTTTTCAAGCCACTGTACTGTATTAACCCTCACATGTTCAAAATCAAACCCCTTCCTTTGTGAAAGAGGGAGATTGTGCAATGTGCATATTTGATTTAAAGATTAATGATACATTTTCAGCTCCACTGCAAGCAACCAGCTAATTACGATATACCCACAGAGAGCAGCAAAAAAATTCCGAAACAATTCTTGGCCTGGTTATTGCCATGGGTGAGATCTCGTAGTGGTCTGCTGTTTTTATAATTGTGCTGCGACTGGCTCTTCAGTGGCTATGGTGAACCCTGGGAAACAAATCTGTCCGGGCTGCCTTTGCACAGAGGTGAGGGGCAGAGATGTGTCCTGCACAGCCTGATTCAGATGCAGCGTTTGCCATGGTCTGAGGCATTTCTCCCTCACGTCCTGCCGTTGCATTGGTATGCGTGTCAGTGTGGGCATGCCATGAACGGGTTTGGGAACAGACCCAGCTAAAAATTAATCTCCGGCACAGCACAGTAAGAAGGATGGGGAAGTAACTGCTTAAGCTGTCAGTGGTGGCAGAGAGTTGCTGTTTGAGAAGAAGCAAATAAAGGTTGTCAGACTTAACATTTGTCAGTTATAGGAAACTCAAGGAATTTATCCGTGTTGCGTGGAAGCTGGCATTTACAAATAACTTCCTTACAGCTACAATGCATCTCCAGTGTGAAGAGAAAATTTCATGCAAGATTTTTCACATGGGTGAAGTCAGTAATACAGGTTGATTTGAAAAGGCCTTGATTTATCCATAATACTTGATGATATTTGGAAAGATCGGGAGATACCTTACATTTGTAAATTTACTTTGTACAATTAGAAGTCTGGGTGTACATTTTATAGAAGTCAGTAATAAACCCACCTGTTTTGGGGTGAGCATTATATAGTATTTGGAGTTTGGACACTGGTATCCAAAAACAGCCTAAATATAATTCTGTTACTTCCATCTAGGAAGAGCTTTCAAGCACTTAGTAAGACTTTGGCAGCTCCTCAGTAACTGATTTATATGGTATTCTGAGAGTAGGACAAATTTAGTTGATTAGAGGTCACTCTGTTCATTACCGCTGAAGTCACTTCTATTGCATGGGAATAGACCTTAGGCAATACAAATATATGTCATATTTTAAAGATGTTCATACTTCAGGGGAAGTTGCCAGGCTGTCTTGTAAAAACTCCGTGGTATGAATTCAACAATTTAATGTCTTGATCCTTCAATGATCATTATCCTGCTATATGCTACTGCTACGGGTGTAGTGATACACCCAGAGCATCACAACTGCAAAAGGAGCAAGTTCTCTTAAGTGTATGATTTCTTTTTCCTCATGTATTTTTATGAACTTACATAATTTTGATTTTTGTGTATACTGCAATTATTCTGTATGCTGAGTTTTTTTCATTAAAATAGCATGTTTTGAGTCAGATAACATCTAGACTTAAAAGTCTGTTTAGGTTAAAATGATGTAATGAAATCCACAAGATCAGTTGTCCATGAAGACTCTTTTTTCCCTCGTAGTCATTCTGAATTTTCCCCAAGATGCAGGAAAGTACTTGAAATGAGGTAGCACATGCATTCTGTAGGTGATGTATTCTAGTTTTCCTCTCCAATAACCTGCACAAACTTCCCTTTATGAGGTCTGACGGTTTTTCAGTTATAAATTGCAGAACAATAGAGCAAAGCTGTGTCTCTTGGGAAATGCAATAGTATGCACAAATTAAAGTGAACTGGTTGGCTTAGCATAAGCAAGAAGTGAATAGCCACATTCCGTTTTACTTCTTCAGTTTCTTTTTTTTCTCTTTCCTGATAACTTAACACAGATACTGTTTTCTTTGTGGGAGCTGTTAGCCTATTTCTTATGATACAGATTGATGTGTGATGCCCTTGAGTCAGCTGTGATAGGCATGGCAAGGTTTCAAAGCATTTCTTTACTCTTCTGGTGAAAAAAGAGGAAGGATTCAGATCCTTCATCTGAAGCAATGCAAATTATTTTTAGCTTTCTTACTATTCTCTTTCATGGCTCTTCTACGTATTTCAGCTCAGCATTGACTTGATGATTTTGACATTTCAGCTATACGCTATATCTTGTTTTCCTCCTGAATGAGGAACTTCATTGTCTTTTGGTTATTGTCTGGGGGTTTTCCTGATTTTGTAATTTAGTTGCTGACCCAAAATACCCTTGGAAAAATTCAGAATTCTCTCATAACTACAGAAGTTCCTCTAGTAAGTTCCCACCTGTCAGTTTTCGCTTTGCAAAAATTTTCTTGTCCCAGTCTTTCTCCCTTGCTCTGAAATAGTTCTATGTTAAGAAGTCAATTAAATGGATGTGAAGTAGCGCCAATTCTTCTGCCACCCCCCTTTCAACACCAGCTTCTCTTGGTATGGGCCAAGCTCAATTCCTGTGATCATGGTCAGAATGGACACTGCTACATTGTCAAGAAAAGGGTTAAGTTCGACAGTTGAGTAAAAGCTTAGAAAAAACAGCCTTTGGAATGTGTCACGTGACATGTCACATATTTGTTTGGAGAGAAGTATTTAAATCACTGAATCATATACTGAAGCAATTCAGAAGTTGGTGACTGAGTTACAGGTGAGGATTTCAACCCCAGCTGTGTGTGATGATCTTCTGACACTGGGCACTCTTCATTTTTCTCTTCTTATATCAAAAAGAATCTCTTGTATGGCTATTGTACCTTTATTAAGTGATCAGTAACTCTTAGAGTGCTTCAGTTCTTACTCAGTGCTGTTCTCTGCAGCTCAAGAGGGGCTTTTTAATCAAAGACAGCAGGTTTTTGGGACTACTCCTTCACAATGGTTTGAGTGTAGGCTTCCTGCTTCTGTAGCAGTATTAGGGCTTTCAAGTATCAGTTTATTGAGTTCTCATCCTCACAAATTTTGGTGTGTTAGAGGAGTCCAGTAAGTGAATATTGAGTTCTAACTGGGCAAGCACAGGGGAAGAAGAGTAGTGAGAACTATTCATAGTCCGAGAGGGTGGCTCTCAGGGAACTGCAGTACTACACCAACTTCTTCTTTCTCCGAAGTCCTTAAAGCATCTTACCATCTGAGAAAGAACACATCTTGTCTGAGTTTTCAGATGACTGATCTTGAAAAACAAAACAAACCTAGAGGTTACTGCAATCCCAGGATCTTTTGCTTTGTTTCTTTCCTCGGTTTTATCATCTTTGTTTGGAAATAGTTTTGGAATAAAATCTCTTATTTCCTATTACAAGAGAGTATGAATATATGCTTATATTTTCAAAGCATTTAAAGTAGCAGACTGTTTTCCAGTAGATATTACTTTTGGATTAAAACTGTAATAGAATTTTTTTAAATGTCGAAACCGATTATCTGTTTGACTGGTTAATTGTGTAAAAGATTTATGAAAGAACAAATTATAGATTTGTACTTTCAGCTCTACTGTGTTGCAGAAATTTGTTGTAATTTATAAGGGGTAATTATGTATTGAAACATCGTGGCATTGAAACCTTTGAAAATTAAAAACCTAGTTGTTACAAGGAATGAAGCAGCTTAGATTTGGTTTGTAATTGGGTCCTGGACTGTATGACAGATTAAGCACTTGGTCTTTTCAAGACTGAGGCTTGCTGCATAGAGCTAATTGGAGGTTGGTTTTTTTTTCAACAAATTGGTATTTAGCAAAGGTCACTGAGACACTGGACCTTTGCTTCAGTCTTTATCTGTTTCTGTACTGCACATTGTTTTATATGGCTTTTAAACATAAATTCATGAACTGGCAGATCTTCATTGATTTATACAGCTGGTGGTATATTTTGCAGCTGCGTGTATGGAGTTTACCTCAGACTAGATTGTGACCTCTGGCCCCACTCACTTGATCATAGTGAATTAAAGTGCTTGTTAAATTTTCCAGAAGGAAAGGATTTTCATGGTTAAGACACACAAGAAATACCAGGTGAGAAATAGCAGGGGTAAAGACAAGATTTCAGTGGGGCTTCTCACATCCTACGTTGTTCTTCCTTCTGCTTCTCACCCGCATATTTTTTGTCCTGCTGCCTAAATGATAGAGTATTTTACTCTGGAATCAAGAGTGGAGTGGTATTTTTATCTGTCAGTTTGTTTTTATGAGCCTTAAATGAAAAGTTTTTCCAATTGATGACTAAGCTTCTGAAGGTGCCTTACAGGACAGTCCTGAAAACCTAAGTAAATAAGATTTCTTCCTCATCTGGGACCACTATGAATTTCTGGACCTTTGTGGTTACAGAATAATATGACTGTCTTGAAAGCTTGAGCAACAGACTGCTTATGTATCTGTATCTGCCTGCCAAGGACCTGTTATTTTTTATTATTCCCCTTTGGATCCACTTAGACATAACTCTTCTGGTACTAAGCAGAGATATACTTTTGTGACAGACCTTTATGCCTTGCACTCCACTGTGTAATATGTCTTATGTAAAAGGAAACTAAACTATGGTGTCTGCCTTCCTGCCTCCCACAGATGAGTTATCTTTCTTAATAAGCTTTCAGGAGAAATACAGTTAGATGCTGATCCTTGATACAAGGATGCATAGAAGCAAACAAATCATACCTGAGATGCAGCTGGTGTTCATTTCCTTCCTGAAATTAGTTTCTGTATGCTTACTTTTAATTGTTCACTTGAGAAATAAAAGGCCTGGGTCGTTGTCTTCAAAAGGGCTTGGGTTTGGCTTTGGGTATTCAGTGAAATTCCCTCTGCCAGTAGACTGTCACCATCTTGTGATGGGTGTTTAATTTTGGGAAAACAATGCAGGCCACTGCCGCCCTGTTCAAGGACAAGGCAGTAAAGTTTAGTGTGGAGGCTTAGGCTTTCCTGGGCCATTTATCTCATTGCTAAGGCCCACAAGAGTTTCATCCAGGAGTTCCCTTTTTCCCTTCATCAATTGGAAGCCAACATTGGTGGCTGTATCCCTGCTCATAGGACAAGCCTAGGAGTCTGTAAGTACTGGATTGGTTTCCCCTCTGAGGGTAATTGGTAAAGGCACTCAGCCAGCCTGTTGAAATTGGAGATGCGTCTCCAGCGGTGTTCGCTGGGCTGTCAACGGTGATCCCAGGGAGACCACCGACGTTGGGCGCCACTTATTAAAAAATAAAAAAATAAAATAAGTTCGTCCGTCAGGGTCTGGTGCTGGTGGGATAGCACCGACCTGGGATCTGCAAGGCAACCGGGGATAGGGTGCCTGTGGTCGGAGCCCTCCTGTGTCCCAAAGGCTAAGCCTAAGGTTGCCAGTGGGGAGGAACGGTGTCCTCCAGGAGTCCCCGAGCCAGGAAAAAGGGTTAGGGCGTCAGGGTTTGGTCACTTGGGATCCCGCGGTAGATGTCCGGCGATGCNGTCTGAAATAGACTGCTCTGCAATGCCACATGCTACAAACATTCACAGATTTTACTAGAGGCAGTAAGAATTAATTGTAAAAATTATGCCTCATTACCAGCAGACTCTGTCTTTTTGAAAAGAGACTATGACTTCAGAGGAGAATGTGGCACCATACATGTCCAACAATTCCATATTATATAGCAGAAATGTTCCATGTGTTTCCTTCCTTTTTTTTTTGAACTCTTGTGCCTTCCTGGCCTTCACTAACGGGACACAAATGTTTTATGGTACACAAGAGACCTCTGAAAGAACTGTAAGTAATAAATTTTCAATTTTTTGTGTTTCTCCATATTAGTGGTTTTCTCAAGTAGTGACAGCACAATCAGATAAGTTGCTAAAAATTTCCTGACTAAAGAAACTAACAATCCCTTTCTGTTCATGTGCAGAGCAGATTGCTAGTGTTTGTCCTAGACATTTTTGCTTTGCTTTTCCTAAGAGCAAGCTCACTGTACTTTCAGGGAAGAGTTTGGGGTGTGTGGCTTGATTTGCATTTGAAGAACTTACTGAGGTGAGGGCTGGCTTTCATTTTCAGCAGTTGAAAATATTTATTTAGTCAAGTTACAGGTTTTCATTTTCTGGGCAGTGGCAACCTCAGTTGTCATTTATTTCTTTAGTGTTCTTTTTTCCTCTCCTGTTTCTGAAAATAAATTATTGTAAATGTATCTGGCACTTCCCATATTGTTATGCAGACACTTCCCATTCATAGTATTTCCTTTCTTCCTATCCCCTGAGGGTATTCTTAGTCCTGAGTACAAGTCCAAGAAAATGGGTCTCTGTGGTTGAAGGAAGTAGTCTATGGCAAATTATTCCAACACAAACTGTAATTTTTTATGATGGGATGTGTGTTTTCCTGTTCTCTGTAGAGGACATCAAGACAATGCAGCTAAATAACAAAAGAATATTGTATTTTATTTTGAGTTATTTTTTGTTGTTCTGCTCTGACATAATGGGGGGTGATCCATTTTAATAAGTGGTGTAGGAGCTTGCATGAGGTTGCAAGGAAGGTGAAAATTCTCCTATTCCACAAGTCTTAGAGATGATTCTTCCTATTGATGCCTTTTTCCTGGTCTTACGAAATAAAAGCTCAGATACGGTTAGAGGGTTGGGGGTCATTTACCTTGGTGTTTTAATAGGATCCCACTCAATGCATTGCTTCACCCAGGTGACACGCGTGCAAAAGCCCCGTCCCCCCAGTCGAGTATACAATTAAAGACCTTACACATTAGCATATCTAACAAGAGGGCCCTATAAGGGGCTGGGGTGGGCTAACTTCTAGTTTACAGAATCTGTCCTGACAGGGGACCTTGAGTGTTTACGACAATAGAATGTTTGGTCTCCTATCTCTACGTAGTTTCTGGGGTGTTTGGTCTCCCGGCCTACTGGACACCAAGAAACCAGGCTAAAGTATCGCACCTAAAGCATCACAAGTGTGCATGCTAATACTTGTGGATATAGTGAACTGTGTAAAAGGTATTTAAGAGAAAAGGCAAAAAATCCTTTGGGCATCACTATCATGAATTAAATTGGTTGATATATTTACCACATAAGAGCTATTTGCACTCTAAGGCACTTGGAATGTGCAGTGAATACAAAGGGTTACCTTTCATTTAACTCAGACTCAAGGAGGCTTAAACTTTTCAGCCTGCACTTTGTGTGTTTACTAAAAGCCCATCTTGGTATTTAAAGAACCAACTGTTCTCTGAAAAATACACTGGAGTGAGAAAAGTTCTGGTTTGCATATGCACAGCGGCTCTGCTGTCTTGACCAAGAGAAATAATTAGGTATTCAATGCAGAATGAGGTGCTTAAATAGTCTCCTTTCTGTCCCCTGAGGACGTGATCTTGTAGGTGTGCTCACATACAGAAAAAGCACAGGAATCACACATCCTTTCATTCCAGTAACAGTGTTGGTATCCTCTGCTGACAGAGCAGAAGACCCAAGTCTTGGCCTTTTTCCATCTGCTGAAGTAATGGTTTAAAAACACTCCACAACTTCATTATCTAATTTTGAATTTCTGCATCTATTTCTGCAGCATGTGCACTGAAATGGCAGATTTCCATCTTATTTTCGATTCCCATCTTACTCTAAAATACTAGTGACTGTTTTATGGCCTGGAAGAGGTAATGCTCAGACTGAGGACCATTTCAAGGTGGCTGCTTGCCCACTCCTCTGCCAAAAATAGTGAAATCACTATTCCTTCCTCCACTGCAGGGATGATGAAAGCCAGATTGACTTTTATAAAACTCCTGATCCACATTCTAAGGGTAGTGATACCTTTCCTTTCATCTCTGTGTGGTGCTGCACGCTTAAGACACTTAACATGACATGATAGGCAAGCTTCCACCTCCTTATTTATGTTGAATTTATTTTTACTTCTTTAAGAATGGGTTTGTCTGCAGAATGTTTAAATCTTGTCTTTTTCTGTGCAGAAAATATTTTTCTTATTTTCCTTAGTGGAAGATTAATTTGACACTTCTAGCTTACCTTTATTTAGATTTATTTCAGTACATTGACCTCAAATAGAAATCATTGGTCCTTTATATCTTACTAAATGCCATAGTAGTTAGTATTAGTAATAACTTTTTTTCATCCCTTGAGCAGGCAAACCACTTACTCTCATGCAGTCTCTGAATGCTTGTCTTTATATTTGTCTTTCTTTACATTTTTTTATATATTTTTAAACTGTTTTTTATTTATGCCTTTCTATATATTATTCTTTATTTATTTGATAATATAGAACATTCCTGGACCATTGATGCTTCCTTACACTTGTTTTCTAGATTTTGATGCAAACATGATTTGGTTAGAGCTTTATGCTTTAATTGAGTTCCTTCACATTTTGTTGGTTTGAAGAACTGAGTGGGTGAATCCAGCTTTCTTTCAGAGGAGAGATTATTAAAAGTTGCAGTAGGGTTGGATCCCATGGCAGTATGTGCTTACTCTTCAGTACTTTGCTCACAGCCTTTCTACACTGATGCCTGCTGGGCCATTTCTTCAATCAAGCAAAACCAATGAACACACAATTTTGCATTTTTAAATTCCGTTTATTATTCTTGCTTGATGATGTATTCCCAACCCCCATATAAGAATGCTCTGTAGCCTCCAAGAAGAATCTCTTCATTACCTGATCACCTTTTCAGGCTTGTTTGGAACTCTGGCAATGAGAGTGATCCCTAGTGGATTTCATTATGAGGGAATAAAGTGTGGCATTAAATAGTAATACCTCCAAAAATGGGAATCATGCATGGCTTTAGTAGTCACTTATGCTTTAAAAGCTCTATTTGGTTTTCATGTCTTTTGTACTGTTTGGGTTTCTTACTCCCATCCTTTCAAATGCAGGAAATTGTGTCTTGTTTATTCAACCATACACATTGCCCTAATGAAATAATGCCTTGCACTTTTTCTGGCACAGGGTTTTTTTCTGGATTCATGGATGCATGTGTGAGAAGTGTTGTTTGACTTGACTTGTAAACAGAACTTTTCCTGGAAATACTCAATTTCACCAAAATCAAATATTCTTTAAAAAATAAGCAAACCAGAAATGGTTAAGAGCAGTAGTTTCGAGCCACATTACTGCACTAGGGATGACTGACTGACTTCCCTGAGCAATGCATTTTGCCTATCTAATTGAGCACAGTTTTCCTTTTCTGTTGCAGTTAAACTTTTTTTTTCCCCACGTTTCCTAGAACACACAGCAATAGCAATGCCAAGGCAGACCAAGGTTGTTAGGCTGCCACTTTATCACTAATAGTGGACAATAACAGAGGGAATATAGAGACTGGGCTGACATGCAGATGCTGCTTTGGTATTGCTAGTATGTTGCCAAGGGTGGTGTCCCCTCATTTATTAGTGCTTGATGGCCTGTTCTTACAGCAATTTACCCAATTACTTTTGAACTTGTGATAATATTTACTACCCTGACATTTAGTGCTAAGCTTTTCCAAAACTTAAAAGTGATGTATTGTGTAGTGTATGTTCTTGTACAAATGGCACTATTTCTTCTAATGGTGTGCCCATTCCTTTGAATGTATTGATCAGTCCAATTCTACTCACTTTTTTTACCACTCATAATTTAAAAGCAATGTCTTTATGATACCCTTCATTAGTCACTGAGGCTGCAATGTCTTTATTTCATTTTAGGAAGTGCAGCAGCTCATTCTGTACCTTACATTGTTTAGTCACCCTTCTCTCTCTTTTCCTAGTCTGTCCTATCTCTTTGATAAACGGGGGAAATGCACATGCTGTTGAAGTGATACTAATGATTAAATGCTGCCTCAATAATTAATTTCTAATTTATCTTCAGCTTTTCTGACATTTGATCTGATTTTTTTGATTGCTAATGGGCTCAGTGCTTACATCAGAACAACAGAATTTTTAAGTTGTGTCTGAACAATAATAGTAATAATTTGGAGCATGACGCTGTACCCATTAAATTCAGAGGCCCAGCCTTCTTGTATTGTTTTACTGCTCTGACATGGGCTTTGTGACGCATGGCCTGTAAGAGTGCGTAACCCCTTTCTCTTGCTTCATTATTCAAGGGACTAGCCCCTCCTGATGTCATTTTTCCTAATACTGAAGACAGTACTGTGAAAATGCTGGTGTTATTCCTGTTTTAAAATAAATGAAGAAAAAGTCAAACTAGTTAAATTACTACAAGATGACAATACTTGGAAAGCTTTTGTTTTATTTTTACCCAAAGGCTGATGTTTTCTTAGAGATCTGATTTTGAACTACTCTGTGGGAAATCTCTTTTTCTATCAAAGCAGAGCAGAACACAGCGTGTTAATGAGGCCTATTATAAAAGAGGCTTGCCCTGGGTTGATTCTGAAACAGAAAATCAAGAGGCAGCAGAGCATGACGTATTTGGAACCGACACTATTGCCTGCAGCAGGGACTGCATTCATAGATCATATGTTTGCAAAGATGCAGCGAAGGGGGGCAGAAGAACGGCTCCAGTTTTAAAATATTTAGTAAAAGGATGTGTGGCCCTGGTGGAAAGACTGAGTGCCTCGCTCATGCAGGGCAGTATGTGTGGCCACAAGACTGTGTCTTCTAAAGATTTTAATTAAAAATACAAAATGAGTGAAATGAGTGTTTCCTTTGTGTGGTTTTTTTTTGAACAGTTGTCTTCATAGCAGCTGAGAGTCTTTAATATGATAATGAGATCCTGAAGTCTTTAATTTGATCATGGCTATGGGTTTTAGATTTGTGACTAACATACTGAGGAATCAAAAAAATATGTCCTCAGTGATCACTAAGCATGTTTTAGAAATGGTGGAAAATGGACAGAACTTTAGGATCTTACTTTTAATTTATTTGGAGGTTAAAAAGAGTGAAATAAAATAAAAAAGAAAAATGTAGTGTCAGGTGAATGTGGTACTGTAGTCGTGGTCTTAACCTTGGTCTTAATCTTTAGTCAGTAGCAGGGTAATGAGAATGTCTTATTTTACCTTCAGCTTCTTAAGCTGATGGTCTTGTGTCTTATTACTTTGAAAGAAAAAATGGGTCACTTGGAATACACAGGTATTTTCTTGGGGTTTTTGCAGGGCAGGTTTGGATACACAGTAGTAAATTTTGAGCATTTGTGCATGATATGAATAGAACAGTTTTATACTGTAGTTACTCCATGTCAGAAAGTCAGTGGTTTTCTTTCACCTTGTTTAAAACAGAGGCAGGATTAAACAGCTACTTCAGGATGAATATTTAACAAACGACAATCATTCATCTTTCCAGGAAGATAAAATGAATTACAGAAACAGATCCAATGCAAAATAAGAAATGAGATTTGGAGGCATCTTTTGGGTCACTGGAGACTTTACCCTATGCAAAAAGGAGGCCTCCGTTACATTTTCTGGGTTTACATGTGGGTTCTCTCCAGAACACGTTTTTCTTTTCAGCTTCTTCCTTTTAATTGATCAGTCATGATCATCTCTCTCATATTTGCAGTGGCAGATCTCTTTGAGAAAAGAAATAAAAGGACTGTAATTTTGGAATAGTGAGTACAGAAAATGAAAAGTTACATACAGGAGACAGATTGAGAGCATATATAGACAGCTTTTCTCAGAGCACAAAAGCAGGGAGGGTCTGCATCTGGCAGTGTCACAGCTGTAAAACCGATAAAGGTGTTGATTTTTTGTTTTTCCTCAAGTGGCTGTTTTGGGGTTTTTTACAGCAAGTTTGTAGGGTCCTTTGGGGTAGGAAATCCTAGTATAGTCACAGTAAGAATCACAGTGGTGAAGGCTTTGGCATTAGATGCAAGTAAATCAGAACTTTTCCTCATTTTCCTACAAATTATTCTTCTGTATTTGTCTCTTTAATTTGCTGTAAAATGTGAAGATTTTTTGATGTAATGGACATACTATATTAATAGTTTGCTTCATTTTGGAATAAACGTGGATATTCTTTGTGATGTTTTCATTATCCTTTGCAATGGAAATAATCTTATTCATAGCCAGTTAGGTTGAACTGAGGATGTTAAATCGATTGCAAAAAAAATTTATTGCTGTTCAGTACTGTCTATTTAATGGGCCATTAGGCCTGGCTATTCTTTGTTTGAATATTGTATAATATTAAAAAAAACCAAAGGAGTATTGGACTCAGTTGGGCCATTATCTTGCTACACATAAGTATGAAATTTAAGGTAATACCTTGATCCTGTGAAACTACCTGCCCTCATATGCTTTTTCATTATATTAAGGTTGTAATTGCATATGGCTTATCTTACATATTTGTAAGAAATAGATCTATATTAGTGATGAAGAAATAGATTTGTGGAAAGCAGTTGAAATGTTCTGAAATCACACACGATCTTTAAATGTTAATTGATTGCTTCCCAGGAATAAGTAGGCATAGGTTAAAAGTTCTCAAAAATGCCTTAATATCCTATGACATTTAGGCATGTGAAAGACTGCCATTTTCAAAGGCAGGATGCTCAGCAGTTTGTGGAACTCAAGACTTCTTAACACAACTTCAATTATACTTCTTTTCCTTCCACCCGAATCAGGCAGATTGTTATTAGCATATAAGGGAAATTTAATTTTAATAAATCTCTATTTTTTTTTACCTATTTAGTCTTCATTCAGCATCTTTCTGAATTGCAAATATTGTGACAAGAGACTAGCTGAATTGTAGTGATTCCAGTAAAACTTGACCTTTATTACTAAAAGGAGTGGGAAAAGTAGGGTGAGATCTTATTCCCCTAAACCATGAGATGTTTTCCAGATGTTTGCCATCCCTACCTGTCTTACCAAATGGCAGTCACCTCGCTGAGATTTCTGCTTTTCAT
Organism: Drymodes brunneopygia; assembly: GCA_013400955.1. Taxonomy (NCBI): domain Eukaryota; kingdom Metazoa; phylum Chordata; class Aves; order Passeriformes; family Petroicidae; genus Drymodes; species Drymodes brunneopygia. Next base: position 785,397 of record VZTZ01044211.1, on the reverse strand, counting down.
AAGTGCAACAGAATAAATTTAGACCTGAGATACTTTTTTGATGTGAGTTGTGAGTAAATATGTATGCTGCCTGTTGCCCCTGAACTTCTGTACTAATTATTGGGAACTGTGAGACATTGACCTGTTTTTTGGACATATCCATTCATAATTGCTTAATTAATAAAACAAAGTTGGTAATAAAGATGCTACTGTTAACAGTTATATGTGGTCAGCCTTCAAGAGCACTGCTGTCATCATCTGTCCCCCCACCTCCATGGTGCTGTTGCCCTGCTGTTCTCAGTCACCTTCTGCCCTGCTCTGTCACCCTGGGCTGTCACAGTTGCCTCTGAGCCCTGGCGAGGAGCTGTGGTGGTGGCCTGCTCATGCTCCAGCTTCAGCTGCAGTTTTTAGCCTGTGCTCTGCTCTATGCTCTGCTGGTTGAGCAGGTTAACTGCTGGTATAGCCAGAAGGTGAGACTTTGATGTGTATTTACTCAGTGCAAGTTGAGAATCACATGGCAGGCTGTGGGGGAAGCAGCTTTGGTCAGGTGGTGCAGAAGACAGTTCCCAGTTCTGGTTTTCGAGCCTCCTCTGAAACACCACTGCTGTTGCCAGGCAGATCTATCCTGATAGCCCTGGTTAAGGCAGACAAGAAAGCAGAATAAAACCTGAGTGTAAATCCCTGCCTTCAGTCTAGAAATGAAATAATTTAATATTTTATTTTGATGTAAGTATGTGTCATACAGTAATCATTTGAAGAAGTGCTCAGGAAACCCAGCAGAAATTCAGGGGGGCTCTCTGTTCTGTTTGAGAGTCAACCAGGAGGAGCTTCTGAACTGGTCTGTGGTGCTGGGAGCTGAACATTCCTCAGCAGTTCACAGACCCACAGAATCAGGGAGCACCAACAGCACAAAAATGGACAGATGTGCTAGACCCCACAGCTGGTGGGAGCCCGACAGCCAGGACGATCTAAGTGTACTCAGTGCAGGAGCGTGAGAACCCCAAACGGAGCTCTGTGTAAAAGGTGTCTGCCATTATCTAGTAACTGTTCTGTCTTTGGGATAACAGAGACTCCTGGATAATATATCAATCTGTCATTTTTAGGAAGCCAAGAATTTTGATGTCCCATTTTCATTTTCTTAGGAATGCTGTGTATTTGCAGTTTGTTGTGCTTACATGCATGCCTATATAAATCAAAGCCTGTTGGTGCCTTCTTACACGACCAGCGTACCCATCTAAAAGGATTCTGACATATTAAATATGTGCTAATGGTATTCAAATTATACGTCTGGTATAAGCAAAAGTATTTGTTTCTGTTTCATGGTGTGTTGGATTTTTTTCCTATAAGAGAAGCTATCATATTTAATTCAGGTAAAGTGTTACGATACGACTTCATTGCTCAATTGAGTCAGAGAAAAAAAGTTGGATATGTTCCCAAGAGAGAGCATAGTTTGAAGAACACAGTGGTTTACTTTTAACACTTGCTCTTCACTGAAGTTTATATTTGCTTGAAATCCAAATTGTTGGCATCTTTGTTGGCCAGATACCTGTATGTGAGGATGGTAGTCCAAAAGTTCCATTGCTTCTATTTGATGGAAATAGGCTATTTTAATTTGCAGTTCTGTATTTTATGCTTTAATTCATGTTTGTAGTATTTCAATTCCATTCCTTTAAAGGACTTTGTTACAATTTTTTAATTATAAACCTGTGTCATATATATTTATATTTCTGAAATACATAATGATATCTGAAGGAAAGACCTATTTCGTAAATCCCAAGTAAATGTGCTGCAAACACGAGAAGCGGTGAGGATGGTGATAGACTGTGATTGGCACAGCCTGAACACTGAGGTTCTACTTGGAATGCTGCTGGACTTGTTAAGCCTCTCTCAGTCAAGAAAATTGCTGTTGGGACATCTGTAGTTGCAGCTGGTCACACCAGGAGGAGGCAGACAGGTTAGCAAAGAGTAGATCAAAGAGGGCCAGGGGTGTAACTTACAAAAGAGTGTCCTGTTGTCCTAGTGGCTTAAACATAGTGTCTTAAGAATTACACACAGCTTAACAAGCTGCTCAAGTCTTCTTCACCTCTTTCAGAAAGCAGAGCAGTATCTGCAGGAAGCATACACTGTCATCAGCTCGGCATTCTTTCAACTGAAAGCAAAGTAGGTACGAGGAGTACATGAACTGACAGATAAAGATAATAAACAGTAATTTCCCAATTCTGGGTTCTTTCCAGCAAGTTTTTCTGATATTTATCTAGGTATCCAGTCTTGATGAAGATTTTGAGGATTTAGATTGGGGACAGAAAAATTTTTGGACATTTTGGACAGAAAAATATGCTTGCATATGTCACAATTCTTAGTAAGTATAATAAAAGGGAAGAATAGCATAAGACACATAATGGTACCAAAAATTGCGTTTCTCTGAGTCTGGCATAAAGGTAAAAGAAATTAGTAGTTGCTCCCTGAAAGGTTGTTTAAATTGAAGCCAAGTGAATGCATTTCATTTGTTTCACAAGGAAACTGTTGCAAAGTAGTTCGAGTGAGTTGGATCCACTAAAACCAGAAATCTCTCCCGTCTCTCTGGAAAACATTCCCACTTTAAAGTTATGTCAGTTCAGTTCCCTTCATGACAGTAATTTTGAACTTAACTATCCATTTAGCAAAGGAGAGGGAAAGCCAGCATTGAAGGATTTGAAATTATGTATTCTGGTCTCATGAAAATTTCATTATTAAAATAAATAAATAAAAGCCTTCCAGAGTGAAATGCTGTGGTTATCTAAGAGGTCATATCTCTCCCTCACTCACTATCCTCATGATAAACAGCTATTGATTAAAATAAGAATCCACTTGGTCTTTAGCACTACAGGTGGGAGGTGGTTTCTGGCCAGGGCTACACTATGGTAGGATATATTTTATGTTTGCCCTTTCTTTCACCACCCCCCTTTTCTTTTTTTGGGGGGCGGCATGGTTTAAATCGACACATCATCAGATCTGTTTGTGTTTTTTTTTTACACATTGTGGGGATTTTTTGTGGGCAACCATTCTTCACTAGAGATTGAGCATAAGAAATGGAGTATATGTAAGAATCACCAGATAATTGAAACTGGTTTTCTTAATGCCAGTGTTTAAATTCAGTTTGCTTTAGATATATGGAGTATTTTTGACGCGGATTATTCTTAGAACCATGATACCGGGCCTGGCAGATTAATACTTTGTTTTTGTAAATTTTCTTCCTGTTTTCTTCCTGTTCAACAGTTAAGAGTTTGTGCCATTGTAATAGATTCAAAAGACAAATAGCAAGCTATTGATCAAAGAACTCCTGGCAGAGACAAACACAGCCTTAAACCTGCATAAACTGGCTTGTTGAATTTAGCTTGGCTATTTATACTGTCCCATTGTGCTGTATTTAGAGCTGAGTTTGGTGACAGGAGTTGAAAGTTTGTGATCTGCGTTAGCTTGGAGGATGAGATGTGCTAAATGAAACATTAAAGAGTTCTTCTGTGCTTTGTTCTGTCCTAATGCAAGTTGTCAGGGGCTTTTTGTTGTCTGAGGTTTTTTGCTGAAAAAAGAAAAAATTTATTTATCATAAACTCAGTCATTTGTGAATACTGTAAAACTAGAGCAAATATTTTCTGCAGTTATGTTAAAAATAGCATGTCCTAGGGACAGAGGAAGCAGCTGTGTTAAACTATCTGTCTATTGCTACATTTTCAGGATTTCTATTAATGATACAAAGTCAGTTGAAATGACATCCATTACATATTTGTCCAAACAAGTGGAGAAGAAAAATAAACAATGTGGTGCTAGAGAATCCATTAGAATTGTGTATCTCTGCCTGTCTTTCCTAATCAGAGGAGCTGATACGTATATTCTACCCACAGTTACTTCTGTAACACATATATATCACACTGAAAAGCACTAAGATAGTGAGGCTTCCCTGCCTAATATATGTTCTTACTCGTCTTTACTATTTTGTGGTTCATATGTATGCAGATGAAATTTGCATGCTCTGAAGAATGCATAATGGCTTTTAAAACAATCCTTTCTTCCTGAAAAAAACCAAAACTAGACTTCTACTGAGAAGATAACTCCATTCATTAAAGGCCACAAATATTCTTGCAGTAATGCAGACAAATTTTCCCAAAGGAGAAGATGACTGTAAATCAAGTGGGTGATGTGAAAGTCTTTATTAATACTTACGCTGTTAGATTCAGCAAATGCTACTCTGCTATGCCATAGGTATAGATTTTTGTTTACGGTTACTGTCAACATACAATTTGAGACAGGACTGTATATTAAGGTACTAGAAATGGCTATGCATGTGGTAATCCTGTTCCATCCCTTGTTAGCACTTTTGTCCTCTTGTGTATTTTGTTAACCTTTGTTTTCCAGGTATCTTGTAAATTTCTTTTTGTACAGGTCCTTACAACACAAATAGAAAATTGCTCTTACAAAATACTGTATTTTATCATTACATTTCATTAGTATTTTAATAATTACTAAAATCTAGCTTTTGTATTTAAAACATCTCTACTAAGAGTGAAAGAGTCTCCAGTTTTAGTAATTTTTGTAAACTGTTTGTCTCCCATAGTTTTGGATATGGCTCGACACGTTCCCCTGTACCGAGCTCTGCTAGAACTGCTCCGTGCTATTGCATCCTGCACATCCATGGTGCCGCTACTTCTTCCTCTGTCAGGAGAAAGTAGCGAAGAGGAGGAAGAGCAGTTGGAGTCACAAGCTTCTGTTGGGACCTTGTTGGCTAAAATGAAGACCTGTGTAGATACCTATACCAACCGACTCAGGTAAGCATTTTTATCAGCCCTGTCCTTCATTTAGACTGTATTGTGTGGTTGTGCTTTATGAGTGGTACGCCTCAATTAAGTGCTACCACTGAGATGCTCCAAACCGCACTGCCCCTTGTTAGCTCCCATCTTCCTCTTCCCCTGTGGTGGGCTGGAGAGGAGAATTGGAGGCACAAAAAAGTAAAAATCACAGGTTGACATAAGAAAAATTTACTGGAAGGAGCAATGAGATAAGAAAACAAACAGCAACAATATTATTAACAAAAGTGTACAAAAGAGAAATTGATTCACATGCAAAAATGCTCACCATGGAGCTCAATCCAACTGTAGCTACAGCACCCTGACCCCTCCTTCCAGCTCAGAACCAGCATTATCCAGCTGCTCCCTCCACTGTGGAACTGGCACCACCCTAATGCTCCCTCTACCACGCTTACTCAACCAGAAGGGACCCCTTCTTCCCAGAGGACAGCCCCTTTCCCCTGCCCCAGCAATGGTCTGAGGTGGTACAGAATAACCTCTATGTACTGGCCATGCCCCCTCCTGGATACAGCAAAAATTAACCCTGTTCTGGCTGAAACAGGACATGTGCTTTTATCTATTATGAATATAGAAGTGAAAGAAGATTGAGTTCTGTATATTTCTCTGAATGGATGCTGCCATCCAGAGTGAGAATATACCATCTGTTTGATGTAGATTTGTATTTGTATGTATCTGTCTGGTTTACTGTACTATTTACAAGGAATGGTTTTGGTATGACAGACAAGCTGGTAGATTTGCATACTCTTGTCATTTAACTTGTAACTATAAATGTTGCAATACAAATTTTCATTTCTTTATTTTAATAATTTTCTGCTTCCAGTAATTTATTGGTTTCTTGATTCTGTTTACTTGCTTCCAATTTAAAGACAGCTTCTTAAGAAATAATAACCTGTTCTTCTCTGCAAAATTTAGAGCTGTCCCTAAATGTATGCTGAAACATCACAAAAAGAAGGTAAATACAGTGTCAGGAAAAGATGTGTGGAGAATGTTCTTTTTCCCACTATTAACTTGGAATATTTACCAACCATAACCCAAGAGACTTTTTGAGAAGTAATCTCATTATTGGGAGCTCTTTCTAGTAACTCCTGATGAACTGGGCTTTGCGCATAAATTTCTCCAATCCTTCTTGACTGAGATTGAAGTCTTGCTTGTCGAGTATGCAAGGTACCTGTAGTGGGATTTTTTTGCCAGTGAAGTGCAAAAGAAACAGAACCAGGAAGGACAAAAACCAGTTCTTTATGTTGGATACTGTCTTGGTTTAAAAGACAGGTGTCTGCTAGGGAAGGCAGGAGCCTTCCTTGGAATGGAAAAACTGCAACCCCTCTCCCTCTGAATTATTATAAATTTAAAATTAAGAGGCTCTCAGGCAAAGATATGGGAATAGGAATAACAGTTCTTTACTAATATCTAAAATAAAGCTAACAAATAATAACAACTATGGCATTANCCTGCCCCTTTTTTTCAGTCCCCAAAATCTCGCGTTGTCCCTGCTTCCACTAGAGAGATCTCCGGCCCCCCGCCCCCTGCCCTCCGCCCTGTTGAGGAGAAAGGCTTTGGCCATGTGCTTTTGTTCTCTTAAGTACTCAGTGATTAACAGCTCATGGGAGAAAAATTCCTGAAGATAAAGAAAAAGAAAGAAAGCCTCCCCAAAAAAAAAAAAACAAGATCCAAACTCCGACAGATACCCACCTATAAAAGTCAGCTTGGGCTTGCTGGTAATATTATATATATACATCATAGTATATGTAATCGTATTAAAATGGGAAAGATACTTGGCTTCTGTGTAATCCATTTTCAGTATCTGTGTATGCAGTTCTCCACAAGAATCACTGACTGTTTTTTCCTTGCTCATCTGGTCATCGATTAGCCTCGGATTTAATGGCCATGGAAACATGTATCTTCTCATGTCACTTAGGCTGAAGCCTAAAAAGTTTCTTTGTGAGAATGGCATGTGACTATTATTCATAAGCTCTTTTCAATTTCATAAAGTAAATACAGTATGAGTAGTTCTTCAGTGCCAGCTTGGGATCTGGAAACAAAGAATTCTGGAGTCACAATTGGTGTTATTTTAATATTAGATAGATTTGATAAGAATTCTGTGGTTGGTTCTTTGTGCATTATCTGTACTATTTTCTTGTATTACTTTGATACACCAGCACAGAAGGAAACTTGTCTTTTACTGAGTAGTTTAAGCGTAGTGCTGTTTGTCTTTGAAGCAGTGTATAGACAAGGATGAAAACACCAACAGCCTGGACAGCCTGGAATCACTGGGGTGGAAGGTTTGAATTCTCAGCATTTTAGTAGACAGTGTGCCAGAAATATAAGCAAGTATTGGCATGAATTTCTTAAATCGGACAATCTGCTGCTCCTTTTAGGTCAAATTGGCAGAACAACAACCCATAATTATGGGTTCTAGTTTCAAAGGCAAAGCATCACATCCTCTGAGCAGCAGACTTGCATGTCTACCAGATGTTATCTCCATGTTGGACTGGGAGTCTCCACTTTGATCTAGAATTTAAGGGGAGCAGTTTTGGTTTTGGACTCTAGTTAGCATTGAATTTTCTTTACTTTCAAAGGCCATCGTATTATGTTAGAAAATTGGGAAATTTCTGGGTAATGGAGAGGACATTTAGGTATGAGATGATTTCTCATGACTGTTTGACTGCTTAGGAGTCAAAGCCATCAGTAATTGGAGAGCAGTCAGGCTGGTGTAATGAGTTGCCATGAGGGCTGAGTTTGAGACATGAGCTTGCTGTGATGGCTGAGCCCTTTGCTGCAGGGAGCTGCTGGTGTGTGGCAGAGCAGGCTTATTGGAACCACCATCTGCTGGGTGAGCTTCATGGCAAATGGTTGATTCTGGCAAAAGGAGATGGTGACTCATTTGTGTGATGTGTTCTGTAGCAAGCTTACCTCTAAAATTCCTAACTGTGCTTCATGGGGATGCTGGAATACAACCAGGTGGGCCTGAGGTATTTTCTCTGCTGTGGCCTTTCATTGTCTTCACTGCTATTTTGGAGAACTTCTATGTGAAAGAGTGCCTTTGGCAAACAAAAAATATTTTCTTTAGAATTGGGCCCCAAGAATCAAGGCCTAATTTGTTCTAATTTATTTTTCTTTAAAAGACAGCTATCAGTTCCTTTTGCTGCATGCTGAAGCTCATGTTTGGAATTGATAGTCTTCTTCAGGGAGCAGTCCTGCAGCCTCTGGTTTGGAATGCTTCTGCTTAGAGTCTGTAAATAGTGCTTCAAGCTCCAAGGCGGGGTAGGTGGAGCTATCTGGGAGGAGGTTATCAGTTTTCACTAGTGGTGATTTCCAAAGTCACAGTCCCTTGGTTTTTTGCCTGATTTCAGAAGATTTGTTTAAGAAACTGTGGATTACTATAAGGAACAAATGTGGAGACAGTGAGGGCTGTGGTTGCAAACCCAGGGTAGTTTTATCCCAAGGCATTGAGCCCCAGACTAAGAGTGAGCAACACTGTGCTATAAGCACTGTCCCTGTGGTGCACAGGGCCTGAATGTTTCATTGGCTTTACTCTGTGAATGCTTTGATAAGGGTCTCATTCTGTATCATCACATTTACCTCCAAGTACCAGGCACGGGTGAGTAAGTAGTAGTATTGACTTTGAAAATTAAAGTTGCCTTGGGAGTGTATAATTCATTATTCATTTAGCACAGCATAAAGAGAAGACTGTCATCTTCTAGCACAAGCTAAATTAATGGCTTAAATTATTAGCATGTACACTGCTGTCTCTTCTAGCAAATATATTAGTGACTGTCATCCCTTTAAATATAAGTTGACATTTTCTCTGCTTTTTTTTCAGTGGCTGAAAAACTGTATGTGGAAGTTTCTGTGTCTAAATTAAATATTTGGCTCCTCCTTCACTCTGGAAATCGTAACATTTGGATAAAGGCTTTTCCTTCAAAGCATTAAAGCTCAGGAGTTTGTTAAACTGTTAGCTATCTGCATACACAAATTTCTGTGCAGGCTGATAGAGCACAAGGAAAGAGCTGAAGAATCTTACTGGCTTTATGACTTCACTTGTGGTATTTCATCTCCTCCTTCACAGAGTATTGAGAGAGCCATAAAGTTCCCCTTCACTCCTTCTCTCGAGCTGGGTGCCTCTGGGTCACTCGTATGTGACACACAGCATGGGGAGAGAACGGATCCAGGCAGGACTGCAGCAGTGGGGATGACACCAAGAATGCTATTTTCTCAGCTGATCGTGTGCTTGGCCCTTATTATACGTGCTCACAAATGGCAGAGTAGCCATCAGGTCACTTTTCTCGTGTGCACACAAAGCAATACCGTGTGTTTCAGGTTACACTGAGATATAGTTCATGGACTAAAAGAATCATCATCAGTAAAGCTGTAATTTTGACCTTGGAGGACTCCAAGATTGAATCTGACCAAGGAGTTACTTTGTAGGGTCCATAGAGCAGCCACAAGGCTGCAGCAAGCTCATGGAGGCCTGCTGACCTTTCTGAGGGTCTGGGACCCTCACAGTGACTCTGACGTTGCTTTATGTTGTGTGTTCTAAGATTCCCCAGTGCATCGGTGATAAGTGAAACCCTTTTTAACTTCTTCATAGGCTTTGAATTACATGTTTGTATCAGCCTTTTTATAAGCATACAGTTTAGGGAACAGAATAGGCTTTTAGATTTTCCAGACCAGGATGTTTTGTTACATGAGGAAGATGAGTACAGAGACCAGATTCACACCTCGATCTTCAGTTCCAGAGCTGTTTCGTGCAAGATTTTAATCCTATAGTGCACCTGTTCTTTTTAAATTGCATTATTTAATAGCCATGATAAACATGTTTTAAGGATGTGTTTTCAGAAAGGGCTGCTGTGGTCTTCTAATGTAAAAGAAATATAAAATGAAGCGTCATGTCTGCAGGGATGTTCAGTTCTATCTCAGAAGGCAAAACTCTGAGAGCTTTAAAAATTATCAGCAGTGTGAGAATACATATGGCCAGGGAACCTTTGACAGATTTTCCTATCTAGAGTCTAGGGAATTACTTGATTTTTCATATGTTGATTGTAAATAAAACTGAGAAACTATAAAGTACTGTTAAATTTCTCCAAACATTTGTGAATAATGCTAAAGTAGAGAATAAAATTAGGCAGATGCCTACAAGAGAGCTGGAGAAGGACTTTTTACAAAGGCATGCAGTGGCAGGACAAAGGGGAATGGCTTCAAATGAAAGAGTAGGTTTAGATTAGATATTAGGAAAAATTCTGTACTCTTGAGAGTGGTGAGGCACTGGAACAGGTTGCCCAGAGAAGCTGTGGATGCCTCATCCCTGGAGGTTCAAGGTCAGTTTGGATGGGTCTTTGAGCAACCTGATCTAGAGGAACGTGTCCCTGCCCATGGCAGGGGGGTTGAAATGAGATGGTCTTTAAGGTCCCTTCCAACCTAAACCAATCTGTGAATCTGTGATCTCACAAACTGTGCAGGATTGATTGCACTAAGTTGGTATTCTTTTGAATCATTCATAGGAGTCTTGCATGCTCTGGCAATATCAAGTTAGGCAGCTTGATAGTGGAGACCCTCACAGAAGCCCCGGGAACTTCAGTTGCCAGGGTAGAGCTGTTCTGCAAACATGTGATTTCAAAAGTCTGTTCTGAGGAGAGGTGGGGCGGAGGTTTCCTGTTGTGCTCATGAGTGCAGTGGACAGATCTCCTTTCCTTGGTAACAGGAGATGCTAGGAGAATACATTCTCTTTTGACAGTTCAAAAGTGCTGAAGGGTAACTGTTGTGGACAGCAGGGAGAACAAGAGGAAATTATATAACTGGTACTGAAAGTTTGCATTTGAGTAGATGTCCCCTTTCCCTGCTGCTTCAACTAGGTACATATTCCTTGTCTGCTGAGGTAGTTGTTGTCAGTAACTCACTATGTCCGTAGGAGTTTTTAAGTATGTGGTGAAGCATTTTGCTTAATGAGGCCAACACTTCAGGTTTTTTTATTCTAAGACCAAGTTGTAGGAAGAAAACCAAACAGGTAGTCTAAATTGTAAAAGCAAGTGGAAGATAAAAGAGCCACAGGATAACTGTTTTGAAAATTAATTTGAAAGAATTAATTTTGCTCTCGGTACCTTCACCAAGCACATTTTTATTGCTTTTCACACATCTCTCTCTTGCATAATGCCCATTGACATTTTACTTCAGCCAGAAATTTTCCAAGGGTTTTGTAGCAAATAGCTTAAGGCTTCTGCATCAATAACAGGCAGATCTAAATCCGTATACCTTTCTAGGGACTGGTACCTGCTAGCGTGTGCATGTTGTTAAAACAGGTCATCACTGAGGTTTAGCAGGTTTAAATATATATTTCTCATAGTGCTTAGTAGGTTATTTGAAAAATATTGGCATAGCTTTCCACAAGGAAAAATGCAATAATAAGGATTGGAAAGTATGAATGAGAGATACAGCTGCTGCTTTTTTGTCATTCAGTGTTCCTTAAGTGCAGCCTGGGGCTGGCTGTGATGCCTCTGATTCCTCCTAACTTTGAGGATCTGAAAGCTCAGAATAGCTTGAAGTCAGCAATGGCCTAACATCCTTTTGGATTAAATCTGGAGCAGGGAAGATGGACTGTATTTTGTTATTAATGCTCTCTAGGGATATTCTCATTTGATTAAGTACAGTTCAGAGACCATATTCAGTACTACTGTAATCACCTCTACTGAATAGTTTGGAGAGTCATTCACTATGCACCATTTCAGTCTAAATTAAAACACAGAGAGGTTATAGTTGGTAATATATGTTTGCTATATCAAAACATCAAATTGCTGTTTTTACTCATTTAGGTAGTTTCTTGGTTTGCTTCTAGGTGTGCTAGTGAGAAAGAAAACCTCTTCATCTTGGCTGTTGGATTTGTTTGAGTCTCAAAAGGAACAAGTGCTGTTGAAATAAATGCACAGAAATTGTCATAAAATAATTTGGGTGCTGTTAGCGTTAAAATCTCCCAAGTTTTGTAGGATGGCAATGGAACTTTATGCTAGCTCTTAAAACATAGAAGCTTTTAAAGATGCACATTTAGGTTACATTGTTGTCCTCATTTCAGCAGTTGACTATCTATGCTAGTAAGGACTGGATTGTCACAGTCTAAAGATTTAAATAGATTACTATACAACTAGCTTCTATTAAATAACAGTGTTAGTATGCACTGTATTTTCAAATAATGTCATTAGAAAAATTTGCAGTGTTTAAATTGACATTTTTATTTGCAATACTTTGATTATAAACATCCAGCGTAACCTGGATGCTTTTTATATTTTAAGACTTGAAAATCATGTTACATTAAACTGTTTATAGAAGGTCTACGTTTCTGTAGCCCAGAAGAGAGCTGCAGAGAGAGACAAACTTTGCATTTGACCCACGGTCCTGTGGTGCCTGGGTTGATGTTCATCTGCTTGCTGTGAATTTTTACTGGAGATTTCCTAGAATTTTACCATTAGTGTATTTTCAGTAAGTGCATTGTGTAGCAGGAAGGAGCACTTTATCACCTATTTTAGGTTCTTAGTTTTAGGACTCAGTTTTGCACTAGGGATCTGCAAGGATGAAATGCATATTCGTGACATGAACTTTGTTAGATTGATTTTGTAAGGTTTTCTAATCCTGTGTGAAGGTTTGCAGACATCAGGTCAGCCTGCAGGGTAACTAACCATCAGGAGGCCTGAAAGGCTGAAGCAGAAGCTGCTGTACTGGAATCAATGGCTTTGTGTATATATTTTCACTGCTCATACCAGCTGTACATCTGTTTGTCAAATAAGGCAGCATGTTCAGTGTTGGAACTGCTGGTTGCTGCATTCAGTGATGAACCTGAAGGTACAGAGACACGTTCCATTTCAGAAGGCTTGCTTTACCTTCGATCCTTTATCCTTGTATTTTTTCCCATTGACAGATGCACTGGATACTGTATGTCTGGTTGAAAAATATTCCCTCATGTTGTATCCTATTTCTTTGCCCCATGCAGGTCTAAAAAAGACAAAGCTAAAGCGGGAGTAAAAACGGATTCTTCTGATCAAGAACCAGAGGGCCTGACCCTCCTGGTGCCAGACATCCAAAAGACTGCAGAGATCGTTTATGCTGCGACCACCAGTCTGCGCCAGGCGAACCAAGGTGAGACACAAACACCTCTATGAGTACTGTTGCTGTTTTTCTGTAATACAGACATCTACAGATAAATTATAAATTAGCTTAAAAGCAAGACAAAACACTTCCCTCCTGTCCCCAGCTGCTGACTGCATTTTCAAAAGTGGTTGGAACCTTGTGGTGGTCTTAAATGTTTTGATCAGGAAACAGAATAATTCAAGTAAATTAGAGTACACCTCACAGCTTCCCGCACAATTATGCAGCACCTTTTTTGTTGTTATTTTTCTTGACAGACAACAACATACAGGACCTTCAGTAGTAAAACCTTTTCTATTAAAACTAATTCTTATGAATTGGATTAACTATTGAGTAGATGAATGCAGAACAAAAATCTGAAACATGGATTGAACTTTCAGATGTTCAAAAGACCATCTGGTTGTCTAGCAAAGAAAACTTTAAGTAGCTGAATCAAGGGAGTGCATTTTATAAAGACATGTATAATCAGCTCCTGATTTTGGAGAGTCCAGGAATGCATATGGGAATAGCCATCCACACAAGCATATGTCATACTTCCTGTTTGAAATGAAAAAATATAAATTAAAAGAAACAATAAAAGGATATTCAAAGCAGCAGCAGCAGCAGTCATGAAATTATTTCTGAGCTGAGATTATGATCGTTATTTACTCCAGGTTGTTCAGATAATGAAATATACAGTAGTGAGAAAGCGATTTGTATATCCTAAGTGATGCCCAGTTTTGAGATGTCTCTGCAAAAGAATGTAACCATAAAATGTCAACACTTGCTGTGCTTTTCTTGGAATTACATAGTTGACTACAAATAATCATCACATTTCATGCAACAGAAAAGAAGATGGCTGAATACTCCAAAAAGGCTGCTGTGAAGCCCAAGCCTTTGTCTGTTTTACGGTCCCTTGAAGAGAAGTATGTGGCTGTCATGAAAAAACTCCAGTTTGGTAGGTTGAGAAGTGTGAATGTTTGTGTTTTAGAAAGCAGACACTGAAGAAATGTGAGTTGTGTTGAACAGAATCCGTTATTATTTTGGAAGTTAGCAACTGTCTTACATACATGACAACTGATGATTTGCACATAAGGAAAATTATACATCTGTGTTTTCGGGTTACCAACTCACCCACTCTTTTAACTAATAAGAAATGTTTTAAGCATAAGTAATTCAAGGGACGAGATGAATTCAGTGATATGATGGTGTTTATGTTTTCATTACAGTAATGATTTTTTGTGAGTCTTTCAGTTTTCAAATTACATTGAAATATTTGATTTTTTTAAAGCTCATGTATGTGCTTTATATATATATATATTTATATATAAAGCTCATATATGTTATTTTTTAATAGAAAATAATTCAAATCAAAATGTGTTTGTTAAACGAAACTGCAATAAATTTGATTGTGTCCTTTCATGAAGTGCAATACATTGCATTTGGAAAATGTGATGGGAATCAGTCCTAACTTTAGCCATAAAAGGAATGTGTTACCAAAAAGAATAATAAAGAGCTAATGGTATCTTATCCAAAAAAGAGCTATAAAATTACTGCAAAAACACATTCACTGAGTATTTTTTGAGCTGTGGTGACAGCATTTGCAGTTGCTGTTGTATTTGTTAGAGATTTTCTTTACAAATGTTTGTGGAGTGTATGCCAAGAGTAGGAGTTAGGAAGGTTGTAGGAAGTGGGACTTTTCCTTCTGGCAGCTGTGCTGCAGATTTTGTGTAGCAAGTGATTAAAGAAAACCAGCTTCACTGTAGTTCTTCATGGTTCTTCAATAACACTGCAACCAGCACACGAGTAAATACCGCTGACACTTGGCTTCACTCAGGTTCCATTATTAGCATTATTATGTATTCATAAGTATCATCATATTCCTGGTCTGGAATAGCTGGTAGCTTTCTAAATTGGGAGTGGTGTACATTTGACAAGTTGCGTATGAAAGCTTGTAAATTAGCTGCAGAAATTGTTTCAGCCCAGCACTGTTAATGCTTTGGTTTCTGTGATCACTGTTAACTCACAAAACACATATTTTTTTGCATTAGTGTGATGCAAATTAAACTTTCCTGATTTTAATGTTCATAATCTTTATCCAAGTCTAATCCATTATAAAGTTCCTTCCTTTCCTCCTGCATTAACACTTTTTTTCTCTTCTAGATACATTTGAAATGGTTTCCGAAGACGATGATGGCAAATTGGTTTTTAAAGTAAATTACCACTACATGTCTCAGGTTAAAAACGCAAGCGACGCCAACAGCGCTGCCAGGGCCCGACGCCTGGCTCAGGAAGCCGTGACCCTTTCAACCTCACTGCCTCTCTCGTCCTCGTCCAGCGTCTTCGTGCGCTGCGATGAGGAGCGCCTCGACATCATGAAGGTAAAGAAGCAAAGCTGGGTTCATTCTCTCTTCAGCTTGGCAGAGGAGTGTTCAGGAAGGTGCCTGAGATCTTTGGATAAAACAGAAGCATTTCACGTGTACTTTAATTGCTGTCCAGGCATTAATGTAAATGGTAGTATTTGTGTCTGAGTCTGATTTCTCAGCAGCTTGGCAGGGGCAGGAAGAGTCCATCTGCCTCAGGAGTGCTCTGTTGGCCAAGGAGTCTTCACAGAACAAGGTTCATTCTTCTTTAGAATTCCAAAGGGAAGAGTTTAGTGCTGTTACTCCATTATGGTCCAAATATATCTTTGCATGTGACCACTGAAGTTGTAGGCAGTAGGTATGGAGAAGTACACTGAGTGTCTCTGGACCTGGATTTTGAAAAAAACAATCCATTAATAGCATCCAATATAAAAGAGTTTCAGTTCCTTCTGTCTTGCTTTCTATCTGTAATCTGGAGAAATGAGCGTTTGCAGAGGGCTTCACTTACCCACAGTGTCAGAATGAACAGCCTGCAGTGGTTATGATGTCTGATAACAATTCCTGCTATGCAGCAGGTGGAAATAAAATGCTTCATATAACTTAAAAAATCTCAACTGTGTGGTAGATACAAGGGTGGGGATTTTAAATGTTCTTTTTTTTCCCTTTTTAACACTGGTAGGTTCTCATTACTGGTCCTGCAGACACCCCGTACGCAAATGGTTGCTTTGAATTTGATGTGTATTTCCCACAAGACTATCCTAATTCCCCTCCACTTGTGAATCTGGAAACAACAGGAGGCCACAGCGTGAGATTTAATCCAAACCTCTACAATGATGGCAAGGTAGGTCAGCTGGGATCCTGTAACAAGGAAGTGAAACACATGAAAGTTTTTTCCTCGTGTGATCAAATGATGGATCAGCTGCTCCCAACGTACAGGAGGAAGTTCTTTGATTAATATTGATCTTCAGACCAAAATGAAGAGTAATTTGCCAGTTTCAAGTGGTAATTACCCCCTTTCTAAATAGTTTTGGACATTTTTAGAGATCCAGCATTTATGAGCTGGATTAGACCAAAAAAGCAAGTACTTTTGACTGAGAAAAATGTTTTTTTCCACCACTTTTTGCTGAATGAACCAGTCAGAAATCTGTTTCTGATACCCTTTCCATGGACAAAGTATGCTTCATATCAGCTGCAGCTGAAAGTTTGCTGAGTGCCTTTTCTTTTTTTTCCATTCCCTTTCTATTAATATGGACACAATATAATTCCTAGTGGAGACTTTATTTTTCTTTGTCTAGTTTTAAATCTTGGAAAATACTTGCCTCTAAGTTTCTTCTGTTTATTTTGTCTGTTTTCCCTGTCTTGGGTTGTTCCATTTCACAATAAGATTCAAGAACACCGTAAACTTCCCTGAAGTTTAGATCAGTCACAAAAGTTAAGGAATAATTTCAATTTCTTGATAGTCTGTGTGACAAAAACCACCTTTTACATGCTTAAGCAGAATGACTGTCTTTAAAACCCACAATTACAAGTTTTATAACAGTATTTAAAGCAGAAAGTAGAGAATCAGGAAGTCTTCATAATTATTATTATTTTTTCGAGCCACTAGAATCCATAGGTTTCCTGTGAGGAAAAGTAATCTGCCTTGTCTTGTTTGTTTATTAGCATGCTGTTCTTGGTTATCCACATTATTTTTATCTGTTTTCCTTTCAAAGTAGTTTCATGGTCTTAAGCTGCACCAGGGGAGTTTTAGGTTGGACATAAGGAGGAATTTGTCCACAGAAAGGACTATTAGATGTGGAAATAGGCTGCCCAGGGAGGTTGTGGAGTCACCATCCCTGGAGGTGTTTAAAGCAAAGACTGGACCTGGCACTCAGTGCCATGGTCTGGTTGACAAGGTGGTGTTTGGTCACAGGTTGGACTCAATCTCTGAAGTCTTTTCCAACCTCATTGATTTTGTGATAGGAAACAAATTTTTATTTTACAATGCTGTTGTAAAAAAGTTTGTAAAAAATGAATGTTATGTCAACATTCTGTTCTGTCCAAGCAGAACAATTTTGTCATAATATTTGTCTGTGGTATTAATAATGTCACCTTTTCAGGTGTGCTTAAGCATCCTTAACACATGGCATGGGAGGCCAGAAGAGAAATGGAATCCCCAAACATCAAGTTTTTTGCAGGTGAGCAATTTCTTCTTTCTCTTCAAAAGTCATTTAGGAGTAGTAAGTTGTCTCTTGGTCCTAAGGATTCCTTTTCTAGAAGATTTAAACCAGAATTATCTTCTTCAAATAAGCATAAATAAGCCAAAAGTCCAGAAAACGTCCTTGGAACTCTATAAAAGGAACACTGCAGGGGAGACAGATCCTTCACAGTGCTCTTTCCAGTGATTATTTCTGTTGGTCTGGTCTTGAAGAGTGGCTGTTCATGTGCGCAGCTCATTCCTGCACCAACTCTGCTCAGATGATTTCAAATAGTTTGCTTTATTTTTAAAAAGAAAAAAGAAAACGGAACTGGGAGATGACATCACCTCATGGAATTATCACAAACTTTTTATGGTGAAGGCAAGAGAGGCTCCACATTGTGAGAGATGAGAAAGTGAAGTGCACTAGTGCAGACTGTAGCCTTCCTCATCCGAAGGGTAGAGGTGAGCAAAATAGAGGAATAAAGATGAAGGGAATGGAAGTGCAGCTATGCTGTGTTCAATAACAATTAGTGTTACATTGGAGCAGAATTTATTAGGGCATACAGTCCCTACAATTTTCAGCTTTATTTTGCAGACGTGCACTGACTCACAAACAAAGAACATTAAGTAAAAGTAAAGCCTTCAATGGCTTCTTTCCTGTGGCAGTTACTGAATTTATTCTGAGTTTGGAGTAATTATTATGTAGCACAAGGTACAATTTCTGTTCCAAATCCTAGAAGACTGCACAGCTTCAGCATAATAAAATTACTGCCTTCAGCAGAACAGATTTCAGCTTGTTCAGGATTTGGCCTTGGAGACCAGATTTGTCAGCCTCCTAGAAGTTCAAGAATGGTTCATACCAGCGTGTGGAAGTCAGGCAAGAGAGGCAGAGGGCCAGCATGGGTAAACAAGAACTCTTGCCTAAGCTCAGCTGCAAAAAGAAGCAAGAGAAGGTGGAAAGAGGGTATGGGCTACTTGTGTGAAATAAAAGGACACTGACCAAACATTCAGGAGAGAAATTAGGGAAACGAAACCTCAGATGGCACTGAAAATGTTGAGGGTTATAAAGATGGACATGAAGAGCTTTTCATAAGTATTCTGGGAGCAAAAGAACACATTTTCCTTAGGTTTTCCAGCTGCTCAGTGGGGCAGGAAACCTACCGACAGGGACATGGAAAAGGCAGAGGTCATCTGTGCCTCACTCTTAGGGGCAAGATTTGCTTTCCCATGTCCTTGAGCCCTCACTCGGGAGGAATGTGAGAATGAGGAATTACCCACAGTAGAGGAAACAGTATTCAATCTGCTGGGACTCACATGCTCATGGAACCAAACCCCAAGAATCCAGGGGAGCTGAGGGAGCTAGCTGATATCACTGCAAAAGCCATTAGCTTTCATATTTAAAAGGCAGAACAATCAAGGGAGCTTCCTGGCAAATCTCACACTCAGCTTCAAGATCAGCAAGAGAGAGGATCACGTTGGGCTAGGTATTCAAGACTTCCTTACTGAGTGCAAGTCTCCCAGGGTCCAAATTCTTAACAAAGAGATGAGCTGCAGTTTTGGACTTCGACTGCAAAATCCTTGTAGAAAAGTGTGAGTATTTAGGAAGTCTTACTTTCACTGAAGTCCTTTTTCTTACATTAAAATGTTAGGTTTCACTGGTAGAAATCACATGCAGCATCAAAATTTACAATTTAAAGGTTTTTTTCCAGTGCTTCATTTTGAGAATAGTAAGAGAACTGTTGGAAGAAGTCCCATCCCCACCATATAGGGACAAAAACATTTTACAACTATTAAATGGAAAACAGCTGTAGAACTAAATCAATTGCTTGAAAAGAATTAAGCACTACATGTTTTTGCTGGCTCAGAGACTGAACTATCATCAGACCACCCAAAATACTTCAGAAATTAATTTTTATTACCCAGCAAAACTGGAAGATCAGTTTAGTGTTTCTCATTCATTACAATTATAATTCAAAGTATTGATTGCTTATTCAGGCCCAGAAAGTACAATGCTGTGGTGTCCAATTTCTCTACTATAGCTACTTTAAAAAAATATAGATATCTAAAATACAAAATTTTTAAAAAGCAAAAGCCTATTCTTCCAGACACATGTAAAAGCCACAGAGATCACCCAAACACCTTTCATACCCAAATTGTTGACTGAGAACTTGACAAATACACTTTCTTTCACAAAAGGGTGCAACCAGACATCTCCTCCTTTAAATACTTTCTTTTCCTTATATCTGTATGGTTGTTTTGCAGGGTTTTAAGTTACATTTGTCATTTTCTCAGTGTTTGAGCTAAATACACTCGGTGGTTTTTGTGTGTAGTGACAGTTTAGGTTTGAAAGTATGAACATTCCCTGCTTGCATGTAGCCTGCATCACAAATGGAAGTACCTTGCCATAGAAGTGGTTTTGTTTGTAAGGTGAGCAGAGCTGAGTATATTTGTAAGAATACTTTGGTAGCACAATGTTAATACTTGGTTTCTTCTCTTGACAGGTGTTAGTGTCTGTCCAGTCCCTAATACTGGTGGCAGAACCATACTTCAATGAACCAGGTTACGAACGATCGCGAGGTACTCCGAGTGGTACCCAGAGCTCCAGAGAATATGATGGAAACATCCGACAGGCAACAGTCAAGTGGGCAATGCTTGAACAAATGAGAAATCCATCCCCATGTTTTAAGGAGGTAGGTTTTGTAAAAAGGCAGTATTTTTCTTTTTTGAGCATTAAGAATAATGCAAATATTTAGTAGGATCATGCATGAGATGTCTGTTTTAACCTGGGGCAACTGACTCAAGAGACTGAAGTGAATAAGGACGCACCAATCTTCTCAGATTCTTTTCTGGGAAACAGGAGTGTGCACAAAGTGGGACTGACCTGAACAGGTTGGATAAAACATGGTTCAGCCAGCTCAGCTCACTCTTACTACTGAGCAGGACCTTCTACACTGCCTGTAGCACCTGTTGGTCAGCCCCACAATGGGGCACTTCATACTCTGCATAACTAACGTGCAGTATTTTCCCAAGAATCATGAATTTGAAGCAAATACTAAGAAACACTTCGGATACACCAAGATAATGCTAATTGGAAAAATACCTTAAAAGAAATTCCACAAAGCATCTGCACTAGAAGCCTAAGCCTTTGTAAACTATCTTGATGCTGCTAAAAGCAATGCTAACATTCATGCATTCATGCTGTCTTAAAAAAATTATGGTAATAAATCAAACAGCTTAATTTGTTTACATCTGTGAAAAGAGACTACAACTCACCTGTAGCATCATAGAATTTAGTTGTTAGGGACTTTTCTCAGTGTCTGCAGTACAATTCCTTTCCCAAAGCAGATGAGTTAGATCTCAGTGGCTTGAACATATACAGCAAAGAGTTCAAGGAAACCTGAAGAAACACTAAGAGAATCTGTATAAATATTAATGCAAAATGTGTGGTCAAACATGAGTCATCTCACAGTATTACCAGTGAATATTTCCAGAAAAACACATTTTGCTCTGAACTAATACCGCTGTTGCCAGTGTTGAAATATGGAACCATCTGGCAGTATCACCTATGTTTTCAATTGTCTGCATAATAAAATGTTGAAAAAGCATAATTATTTCAGGATTATGCACATTGCTAGGTGTGGCATCTGAGATATTGATCTCCCATCCCTTCCTTGATATCATAAAAAACATCCTTTGGAATACAAAACCTGTTTTCATTAAAATTACTGTGTCTTGTGGAATAAGAAACCACTGACACTTCACCTGCACTACAACTGTTAGATATTTTTATCCCCATGCAGGTAAAAAAGGATGTGCAGTGAATGTAGGGGTGTTGAATTAATGAAATAAAACCTGGTGGTGGTTCAGAATTACCTCTTTAATGTTCTACTCAATAAGTAGAAGACCATGATAAAGATAATATCCAGACACATAATCCAATAACCTCTGCTAATTGGTCTTTTTCTTCTAGCTGATGTAATGGTTTCACTTTGGCAAAAGGTGTTCTCAAATCACAGTAAAACTGAGTTAATTGAATATATAAGAAAGCAGTGGGCTCCCTGACAATAGTGCTCCATGTTTCTACTCACATGGACAGCAATGAGGGATATGCAGTATTGCACCATTTGGTAACTGAATCCCAGGTTATTGTTACTGCACTTTGTTTCAAGTCTCAGCAATCGCGTGCTTACTCTGGAGCTCAGCTTTCATACTGCTGGTATGAAAAAGGCAGCTTTGGCACAATGCTAGATTCCATCTGCAGCCCCATCCAAATGGAAATGCATCTCTTGGATTATCTGAGCACTTCTTTGGGAGATTCACTTTTTGTTCAGACCTCTAGGATTTTGCAGGGTTATCTTGGAAACCTTAACAGTGATGATCAATTCAGTAACATAAATGCAAAGTCATCCTCAAGACTGAAGGATGAACGTCCTGAGATCTGTTGTCTTCAGAAATCTGAGCTGTCTTGTCTTCAGTGTCTTAAATGACAGGTAGGCTCAGGAGATCTAAACTGCCAGTCTTTGGGAGTTTTTCTAAGCTCCATTATGGATTTAAGGAATGTATCCAGAATTGAAACCAATTACACGTCCAATATGCGGTTTCTCTTTAGACGGATAGCTATTTTCTCTAACCTCCAGAGGGAAAAATTATTTTTCTCATTATGTTGCAATATAGCCAACAACTCTTAGTGCTCAATAAAATTTCTTTGGTTTTATTGTTTCTTTCACCATTCAGAGTTTTAGAAGACTGTTTAAGACAAAGCCAACGCCAAGTAGAGTTTCACAACTTTGTGTGAGTGTTGATTGGTTGGATTTTGAAACTCAGATATGTACTTCAATACCGAAATTACTCTTCAATTGAATACTGGCTCCCATCCAAACTGGACAGCTCAACGACCATGGCCAGAGAATTCCAGTGTCCCCAGAGGTGTTGCCTCTGCCTAGAGCAAAGTGGTTGCATCCCTTCAGAAGCAGCTGCTAGGATCCTTCTCTCTGCAGAAGCACGTAATGTCCTGTGCTCATACTGCTGACAGTGTTTCTGCTCCTCTGTTTTCTGTCCGGGCAGCCCATGGTCAGTGACAGGGAGGGCAAGGTGCTTCTGCTTCTGCTGTGCTTCTGCAGCAAAACAGGGCAGGGAAAGAAACAATGAAAGCCTCAGCACTGTGTCTGTGTAGCTCTACTTGTGTGTGAGCTTCATGCCTGCGTAGTGTGTTCAGCATTGAATTGCAGAGTGTGAGCAGCATTCTGCTCTCCCTTCTGCTTTTGCTCTGTGAATTTCTGGCACTGGTTTGCCCTGCACCCAGGTAACACCAGTGACTGCTGAAATGGCAGGCTGCACACAAACAGTGGATTCCTACAGACTGGAAGAGATATCCAGAACAACAAACTCCCCAAAACAGCATCAGCTGAATTCAGAACAGGTTCCTCAGGGCTTTTTCCAGTTGGATTTTGGAAACCTCTCAGGACAGAAATTCGAATTTTATCTCCAACCTGGTTCAATTCTGAATTACCTTCATACTGATTTTTTTTTTCTTTATATTCAGTTAGACCCACAGAGGTCTTGCAAATTTAATATTGTTTAAGTGTATGGTTCTTCCATGCATGTTACATTGGGAATGTTTTCTTGCAGGTCATCCACAAACATTTCTACTTGAAAAGAGTGGAGATCATGGCTCAGTGTGAGGAGTGGATAGCAGACATCCAGCAGTACAGCAGTGACAAACGGGTAGGCAGGACCATGTCCCATCATGCAGCAGCTCTCAAGGTGAGACGTTTCTAACAAATCTAGGTTTCCCAGGTGTCAGGAGATGAAATGTGTGTGCATTCCACTTCCTCAGTATTTTTAATACAAGTTGGATTTTCCTTTAACACCTGTCCTGCCTATTTTTTCTATGAATATTTGTATAGGATACAGTGACCCCGAGATGAGTTCAGTTGGTTGGAGCATGGTGCTGATAACACCAAGGTTGTGGGTTTGATCCCCTATGGGCCATTCACTTCAGAGTTGGACTTAATGATCCTTGTGGGTCCTTTCCAGCTCAGAATATTCTGTGATAACAGAGAGGTTTTTTCTGTTTGCTCTAAGGGTAGGTGGGGGTTAATGATAAAGTTGTATTACAACCTATTCCTTGCCAGAAGACAAGTTCTTAGAGTAGACAAGCAGTTAATAAACTCTGGTCCTCTGCAGTCAGTTTTACCCTGTGTTAACTTCAATCAAGTTCGAACCATTTTAAACCATTATAAACCATTTTCTGCCTTCCTAGCCAGGTATTACCATTTGTGTATTTTGGGACCACACAGACAACAGGTCTGTATTGTTTTTAATATTTGAGGTTTTATTTCCCCTGAGGTAGAAATCCCAAATTTTTAAGGGCTTCTTTTTTCTGTTGCCACACTTCCATTCTTTCAGTGTGACCAGTCTTGAATGAAGTTACTATGCTCAGTATACAAATCTCTGCATATCTGTCTCCATGACAGGTCTCATCATGAATTCTTTATAAATTCGGTGTGACTGTATGACCTACCAAGTCCAATGAACACAAATATGACTCAACTGCAAGACCAACAGTGTAGCATTTATAGTGATGCCCTTGTTGGCTGCAGTTCTGTTGACCACCTTTATTTGTCCCTAGCAGCACTTGCTAATTGTTCTGTCACTAAAATGAAAGTACCAATCCTTAAATACAGAGGAGAAGCTGATCCAGACATTGAAATAGTACATTTAAACCTTTTCTACCTACTCCTCTTTTTGCCTTATAATATCTAACCTTGTGAAAAGTATTATTTTAACTGTGGCCTTCCTCGCTGACTTGTTTTTGTCTATCCAGCGTCACACAGCTCAGCTGCGGGAAGAACTTCTAAAACTTCCCTGTCCTGAAGGATTGGATCCAGACACTGATGACTCCCCAGAAAAATGCAGTGCCACAACAAGCTCAGAAGAGACCATGTTGCACGAGCAGGTTAAACCCAGCAGCAGCAAAGATGTCCCCACTGATTTCAAGTCATGAGTTGTATTGACATGGACTTTGTAGACACAACGGCTTTGAAGCACAAGCCAAATATGTCAATATTTGTATGTAAGAAGTTAATTATGTAATAGGTAATGAAATTGAAACTATACTATGCCCTTAAGGATATACAGTTTAATTAAAAATGATCTTTTATTTACCTGTACAAGAGTGTAAACTTTTTTGTGCTTTTATTTTTCAATTGTGAAAACCACTGATTGGTATGTTTAAAAAGTTATGTATACAAAAAATGGATAAATCACTGATATATAAGGGAAACTACCTTAGGAAAGAATGTTTACTGAATGTTTATTATTTTTTTTTTACTTGTAGAGTGAGGGCGGTTGTAACAAAGAATATATATTGGTCATTCTTACAGCTACTATTTAAAGTCAGAAAATTTTCACTGAATTTGATAGATTTTACGTTTGGCCATATATTCATGCTCATATTTGATTCTAAGAAAACCTCCTGTATACTTCAATAAACGTTAAATGGACATGATCCCTCTTTTATGATTTACTGGTACATTTTTTAAATAAACTGTCCTAAAATACGTTCTAGCTGAAGACTTGCACTTGTATGACTGAATTCATTACAGTCAACAGACTTAATTTTATGCTTACTAAATCTAAAATGCAGATAAAATAAATGCACATGGTTTTACCTCATGCCAAAATTTGGACTTCTGGATTAGTTGGGGTTTTTTGGCTATTTTATGCAAAGTAATAGTATTCTAAATTTCTTAAGGGCTATTCTGGAACAAAGTCTTTACTGTACTGAAATGTCTGATTTTTACATACTCAGCTGTACTCTGACGTACTGACACGCCACACAGGACTCTGATGTTCTGTAGTTCCTACTGTGTAGTCTTATTTCCAGTTTTATACTTGCAGCCACAGATCCCTAACTAAAAGGGTAAGGGGTTTGCTGGATTTACTAATCAAGTCTCACTTTTAACATAACATGCATTGCTATCATTGTTACTATTTTTTGAGCAGTCCTTGAAGGACTAAAAAGTTAATACTGGTGTTACCTCAGACTAATGATCTGTTGTATGATAAATACTATAAATCAGGCAGAACCTAAAGTTTTTTGTTTTCTATTTGTTCTTTGTTTATAAGTATCACGCTGGAATTTTTTCACTTTTTGTTTTACAATGTATTATTTCTAATCATTAAAAGTGGCACCAACTGAGGTTGTGTTCTTATGCTGATGGTTAACAGTTAGTTCTGATAGTCCTGACCGAAGAAGTTTTTGTGTTCTCCTGATGTGTTGTATTAATCCAAGGCCTGTTCTGGTTATACATACCTCTCAAAATACCAGCTTGGCTACATCTGTGGAACTTCAGGGGTCCTTAGTCAAAGAGCAAAACAAGCAGCCCTGTGCTAGAACTGCTGGTAAATACATGAAACAAAGAGCTTATGCCACGTAGTCCAAGTGTTAGAACTTCATCAGTGTTAAAACAGCACTGCATTTTTCCAGCTGGGATTTACTTACCTTCTATTACTGTACAAAATGACTGTGATACTCCTGTAAAGGCTCCAAAAGCAAAATTATCCACTGACTTCCAATTATATTTGTTAGGCGTTTCCATTAGAGCTCTTCATTTACTGCTTTAACTGCCTGCCTACAGGAGCACAGTCTTTTTATAAAATCCTGGCACTTATACCAAAACCAAATGTATTGAACCTGAAGAGCCTCTTTAATGTGAAGACTTTTTTTCTTTATCATTAAAACACTAAAAGTTCCATCTTGCATTGATTTGACGTGAGGAAGGTGGTTAACATGATTGTACCTTTATCTCCGGTGTGTATTTACAGTTTCATAGCAATGCTAATGTGAAGTCACTGCTGCTTAATTAAGCAGATGTAAACAGCTGCATGGGATATTAAACTCTAATTTGCATCTACATACCAATTATCCTTTTTTTGCTCTGACATGAGCTAGAATGGTATTGTACCAAATTAATGCAGAGATTCAATCCTTAATAACTTGCAACTGCATTACAGTCTAGTAAGTAAATTGTGAACTGGGCAACAAATACAAAATACACATTTTCAGGTTTTTAAATACACGAGGTAGCTATGCTCCTTGGTAGTAACATCACAGTAAATCCTATGAGGTGGTAGACTTGTCTATTACCATTTCATCAAAGTGTACCTGTACAGATTGATCACAGTTTCTAACCATCCATTCAAGTCCTGTGTTTTTAACTGTTAAACTGACTTTGTAGAAAATGTTTTAAAATGCAACAGAAGTTCTTTTCAGAAGTGCAGAGGGCAGCAAGCTACTAGTTAGATGATTATGGAATTTTACTCCATGGTTTTGGTGCTGCCCAGGATTGACTGTTGACACTACAGTTGTGCAGTGTGGTGTGGGATGTTCCCAGCAATTGGAATTGCTGTAACCACAGAGTAAGGCAGGAATGTTTCCTGGTGCTTCACAGACAACAATGCGAAGCTTTTCTGACTGCAACCACAGTGTCTACGGAAGAGGAAACAGCTTGGCCATCCATGAGACCTTGTGCTCCATGGGAGCAAAGCCCTTGTTCCACTGATTGCTGCACAGGAACAGCTGTTGTGTTCTGCAGCTGTAGCCACAGCACTGTCCAAACACAGACAGCAATGATGGTTCCTCTGCAGGATTTGATGGTTTCCTCTGGAATGTGCATAAATATACGGATTAATGCTCCTCTGTAATTCTACCACTCCTATACAGGAAAAAACAAATATGGCAATCTAGCAAAAAAGAAAAAAATAACAAAGCAAGAAAATTTGAAACATAAGCTGTAAACAACTTCCAAGTTTCACTCCAGTAATTACATGTTAAATGTTTAGGTAAAAGCAGAATAAAATATGTGTGACTATAGATTGACTGGATCTTCAGTGACCTGTGTGGCATTTTGGTTGGGCTTTGTTACTGTTTTTCTTCTGTAAATCTTTTCCATAAACATAAGGTAGATACTGTGAACCTCTGCCAGCCAGGTGAGGAGACCCTCCTGCAGCCACAGGTAAAATCCTGCTAACACAGGTAAGGCACTGGGCTGCTGATCATTTCCAGGGAGCTTCAGTGTGAGTGTGCCAGTGCTGTGCTTGGATAGTCTGTTTAGCAGCAGTGGAGCATCTGTTCTTTGCTTAAAAAAAAAAGAGAGAAAGCTGCCATACAATACAGGAAATGTACTGTACTATTTTTCAAGGCTCTGTCAAATAGGGCATTCAGTTTCTGGCAGGATCACATTGCTAAGAAAACATTACAACAAAATGGTCTTTTTTTCCAGCTGTGTCATCCATTACTTTTCTTCCCCAAAATGTTTCTGGTGGCACTTTAAGAAATGTTCTGTTTTACATCCTGAGGAAAACAACTTGATAAGAAAACAGCCATATTATTAATTTTTCTTGTAAACCCATAAATATCTGAACATAAACCCAGCTGACATACATTTAAGCCAGGACTATGGCTATTCTATGTTAACATAGAATAATAACATATTTACAATTCTATACTATGTTATTGTGATCCCTGTGAAGGAGAATTATTTAGGCTTAGATTTTCAGCTGGAGTTTCTCAGGCAGGTGTTCTTCATTTTATAACTCCATGCCGCCTTTTATTAGTGTGATTTACAGGTGTTTCCTTTTTTATTTCTTCAAAAGCCAGCCACCACCAAGTGGACTCACCTTCTTGGACTGTCAGCTCTCTGTGTAAAAACAGAAATTAAAAGCATTTTTCAGAGGAAAGGAGACAGATTTTCATTTGTCTTGCCATAAGGAACAAGTACAAGGTGCAGAAGGTATTTCAGATCTGTTTCTCAAGTTTTTTTAGCAACACACGTACATACATACCTGTTGCACAGTTGGCAACAAAGAAACACATAGGTTCCAGAGCAGTAGTTGAATCTCCAGGCAGGACCAACGAAAAAGGGCCTGCCCTTCTTTATTCTCTTATTTTTATATGTTTTTAAAGACAATCAGGGATTGGTGAGAGGGGTCAACACCTCTGTAAGTTTACAGGATAACTGCAGGGTCACATCTTTCTCCACCCCAGGGGAAAGGAATGAAAAACAATTTACAAGTGCAAAACAATCCCAGCCAGTTAAGAAAAACAAGGACCATGTTTACTGAAAATGCATGAGAACCTGTACTACGAAGTTACAACCATGAAACCCTGCAAAGGCAAAGCAACACATGCCTATGTATAAATGCATCTGGTTTGGCAGTTACTTGTCTTGAAAAAGTTTTCAGAGCTTTATTTTTCCTCTCCCTCTCCACAGCTAGTGACAGCATTAGTAGGAATAACTGGGCATTTATATCACAGCGAGCGTTCTGAAATACACGGAGCTGAGTGGGGGTAAAAGTAAGCTCCACAATTACTAAAATGAATCACAGGTAAAAACATTTTAATTCTCCAGAGATTTGGTTGTTGCCATTGTTTTATTCTCCTAAACCATGAATGCAGAAAATACATTATCTACCCATTGAATTACTGTAACAGAGTTCCAAAATAATCTCACCACTGTCTCTGTTTAATAAAGGCACAGAAAACAAATCCCAAACCACAATTTTCTGTCTTGATTGAGAGAGTTCTGCATATTGTGACCTGTCATCTCTGCAGGCTGCAATCTCTTCTCTGGTCTTCTTGCCTCAGAGCCAAAATTTTGGCTCTAAAAAATAAGCTGGTCCACTTAGTTCTCCAGGTGTATTAATGCAACTTAACCTTTGAATTAAGAGTGCAAACGTGGAAAATGAAAACTAAAAATCTCATTATAAGAAAATTCAGTTTGCCATCTGTAAAAGACTCTCTGTTACTTCATTAAGAATTTTCGTATTTACTGGGAGAGCAAATGGGAAAAGCAAAACTTGGGGAGGGGGAGGAATCCATCTTTTCTGTTTTCATTAAGATATTTTAAAAAGCATGTGATTCAGAAACAGAATACCAGCAGAAAATGTCTTGCAATCTACTCCTAAGCAATGGCTTGGATGTCTCCAGAAGTCCTGTTGTCTCACATTCTAAGTTTTCAGCCACAGAAAACCTTTGCCAATACCTAAATTAGGAATAAGCGTGTCAATGCAAACTTCCAGAACTTTTTCGGTCAACATTTCTTCATTCATTCCAGAGTTTTCAATAATAAACTTATTTCTACAAGTATTTTAAGGAGTTTGTAAGAAGGTGGCCTTAGCTGGATTCCGGTGCAGCATAATTCTAAGCCTGGACTATGACAGCACCTCTTTTAACACTGCAGGAGGGGTACCAGTGTGCTTAATTCAGGTTGTGACAAAGCCACCATCATCACATATGTACATCCAGCCCAGCCAAGCACCAGCATTCTCACATTAGGGAGCCCAGGGTGCCAGATCCCTGTGCACAGTGGTTGGGAATGGTCTGCAGGATGTGAGTTCCTGCCTCCATCCTGGCTATAGCTACAGTTCAGGCTGTCCTGAGAACCTTGCAGCTGTTTGCTGGCAATGTACTGGGGCAGTGATTGAAGAGGGAGCGGAGGTGACATGGCACATCCAACCTAACAACCAGCAGCAGGATTGGGAAGGAAATTATGTGCTTGCCAACAGGACCCATCTTCTCAGCTACCAAATAGTCACTCTGCAGTCATTTTCCATTTTGAGGCAGTTTCAACCAGAGCAGCTTGGTGTAATAGATAAAATTCACAGGGGCTGGCCTCCAGCAAAGCAGCATTCACAGGAGAAATCATGCAACCATCTGGCTGGATGAATCTTGCCATAGCATGTGGGATTCTGGAAAAGTCCCAGAGCATTACAGAAACCTCAAACTAGGGGAAAAAATCAGATTCAATTTAACACATCTCCCAGTTGCCTCATGGTCACTAAAGGCAACTGTGTGCAGAATTGTCACAAAGACACTGAAACACTGCTCCAGTGCAGGTCCCTGGGAGACTTCAACATCAGCAACATGAAGGGTCTAAGAGACACCACCTGACCCATCTGACAGAACAGGGAAAACAAGGTGGAAATTGCATCCAGCTATCGATTTAGCTCCATGTAAATTTCAGTCTAGTTAAAAACACCAAAACAGCACTACAAATGCACACTATGTACACTCAGATTCAAACAATTGCTGTTGATGAGAGCAAATGGTGACTGAAGCAAAGGGAAGCCAAAGAACAAAATATCCTTTTGTATCTGCACCACCTACTGAAGTGTTAAACCTCCTTTCACTTTTCTCTAGCTCTCCCTCCAAGGAAATCATTCATGTTAGAAAACAAATAGCCAGATGAACAAGCAACACACAGAAGGGAACTGAATATCAATAACTTGTATTGGAGGAAAACCCAAGCCATCTGAACAAAGAATGGGAGAACAGTACATGGCTCCTGATAAACAACTGTGTGCATCAGGAAAGACAGTTCAGTCTTGAAGAGCTCTCAAGAACCTGTACTGGTAGCAGAAGTCAGTGAGGGACAGTGCTGAAATTTCTAGATTGCATATAGAGAACTGCAGCAGAATGCTAAATTCAATGTATGCCTAAGTGGAAGACTTGGATTAATCATCTGAATAAAAATAACACAGTTAAAATGCTTGTTGTGATACTGCTGTCTTCCTGAAAATGTTAGTATGACTTGTGTATTTTTAATCTCTACCTTAAATACATTTTTGCTTTACTTGCAAATGTGTTTTCATGCACAGAATCTAACAGCAAGTTTTTTTCCATTGCCAAGTGTGTCCTTAAAGACAGTTGTCCAGACAATGTCAATGAGGACAAGCCATGACGGTAAATTCATCCAGTTTTCATTTTTCCCCAATAGTTTATTTTACAGAATTCAACACACTGAAAGGCACCAAGGCTCCACTGAGGCAGTAGAACAGCGCTCAGGGCCCAGCATCCATCACAACCTGGGATTAAGTGTCCAAAAGTGAAGTGTAGTTGATCTGTCTTACAGAAATTATTCATTCTCAAATATTACATTTTGTGACTGATGCTAAGACTCCATGCAGATTAAATTGCCAGCAGTGTTCACCTCAACCTTGGCCTTCTTTTTAGCAGAGTGATTTTGTTTCATAAGGCCCCTGGAAAAAAAATGCTACTTTTTGCATTTTCACTGAATTTTAGTCTTTCCATAGTTGAACAGCTTTTGCCTTAATGGCCTTTGGGTTTTAGTTCAGTTAACATATGTAAAGAAAATAGTTCAGAGTTCTTATTCAGCATCATCTTCTCATCTTAGCTTAGGCCTTGGTATATCACTTATTATTTATATGATACCTAAGGAAAAATACAGCTCTGGATGAAGCTAAAGGAAGTGTTTCAAGCGTCATTTTAAGACATGTATCAGGAAAGATTATTTGCTCTGTGCTTTCCTGTTAAAATACTATTTCACCATTCATATCACTGTTCTGTATTCTAAGTTCTCTGCCCAAAGTCAACTGTGTTATGGAATTAGAGGAACGGTGAGCAAGAGGGACAGGTGGGGGCAATCATCCTTTAGCCTGCTCTTCCCCACACTAAATATGTGCCTTCCTGGAGGACTTTGACTCCTCATGGAATATGTGATGCAAGTCCCCTGCCTTCACAGTAGTTTAGACTCTGTACTTCAAGCTGATTGCTTTCTCCCTTTTGTCTCTAGTTCCGTAGTGGTGTTACCATGGATACCCCAGCATTTATAGCTTCCTTCAGTTACAAGACATAATTTCTACATTTTCTTTTACTCACAACCAAAACCATTTTACAATAACTGAAGAAAATATGGAGAAAAATTGAGCACAGGTCACTTTTAAAAGGCCAGCCCTTTCCAGGTTCTCTCATACTTGCAGTAAAACCATTAATCATCATAAACTCATTTTGTCTAAAAGCAGAGGCAATACATTTTTCCATGTAAATCACTTCATTGCCATGACCGAATGATGTCAGAGGATCAAAATAGGTGATATAAAAAATTTTCCTTTTGGAACATTGTTTAGCATTAAAGGTTATGGAGGGCAGGGGGAGGGGAGAGAGGGGACATGATTGATGTCAGCTGCTAAAGAGTAAAATTTGATTTTAATTTTCATTTGCACACTTTTCCAGACTAAGAAAATATACACAGAGCTTAAAAATGGTGCAGTAAGAAACCAAAACCATTCTAGAATAAAAATCAAGCTCCAGCTAATAGTTTGTAAAAGATGATTAAAATGATAATTAACATTGCAAATTTTAATTTCTTCCCCTTTTTTAAGCACAATTTTTGAAATTCAGGGCTTGACATTCACCATTTGTGCAGGCACATATAGTTGAACACATAAATTCTTTAAACTGAAATTAGCTTAGCACCTAATTTGGCTGTGTGCGTAAGAATCCTCAAACAACGAAGCAGTAGTACAGGAGAGAAATAGAATTTTATTTCTTCCCCTCCAAAACCAAGCAACCTTGTCTGAATAACAGCCTATACCTTCACCAAAATGCAACTATCTTCTGAAATCCTGCAGCAGCCTGGTAGAACAAATATATATAAACGGCATCATGGAAAGGGAAGGATTGGAACCAAACCTAGAAGTCAAAGCTGTTACTCCCCATTTCTCTCTGTAGGATTTCAAGTCAAGCTTTAGAAGAAATTAGCGATTTTGGTTTGACTCAAACTTTTTTTTTCTATTTGCTCTTTTTTATTCCTTTGGAGAAAACATGGAAAACAAACGGGGGAAAGAGATGAAAATCTGTTTCCCACAGCTTTAATCCCTTGCTGTAGCCATGGTATGTATAACCACAGCCCTGCTGTGTAAGGCAGAGCAGCTCTCTTTCCACACAGCTCATCTAACCCAAGGTGTGCAACAGTCCACACAGAACAATGAAAAAGCTGCAATGAAAAAGCTGCAATGAAGAAGCGAGTCCCTTTTAAAACATCCATTTCCTTTACAGTTAAAATGAAAGGCTGGATGGCCCCTCAGCATTTATCCAGTGCTTAAAATGGGTCTCACAGGATCATGGCTCTTCCAGCTTCCCAGTCAGCAACTTTCAAAACAGGGGTTTGTACATGAGACTTTTATATCTTAAGTTAGAAATTAGACACCCCAAAGAAACAAATACCATCATGCAGAACACCTACTTTGGGCAAAAGAGAATTAACACTCAAAAGTATGGATTTGTTCATTGCTTGTTTCTTTTCACATTCAAATTATACTTCAACACCAGACTCCAAAGGAAAAGCAGTTTTGTTGGGGCAGTTTATTTCTGTGAAAGGCAAAATTTCTGTACAATGTTAAGCACAATGGTTAACACAAATGTTTTAATTATCCATTTAATCCTGAAGCACCGCACCCAGCCATGTGACATGGCCTGATTTGACCTAGCAGGTCACTGCTGCATGGAAGGCGGTGGTCTCCAGCACCCCAGAGCTGAGCTGCCAGCTGAGCTCTGGTGCTCATCCAATAGTGCCATTACTGTGTCATCCTCGACCTGACAAGAAGCTACCTGAACACAGAGGCACCTGTTGGGAACTTACCTCATAACTTTCAGTTTCCTTCTCTGTTCAAAAAAAACCAAAAAACAAAAAAAAAAAAAATCCAAACCAAAACAAAAACAAAAAAAACCAAAAAAGCCAAACCAAACCAAAACAAAAAACCAAACAAAAAATCCCAAAAAACAAAGCACAAAAACAAACAAAAAAACCCCTATGTATATATTTTAATAGATCCCTAAACTAATGTGATTTATTACAAAAGGACAGTTTCCTGGTGAATTCAACCTAATTCTTTTACCAGTCATGTTTATTCATGTTTATTCAGCTTGATTAGCTTACCAGTTTTAAATTCCTCTAGATATGCTCTGAAATACATTTTTGGAGTAGGGCATATCATTAGCATGACCTTGTACCAGGAAAACCTCAGTACACAGTATAGGGAAAAAAACCCCAAAAACAAAATAAAAACCAAACCAAACCAAAAAACCCCAAAACTAAACCAAAAACACCACCACACCAAACAAATACCACCAGTTAAGCCTCCTGAATACACACAAAAAAGAAACAAACATCTTTCTTTTTCCATACTTCTGCATAATGTCCAGGAATCCTACTGCCTCCCACATCACACATCAAAATAAAAACCAACCACCCCAGGGACAATAAATCTTATTTTTCCCTTTTCCTTCTGTTCTTACCCCCATAAATGGAGACTGTATTTCCATAGTTGTACTTGCGTGCCAGTCCACTGATCATGACAGGAAGGCAAAATCAAATTAAATAACCCTGCCTTGTTCTGACAGGTATGACACAGTCTCTGTCCTTCTGATGAGCTGCATTAATTTGTCAATATTGATACAGGGGAAAGGAAATAGATTAGAGTGCAGTACCAAGGGGCTCAACTCCATACTGGTTCCCCAGTATCTTGGAGGATGCCACTTTAAATGAAAACAATCCTTAGCAGCAACCAGTCAGAATCTTGGCAGTCTAATCTATACTGCTGACTCTCAAGAGACTCAAACTAGAATCAGATAAAAAAAAAAATGACTCATTTATGAATTCCTCTCACTAAAACATTTTAAACTCAAACACTGTATTCTCAAGTGCTGTTTCCCTGCATGACTCCCTCTATCAAATCATAGATTTTCCCCATTCATTTATCTTGCTCTCACTGCAGAAACTTCCATCATCTTTTCCAAAGTTTGCATTGTTCTTTCCCTTCCACATTCTCCCTGCTCATGCAATGCTTGACTTCTGTCTTTTAAAAAATGCTCTCCTTTCATAATGTGAGGCCTATAACTCCAGGCTATTTAATTAGTGTTTAGGACTTACATTTGGGTGCCTAATTCTCTTAACTCATGCAGTATTTTCGAGATTAACAGTAAAATCTTCACAATTTTTTCCTAAAATGGCACCCTAAGTGTGTTCCATTTTATTATTTTTCAAGCTCTCCACCTTTCTGCCCCTTTTAAGAAGAAAATAAAAAATGGAATTCAGTAATTGAAACAATGATTCAATTCAGCAATATGTTAATAGTACATGGTAATGGTAATGGTAATGGTAATGACAGCAGTAACATAAATGAAGAGAAATGTATTCACAAATTCTCTGTATTACATTCAGTGTAGGAACAGACTGAAGCTGTCACCTTTGGATTTACTTCAAGAAACTCAGTAGTCAAACTTCTGTACTCCTTGATGTTGATAAAGATAGTATGGGCTTTAAAGTAATACTGAGGCCTCTTATCCTCTAAAGCCATGCTAAAAGCTGACAAATTAAACCTGCCAGCTATGGATATATCAAATTCCCTCTAATTCCCTCAACTTACCACATGCAGAAATCAATTACTTTTTTTTTTTTTAAATCCTTGTATATGTGTCTCTAATAATTTCTGCCTGGTATGCTGTAGTAAGCCAAAGAACAATGTTAAGCAATTTGCAAAACTGTTCTATGCAGCATTTGCTGAAGTAAAATTTCTCTTTTCTCTGTTTTTGACATCCCAGTGACTGCACTGCAGAACTGCTCTAACCACTGCACTTACAGGTGAAAACATGCTGATATCTTATTTAAATTCTGCAAGGGCACCATCTGCCCTGCTTTTGAGCTATGAGGTTGAAATGCTCTTTATTCCAAGACAAACAGGAGGTGTTTTAGAGAAAAGGATGTAAATTTTGTGGAGGAGGAAGGAACTAGGTTTCATTTGCTTGAAAAATTCAATTGCACTCCAAAGAAATAAAGCAGACTTCAAAGGAGTCTTGGTCAACCACTGACCCTTTTGTCCAGATGCTTAACCTCTACGGAGCTGGCACAATTTATATGGAGGTTCTTCCCAAACATGACTCTCAGCACAAAATGCTACCTTTAATAACTATTTTCCTCGTCAGTAACAGCAATGTATCAGACCTTTTGTATGTCCACACTCTCCCCTTATTCATCACCTCCTGAACAAGGCACTAGAAATTTTAATACACATGTAAGGAAACTGGTGCAGCAACATTCCTTTCCATTGCCTGTTTACCCTTTCTTTCACAAACACATTCATCTGTCTTTCACACTGCATTACGGACAAACTAAAACAAAGCCCTTCCAGGCTTGTCTGCAATGCCACTTCTCAGCACTCTTCTTTTCATCCTTTTCCAGGATCCACCATGACAGCTCCCACGACATCCTGATTGTAAATACATGGAGAGTTTGCAGCAATTTCTGTGATTTGTATAGCACTCAGATCTTTTCATTAAGAAGATAAAATCCTACAAGATGCAGCTGTTTACACAGCTGACTTATGAAAAGAATGTTTTCTCCGCCTTTTACTACATTAGCTCTCCCCAACATCTCCAAGTGTATCTTATAAAAATTCTTCTCATATTAAACACTGAGAGAGTTCTTGTCAGGACCCCCAGTGCACTGCTAGGCCTTGGCCTTAACAAGCCTGACCAGCCCCACCTGGGGCTTCCACACTCCCCTGTTCCTGTGGGCTCAGGAGCATTATTTACACCCAGCCCAGGGCTAGCAATCTTTGAGCAGAGCTGCTGTTGGTTTCTGTCTCTGCTATAGCCATGAAGTCTGTTGCACTGACTCCCTGGGCTGGCTTGACCTTGGACCTGGTGAGTTTTTGTAATGATCTTGACTTGGTTGGACTTTTTGCTCTGTGGGTCTGCCTTGCTCAGGCACTGTGGGCAGGGGGCCCCGGCTGTGGGGGACACTGCCCTGCCCTGCCAGCTCTGTCCCCACCGTCTTCCCTCTCACCTCACCAGCCCTGAGGAGCAGCCAGCACTTACTGTTGCCTGCCAGCCCTGGAGCAAGGATTGCTACACAAATCTTCTGTTGTGATTAAGATTTCTGGTCCCTGTTTTAACATGGGCTATTAAAAATTACAAAATTACTTCCCAGGCAATGAGTTAGTAAAGCAGTTTGATTGCAGTGCTGAAATCAGACTTTTCCTGGAACTGTCAAGCCTCCTATGCTGTGTTCGCCCAGTGAGTGGAACAGCAGGATCTACCAGAGGCACAACCCTAATATGAAAAAACAACACAGCTTTGAAAAGTCAAAAAAAAGGCCTCATCCTTCATTCATATGAGCTTAAAAAACTGCTATTGAAATGTTTTCTATTAAAAAATATGTATCTGCAAACAGGAAAAACCGTAAGTGCTTTGTTGTGTGAGCACTACATTTGTAAGCAAAGCTCGAGCTGGTGGCGCTGAACCGCACTACCAACATCAGAGAAAAAACTGTCACTGTCTTCTTACATGGACTGAATGCAGATGAATCACTTTTAAGATAAATCATTCTTGGTTTTATTTTGTTCTGTGGCTTCATCCAAGCTACTCACAGCTTGAAGATTATCCTTTGCTAAACTTGCCAAATTTCTCTTATTTGAATCTACTGGCTGCCAGAATTATATGTAAAACGAGTGTCCTGCACCACAAGGCAATATTTGTCAGAGACATGTCTTTTGCCTCCTAACTAGCCATTTCAATAAGGATGAGGTTCATTTGCAAAAACCATAAGCAAATTCAAAGGCAGATATTCTACCTGAGAAATCTGTAAAATATTCCAAGAGCAGACATTTGACTGCAATAGAACTGGAGCATGTGCTGAAAAAAAAATCCTACAGATGGCTGCTGCATTAGCTTTAACATTGGCTTTGTTTAAATTTCAATTATATTTTATTCTGTCTTCTTGAAAAAGTCACAAATTACAGAAGCTGTGAATTCACTCATGCCTAGGGACACTATGAAGACTGTAGAAGTACTGGGAGGTCATTATTTCCAAGAGCTGATCCTTTCTCTGTCTCAAACTACTCTTCTAGCTTAAATTTGATTCCTTGCTCACATACATATTTGAATGAATCTTGCTTTTACCTTTGGTGTATAGATCAACTCATTAGGATGACAAAAAGAGAGCTATCTAGGTTTGGAGTTCTTTAAAGAAAACGAAAAACAAGACATCTGACTCACATTTTAGTCATATTCTGCAAACAATTTTTCTACAAATCCTCGAGAGACTGGAGTTTTCCACAGTATATCTTTTTCCACGGTTATTTTTGGCCATGGTTGCTGCTTTTTGCTGTACAAAGGACAAAGAGGACAGAAGCCTGGCTGGCCCAAGTTCTTGGTGGGCTCTTTCAGAAGTTTTCAGTGTCACTTAGAATCATTCTTACCACGAAACCTCCTAGGTTAAAATGTGAAGCCAGCTACAAACTGATTTAGGAGTTGTGCAAGTTTTGCAGCTGAAGAACAGTAACATCTTATGCTTTATAATTTGCTTTAGGGATTTTTCACAGAAAAGCAACTAAACAAAATACTTCATACTTGATTTACACTATCACCATACTTCTGATGCCCGAGAGAAAGTTTTGTAAATAAATGTCCAAAGGAAAATCCTTTAAATTTAGGTATTTCTGATTGCCAAAGACTGAAGCCTTGCCCTCTCCATCAGCATTTTAAAAACTGTAACTTGTTACATAGTGAGAAATAGGAATGCCTTTCTTAAAGAAGTTCTGTTGCAGGATTTCACAGCTGTGTTTCTGAGTCCAAATGAAGCATTAAATGTGAGAGGGAAGCAGCCAGTGCTGCTGCAGCTGGGAACTGCCATGAAGGTGCCCCTGTGGTAGCACTAAATTTTGATTTCATTGAAATATACAGAACTCGATGGCAACATCCAGCTGTCCTTTGCAAAGGCAGGTGTAGTGAGGATGTTTTATGGGACCGTTTCATTTTTTCCCATTTTTTTTCATTTTAATGATAAAATGCAAGATCACAGATGATGCTACATATCTTACTCATACACCCCTCTTAAGTCCTGTTGCCAATCCATGGTATTTCAGTAAGAATATATATTGCATCCCTAGTGAAATTAAGAAAATGCCAAAAGAAAATCATCAACTTTGCAATACATGGATTTTGATTCTCTGACTCAACGGAGAAAATGTCAAACCTTTCTCTTTCATCTCTCCCTCTCACATTTTCATTTTAGCTAGTATTTTTTCAGATTTTTTCTCAGGACTATACCAGTAACCTGTAGCCAAGCATTCCCCATGTTAGAAAGTCTGGAGTATATTGACAGTGATTAACACCACTATCACTAAGACAGGAGAACTTTTCAAGGAAAATCATTGTACACCAGAATCATCTTCGTCTTCTTCCCCAGAAAAGGTCAGCAAGAGTTACAGAAACAAGTTCTGGTTTAGAACTGGAATTTGGAGATTTTAGGCTGCACATTTTTATTGATGAAAAGAAGACTTAAATGTAAGCTGGTCATGAAATAAAGTCATACCACAAACTGCAATACAGTGAATTATGACAGTGGCTTGCATTGCCACTGGCAGCAGAGTTTAGCCAAGATGTAATGTGGGTGCCATGACACAGGGTAAAAAGTGATAGGTCTAAAGACAAAAAACCGTATGTTATGCTAAGAGAATTTAAAAGACAGAAAAATTTGCTGGGAAAAGTAAACAGTTTCCAAATTTGTGTGCTGTAAGCAGTAATAAGGATCATAGTGCCATAACTAAATCAGGAGTTTTGCGTATAGAAGGGTTAGTGAGGTGTGGCCTCCAAGTGACATGTGCCTCAGCTGACTACAGGCTACAACCAAAGCTTTTTCTGCTCTCAGAGCATTTAATGTTCCTCTCTCCCATACCCCTTATCCTCCCAAGGTTGAGTTTTCTCTTACATAATACTACAAAAGTTTTCATGCAGGATCAAAACTGTGACTGTTATCTTTCTCTTCTCCTTATCTAGCTTTTCCGTGAACCTAGAAAAAACTTAATCTTAGAGACAAGTTATGCCTCTGTTTAAGTTTGGCTGAATGATGCCAGTGCCTTCTGAGTGTGTTTAACTGAGGGCAACCAAGACAAGGCTGCAAAGATTGGTTTTCCCTAGGAAATCAGGCTAATAAGGACTACTAAGGGGATGAAGAACTTCTTTTTGCCCCTTTATTTAAAGTGTTCTGGTTTTTTTCAGTCACATGTAGGATTAAGATGTTGGCATTATCCCATTATTAGGGTTGGTTAATATATTTTTATGTGTCACCATCATGCCATAGACTCTGATGTCTACTGTATTTATTTAGGCAGTGAGTCTGAACACTCTTAGTTCAAGCTGCTGGCAGGACTTTTCCTGGAGGATAAATGGCATCTTTCCAAATTGGATGCTGGCAGAGATTTTGGCTGTGCTTAGACCCATGGGATTTACTTCCTTTTGTATTTCTAAGTCATTAAGTAACCATAAAATCCTTATGATATCTAATGCATTGAATTTTACAACCATTGTTGTAGTAGTATGATGATAAGATTAGCTTACAATGTCTTTTAAGTTTTGCTATCACGTGCTGTATTACCTTCCAACTTGTGTGTCAACAATCACTAGGCTTTGTAGTGACAACAGGTACTCTGTGCATTCTGGGTGTGGGACCTGTCCTACCTCAGGACGGGGTGTGGATTTTGATTCCAGTCACTACCATAAATATCAGACAATAGAGTACCTCATGTAGATCTTTTAAGCTTGTTTTCAAAAGGTTGGAATAATGCAGTAACATCTAAGACCAACCGAAATATCTCTGTCCATACCAAGGTAAGAAAGTTTTGATTTATAGAAACTTTATATCAAATTCAACAACAAATGTTAGGGAACACTGGTGACAAAGAATAATTCTTTCAATTTCAGAGTTCAAAAGTCAGCTACCGAAATAAGTTTCTTGTCTTCCTCTCCCCAGTGCCACTTGTGCAAGTCTGAAGCAGTTAAGAGGCTGCATTTGGAATTTGTCTGAAGTTACTTAAAAATGTTTAAAAATTATCTATTTGAATTAAGTATTTTACGTATCTAAATCAGATATGCACCACATAATAAACACGAAGCTTCCCTGTGCTTAGGCCTATGCACTTCAGTGCAGAGACAGAACACAGAGTTTGGAGTCTCTGAACACTCAGCCATTAAAGTAAACAGGGGACACATTCAAAACTCAGTTCATTTGTCAACCTGACAGCAGATGGAAGATTCCTGCATGCGAAATATAGGAGCATCTGGCTATCAAAGATATTTAAGGCCTTACCTATTGATCTCTTTCATCTGCTTAAATTAATTCAAGATGTTAAGATGCCAAAAAATGGTGATTAAAGATCCCATGCGTATAAAGCTCAAATCCCAATAAGCAGTAAGGAGAAGATAATACAAATACTACAAAACAAAACCAGCAGCAGAGCTCCCAAGTAAGTTATTATAAACCTGAAACTTGACTGCCAGAAATGGAGGAGAGTATGGCTTATTATCTGAGAGAGAAAATGTACAGAAAATGTACTTTGCTACTTTGTTGAGAAGGACTTTAAGGAAAAAAATCATTGCAAGGAAAAAGAAGGAACTAGAAGAAGGGGAAAAACATGATTAAAACCAAAAAAGAGACAGTATTGCTTACAAATATAGGCTAGGTGTAACTTCTCTAACAATGACCAATAGGCTCTGCAAAACTCAGGTTTCACATATTAAATACCTGCAGCAGATTCCTTTGAGTTCAGAAATGTAGTAATTCATTTAATTAAGGAATATTCAAGACAGACTGGATGGGGCCCTGAGCAACCTGGTCTAGTGGAAGCTGTCCCTGCCTGTGGTCATGGGGTTGGAACTCAATGATCTTTAAGGTCCTTTCCAACCCAAACCATTCTAAGT
Organism: Drymodes brunneopygia; assembly: GCA_013400955.1. Classification (NCBI taxonomy): domain Eukaryota; kingdom Metazoa; phylum Chordata; class Aves; order Passeriformes; family Petroicidae; genus Drymodes; species Drymodes brunneopygia. The sequence goes on along the minus strand of VZTZ01044211.1, from coordinate 743,367 downwards.
TAGGAACTGGAGGGCTTCACAACATAACACACATTTATTGCTACACTAACTAGGTGACCTAAGAGATAAAAGCCTTATCTTACCTTTATTTATTTTTAAGGGAGCGGGACAAAAATTAATCCCCCAACACCACCTCTATTCTTTCAGAAGCAACTAAATTACAGCAAGGGCACTATCTTTTTATCCTGTGCCTTTGTTGCCTTTTTGGGACTAGCAGGAATTTTGGGGCTTGAAAATGAGATGTAAATAGAACTAGCTATTATTCTATGTCAGGAGCAGAGAGATGACATTACAGGAGAATCCATTCACGCTAGAAGCCAGACTAAATTAAGTCCTGACCTGTAACACACTGTGACGCTATCAGAATCTGGCTCCATACCAGCCAGTCTCAATGTCAATGTTGCGAACTAAATTCAACTATTAAAAGTATATTTGTCTACAAAAAAGAAGGAAAGCGCCACACAATGATTGCTTACATTGCTCAGTTTATGGAAAAGTAATAAAGTATTATTTCAGTAGATTAAATGCCACCAAGACTGAATAATCCATAACAGAAAAAAATACCATGAAAGACTGGCAGCCGTTTCCAATCAAAGCTGTAATTCTGCCTCATCTTTCTAAGGTCATGCAGGTATTGTTCCCACAATGAGACTTATTACTCATTTTAGGGCTCTGCCTGGGTGCAGAGTGGGGACTGAGATAACAAGCTAAAACAGCAGAGGAAGAAGAGGACAAAAGGTTCATTTTTGTTGTTGGGGGTTTTTTTGAGAAGCATTTGACTAAATGCTCTGAATCATTGTTCTAAAATCATTAAAAAGTCTTAACAGTATGTTTGAGCAGCACTGCAAGTGGGACACATATTTTTAAATCTATTTATCAGATCACAACCATCCATGACACATCTTGTCCCCCTTTTTCTGACTACAACTTCAATGGAGCAGACCAGGAGAGGTCTGTACTGATGGAAGTTATGGCAGCATATGCTGTGCGATGTGTATTTCATCGTCATCAAATGTGAATGCAGCTGTCTCATATCATGAGGATTTGTGGCTCACAGAAAAACTTCAGAGGAGACAAAATCATGAGGAAAAACCTTCATCCAGGGATCGTTTAGGCAAAGCTTGCAGCATCAGAAGACGACAAAAGTCTAAGTGTGTGCTGAACATTGTGTCTTTTTTATAACAACTTTTACAATGGAAAGACAGTCATGAAATCTCCTAAGACTTCCCTTTTTTGACTAAATACCATCATAACTCTTTTTTTCACAGGGTAGTTCATAAAGAAAATATCAAAATCTGACAAAATAGAGAGAACCTGAGAATTACTGATTAACAGGAAAAAAATAAGCTAAGAAATGTAAAAGAATCTTCTAGTTTTCTAACTCTTTATCCATTGTCAGAAAAACACCAAACAAAAACAAATATACCTGTTCCTAAGGGTCAAGAAATCCAAACATATTTGTTTCTGAGCACAGATCCTGTGATGACACATTAACTTAAAATTTCCTCAGTGAAATTATCATACTTGATTTCAGCAATTTAAAAAATCAGTAAAATGTAATGCATAAATGAAAAATCTATTTCATCACTTCAGCAAAGCTCTTGGTAAAAGAATTTATAAATAGGTTCTAAAAAGGATTATTTGACAATAAAGAAAAATAAAGCAGTTTCAAAAAGTTCATCTGCTTTGAAGGTTGAAATAGCATGTGAGCATCCAGCATGGGAATGATAAATCTATAGCTCAGCCTTAGAATTACTGCCAAATCCAAAGGAAAATTTGAATAAAATAACCTAAGCTTAAATTTTCTGGGTAAGAAAAGTCAAGGCATGACTTCATTAAGATTAAAAAAAAAAAAAAAAAGGTCTGGACAAGAAAGTCTAAGAACACTATCAAGACACAGGTAGCAGCAGAGACCCAAAACATATTCCTGGGAAGTTCTAAGAAGGATGTTTTTCTTCAGGAGGACACTTGATTATGCCTCTTTGGCCTGATCTCTCCTCAACTTGTGAGGGCTTATCAATTTTCAGAAGCAAATCCTGTAGGACTTTTGCCAGACATTAAGTCATATGCTCTTAGCCCAAGTGTGCTGACAAGAATTTGGCGGTAATACTAACATTCACCTGAAAAGTCCTTGTGAAAAATGCAGTGAGCAACAATTCTAGTGACTTTGTGGAAGGACGGATCACCCACTATGTCACCAAGGTTGTAGAGGATGGTAAGCATAAGGGTTGGGGGGGAGCATCACAATTTCTGGAGAAAGGATGTATTGAGTTCCCTTCCCCCTGCCCTCAGTGTACATTTGGAGATCTGCCCTGAAAACACGCCTCATTTGCATCCAGAGAGATTAGAAGAACATACACTCACTGAAGAATCTCCTCCTTGTGTGCCACTACTGGTTTGCATAATCTAGGGCTGCTGTATGGTGGCAAAAAACACCAAATGGAATATGTACCATTTCATCCCAGGTTGGATAGTTCTGAGCTGAGTAGAACTGAATACAGAGAATTCATAGCACTGGCTGATCATCTTATTTTAGAAAGACTTTTCTTTTGGTGGCCGTGCACAAGATTGTTTTATAAGGATTAGCATCTTTATTCTAAAGGGTTTGGATGCTACATCTATAAAGGAAAGGCACACACAAACAGTCCAAATCATCATTCTGCTTATGTTATCCTCCTGTGTGCTGGCTTTGGAAGGAATTCAGTTATAGCCAAGTCCCTAGAAACAGCAGGTAGGATTTTATATTCCTCTTCCATTTGGAGGAGTGAATACTTGCTTCTAATAGAGCAATAAATGACCTACTGCACCTGTGAAACAGTGCCTGTCTTCTTGAAGAGAGGAAGCTCCACTGTAGATGTCTGTTAGGACAAAAACTTCATTGGGAGGAGAAAACAAAAATGTGCCAACTGAAATTGCCACAAGGGAGAGGCAGCAGCTCTGTCCCAGCAGGGATGTCAGTACGCAACGAGAATGAGTCATTATGATGCAGTTCTGTGATTCACACAATTCAAAGCCACTCTGGGATGTCAGACCACCAACAAATTTTTGTTGTGTGTGAATCCTTACAAAGATAAAAAGTATTCTCCAGCTCTTAATAGACTCCTATGTCTCTAACAACTTTCCCGTAAGATATTTTAATTTTCTTTTCTAAATTTGTTACTGCAAACCTGGATTTAGACAACTTTTGCTCCTTAGTAAAATATCTTTTCTCAGATCATTCTTTATCAGGACACCTACAGGTACTATATAGTGAAAAAGAGCCTTAGGCACTTCAGACAAATATCCTAAAACGAAGAGTAGATAAGGACCAAAAGCCAGAACTGTTTTGTGGCTAATAATTTTTTTACTCATAAAGCTGAACAAGAAGAGCTCTTCCTCTGAGACACAAGAGAAGTCTAAAGCAACCGCTTTTCTTTCAGGTGAACAGGTTGAGAACAGTATGAAATGTTTTCCTCACCCTCCTGTTCAAAGTATGATCACAATGCTCTGCAAATTATTTTGTGGCAGAGCAAAATTAACCTGTAGACATGGGCTAATCCCTTACTATTTCCTAATCTATTTTCATTAATAATTGCTACAGTCAGACCTTGAACAGAATTGATGTATAAATAGATCAGCAAAGTTCAGGCACACAGTAGGTATAAAAAGCACTTTCCTATCATAAGCATTTTTAGTCTGCTCTCTTGTCATAACCCTACCAGAATGTTCCTAAACCTACAACATCAGAAAGAGGAAAGAATTTTCCACAGCCACAAAAGTTAGGCAGAATTCTGCTGCTGAGAACAGCTGGAAAACCTATAGGAACTTATTTTCATCCTAACAGCCACAAGAAACCTGGAAGAGGATAGGAATATGATACCACTCACTGTACCATAGGATCTGAAAGACTGTACCGAAGTTACCACTGATACTCAAAGTCTGATTTTATTGATACCAAGAGTTTTGCCTCTGGAAAGTAAGAGATGGTGAATGACACAAACAGATTTCCTAATGTTTGTGGAGTCTAATGATTAACAATTGCAAGATGAATGCAAAATCACTTGAGTGCTGGTAGTACACAGAAAATTTGTTAGACTTGAAGACTCTTTTGTCCATCTTCAAGGACTGTGAAAGAATGGATTGATTTCTTCCAACTCTCTGGAAGCCTCCTCAGAACACGTCAGAGTTTCTCCTTCGGGCAGTCAGGAGAAGTAAAGAGCTCAGCAGAAGCAGCCATGAAGGACAGGGAAATGAGTCATCCTAATCCACTGTAATGATCTCATCAATCCTTCACTGTGTCAAGTTATAAATATATAGTAAATATTGACAAGCGTGTTGAGGCAGGTTTTGAAAGAGAACATTTATCTTATTGTTGTTCTTGCCAGGACAGATAATCCTCAAAGAAGCTAGTAGTTTCAAAGACCTAGGGAGAAATTCATTATGGAGAATATGAGAAATCATTTCAGTGCAGATTTTTGGTTGCTGAAGGACATTGAGATCTACTGATGTTTTAAGTGTGAATACTTTCTCTCCATCTACTCCCTCCACTATAATCTAGTAATTTACTTTACTAGAATATTTTTCTTTCCAACTTCTAACATTTGCAGTCAGTTTTGCCTACCTCAAACTTTGGAGGACCAACAGCACCCACAGTGATGTCCTGTATTGTCCAAAATAACATTTGAAATTACCATAAAACATTAACTTCTCATAAATATTGCACGAATGATTATCCAGATTAAATTCACTAGAACAATTTTCCAGACAATTCCAGAATTTGTGGCCTCCTGCCTTAACATTTGGTTCTCATATGTTCTATTCCTCTATTATTATAATTCTATCATACTGCAAAGCTATGCTGAATTTTTACTTACACAAATTCAAACTGAGACAGCAAGAAGTACTTCTCTGACATACAGGGCACCACACCCAATCACTAAATACCTCCTCATCCAAAATACACATTTCAGAGAAGAGTGAAAAACACAGGAACAAACATTTTTGTGCTTGTGTTTAAAAAAAAGAGAGAAGTTGCACCTAGTTTGCTTAGAAGTCTGAGCTAAGGGACATTTTCCAAATAGAAAACATCAAACTTGGTATTTGTGCTATTTTGCAAAGCTTGAGCAACAGCAAGTTTTTAGGATAATACTCTTCTCATCAAGCAGAATGTTCCTTGTTATATTCTTGTCATTACAAATTACCACAGAGCATGTAAGTTAATATCACCGTTAAAGTTCAGTCCTTCATGCTAATTAGTTAGAAGAATTGTACTAGAAGGTGCATTGTAACATCTAAGTTTGATGACTATTGTGTAGATCAAAAACAATTCTGGAATCCAATTTGCATAAAATGCATTAGTGTCTAATCATGTAACAATTGAACCCATGTTTTTAAGAATCTAAGACAGAAAGATGAAGAGAACTGCTTGTTATATTCTTATAAAACCCATATCTGGTATTTTCTGCTGATTCACATGGAATATTCTGTAATTAATATGACATCCCATATTTCATCCACAGAACTCACCAAACCTTACATATAAACCAGGAATGACCAATGCTCCTTATTCTCTAAGTCACGCACCAAATCTTACTGAAGTCAGAAGTCACAGAGATGCCCCAAATTTTGGAGGAACAACATAAAAAGTCTCCCTGCTAGTGATTTTCAGGCACAATTGGAGTTGACTACCCAAGAGCTTCACTCTTCCCTGGTGACAGACAATATATTAGGGATTCAGCTGGGATCTCCAGATCAGGAGCTTACCACCCCTCCATTGTTTGCCGCCCGTCACAGTCCGTGTTCCTGATGACCCTACTAGTCCTGTGCCAGCATAGCCCCACAGGGATGTCCCGGCAGAAGCACCGCAGCCAGCATGATCTTTTTGAGACACAAATGCATTCCAAGAACCACAACTATCCCTTTTATTTAATGTGAGGTAATCTCAAAAACATATTTCTGCTTACAGGTAACCATGCGCACTCCATGTTCAAAAATATAATTGTGTTTGTGGGTGCACTGAAGAGATTAAAATTATCATGTAGCTTTAACAAAATACACTATCTGTTTCAGCTAAAATTTCTGTTTGATTTAGTGTGACTGGAACCAGTTTTGTTTGGCTTTCTTTCTGCAGACTAACAAAGAGAATCCAATTAATGAGAGCCATTTAATATTTTTTTAATCTCATTTTAAATCCTTCTCTCCTTTTGAAGCTAGCAAAGACAGAAAATATTGCTGTATAAAAAAATTAGACATCATAATATGATTCTGTATGAGCTCATATAAGAAGGCATTAAATACTTTGCAAACTTGGGCAGATATGACATGCTTATTTAATGAAAGAGTAATTTCTAAGTTCTTTTGTTGAACAGTAAATTGAATTATTTCCACATAAACTTTGGTTTCTTCATCTGAAAACTCACAGATGTTATGTAGCTGAGGCAGAGCAAATTTCTGCTAACTAGGTAATAATTCGTTTTTAAAAGTTCCGATGTGTTTTGATGGGACAAAAATGGAGAAAAAAGAAGGAACAGAGCAACATTTGCAAAATGGTCAGGAAATACTTATTCATGGACATCAGGAATGCCAACAGATTTTCTACTAAATGGCTAAATTTTAGAAAAACTAACCTACTAAGAGTGGGAAGGCTGCACCTCAGATGTTACGCGTGTATTTTACAGATAGTATATATTTACTGGAGACCAACCTGCTCTTTATCTAATCATTTACTGATCCTGGCTACCATACAAAAAGAGATACAGTAATATTAATATATAGTATTTTCCAAATGACTAATGAGGATTAGTGTCAGCTTCTAGAAGAGTTGCCACAATACCAGAGAAGAGCTGTCCTGGGTTTTTTATTACTGGCCATGTTCTTTGTTGCAGATTCTCAGAGCGGTTTGAATCACTCTTTCTTTTATTGCGGTGCAGTGGCCTACACTAACTGTTACTGCTTTATAAAGCTGAAAGGAAGAGAAGAATTCCCTAGCCTCTATCATTTTGGCACATTTGAAGTGCTGCTCTTCTACCTCCACTTCACTGACTGCCGGGTGATTGCTTTCTTTGGGGTTTGGTGAAGCAAGAGCACAGGTTGGCCAAGTGGTCAGAGAGACTTAAGGGATGCAGAGCTGCTTGGTGAGTGCAGTGAGGCAACCACAATCCATGTCAAGCATCACGTCCATCCCTGTGCCCGAGATATCCTGCTGGGAGGTCGTAACTACTGTGTAATAATTGCCATTCTTTTGTCCTTGTTAACCCTAGATTGCAAGCCTAAGTTTATTTTTTAATTGCAAATGTAACTGGAAAAGCAGCAGATATGCTGAGAGCCTTCTGAGGGACCCTGCCCTCCTAACAGTGAGGGGCTGTGCATTAATTCAGCAAAACTCAAGATTACGGTTTGAACATTCAGTTGATGTCTGCTGGGGGCCCCCCAAGCTTCCAACCAGCTGGAAATTTCTGATACTGTAACTAAGATGATGTAACCTTAAATATGATGAATCACAGAGACCAACTGGTTAGTGGGATATAGTCTGACTGAACTTACAGAGCCAAAGCAAGAAAAAGTGGTAGAATTCCCCAATACAAGCCTTGCATCTCCCCTCCGCTCACCAGGTGCATCAAATGTGCTCCTTAGAATTGCACAATCCTGCCAGTTTTCATCCCGGTATACCAATGAGCTGGTTTATCCTCGACAATTCCCCTTTCCCCACTCCTCAAATAGTAAATCAACTCCTGCTCAAGAATGGCATACAACACAATTGCTTATTTCCCCAGCAGTGCCAGAGACCTGGCACACAGAACTGAGGATCAGTTTTAAAATCATGTAACAGCAGCTTTTACAAACAGCAGTTCACTGTTAAAAATGTAATAATAATAAATCCTAATATTAATGAGATATAAATATTAATTTCTTGAAGCTTATAAAATCTCTTTTTTACAGTCAGCAGGTTTTTTTGGTAGTCCACAAGGAGATCATCTGTTTCAAAAGGCTTCAGGAAAAGCCCCTGCAGCAGAAAATAAATACTGCATCAATACAGCAGTACAGGTATCTTGTAAGGTGATATAACATGTGCTAGTTCAGATACCACAGTAGCACACTTCATATGGATAATTTCTCTCAGAAAAAAGTTTAAGATGAAGGTTATTCTCTGAAAACTCTTGTATCAGAAATTTTGATTATCTACTTCCTGCTTAGAAATTATAAGCAGCACTATGCTAAAATCTTGAATCTGCACTACACAGCCCTCCAAAGACTTTCTTCCCCTTGAGCCATCTGGCAGAAGCTATCCTTAGATGCAAACAAAACATATTGATTGTTCTTTGAGAAATAAATGTATATTCTTCAAATAGTTTAGTGAAGCAAAGTTAAGAAGCAGATTTCAGTAAGTCTGTGGCAACTGACAAAGATCCCAAAGCATCTTTTACATCAGCAGTATCAACCAGTCCAGTGCCAGGGAGGAGTGCACTAATTCCTGCCAGGGGTACTCCTGCCCACATACCTGCTGCAGCTTCTAGATGCTTCTAGGTGCTCCCAGAACTGAACTGCAAGGGTTCACCCCACACGTGAAACCCCACAAGTTGGGGGAACCGGCAGAGGTGAGGAAGACAGCAAAATATTCCTTCTTTTTACTAAGGAGTTATATTTAGCAACTATTTGTTCACAGAAAATGTTACTTTACTGGTTTTCCCTGAAAATAGAAAACACATGATCTCAGAATACAAATTTTAATATTATCAACACTGTGTTTGGACAGGTGCTGAAATTAACACCGGGACAGACTAAAGCACAGTCCTGACCTGCCTGCCCCGAGTGAGGGCACCTCAGCCTGCGCCTGCCCGGGGTCCCAGAGAGTTCTCCACAGAGGATGTAGAGAAGATCTGAAGGGAGGGTGGCAGGAGATNCGGCTCCCTGCGCCCGCCGGCTGCACATGGGCTGAGGGCTCGCTTGGGCAGCGCGCGCGTCTCTGTGGGCGCGAGGGTGGCGGCGGCGGGAGCGGGGCGGGCCCAGGCGGCGGGACCATGCTGGCCCTGGAGCGCGCCCTGCTCAGGGGCTTCCNGTGTGACTGAGCACTGGAACAGATCGTCCAAAAAGGCTGTGGAGTCTCCGAGACTGGAGATATTCCAGAACCGTCTGGACGCAATCCTGTGCCATGTGCTCTGGGATGACCCTGCTTGAGTAGGGAGGTTGGACCAGCTGATCCACCGCGATCCCTTCTAATCTGACCTCTTCGTTGCTTCTCCACAAGGAATCGCCCAGGCAGACTCCNTCGCGGCCGCAGGTGAGGGGAGGTCCCGACCCGGTGCGGGGAAGGTGCCCGTTCGTTGTTTGTGTCTGGAGGCCCTGGACTGAGGCGGAGCCGCGGCTGGCGGCTCCTCCCGCTGGCGATTTCACCTCCGGCGTCCTGTCAGATCCTCGCCGAGCTCCCGGGGGCTCCTGCCCGCGCCGTTGGGTGGGGGAGGCCGTGGGCTGGTCAGGCTGGAGGAGCGGGAGCGGCACTGCCGGTAGGGCTGAGGCGGCACCAGCGGCCGGGGCTCCGCAGGGCTCCTTGGCCGCAGCGGTGCCGGTGCCCTCAGCCGCCCCCCGCCTGCCTCGTGCCGGCACTCGGGAGACTCGCAGGAACGGGGCTTCCTCTGACTGCCTCTCGAGTGAAAGGCTGCCTGTTGGAACTTGGCAGTGAGGTGAAACGCGCTCTTGGAACTAAACGTGGGAAGAAAGAGTATGGCACGAGCTGCCTGTTCTATATTTATTAGTTATGGGATCACAGTTGCTTGAGGGATCAATGGAAAATAGTCTCTTGAAGGGACTTGGTTAGACCCACCTTTCCTGCAGGGGAACGCTGCAGCTCTAAAAAAGGAACCTTTGTCATGTAAAGGCAGACTGAAAATACAGTTGTGTTCATGTGCTGTGTTGTAGCATACTGAAAATCTCATTTATCCTTACCTAGGCACTTACTGGTTTTTGGGAAAGAACCGTACAGAGCTAATCAGCTCTTAATTCCTTTTGTGACGTTTCATTTGACCTTAATCATTGTACTGTCCAGGAGTGGTAGCTGATGTGACTGACATCTGTCTTACCTTTTCAATGAGAGTTGTGCATGCTGTTTGTGGTGTAGGGTTTTTCTGATTGCTTTTTTTGTCGGGTTATTTTTTTTAGCTTTATTTTTTTTTTTGAGGTACTTTAAGTACTGTGCTGCTGTAAGATGTGGGGAAAACTTGTTGAAGAATGGCATCTTGCAGTAGAGATAGAAAATGGTGGTGTTTGTGATGAGTCTTAAGTCATCATTTACATGGGCCCTTCCTATTGATAATCCTGAAAATAAATTTAAAAGCTGTGACCTTGAATTTGTATAGTGTCCTATAAGAAGCTACACACAAAATCAAAAGCAGACTTTACATGCTTACAGTTTTATTACTGGAAAGAGAAGAACCTCAATATTCTTCATTCATCATCACGTGTCCTCACAGCCCATAGTTATTCTACAAACTACAGCATTGCCTGTCTGGGCAGCTATAACCCAATATAAAGAAGTTGTCATTTGGCAAGAGGAAGTCTGGCCAAAGCATAGATTAGAGAAAGTTTCTTGTTATTTCTATTCCCTATGAGGGTATGATGTCAGCAGCGTTGTGAAACCACTGCTATTCTTTTGTGTAGGTCCTTCCAGGTACAGCTTGAAGTGTTTTTTAAATAATACACAGCACACATAATCTCTTACCTCATTCAGTAGATCGTTGTGGAGAACAGAAGTAAACTTTGGGCAACAGCGTGGTGCAGAGACATTGAAATGAGTGAGTCTTTGTCACTCATTCCTACAGAATCGTCCATTGCTGTTACTGAAGGTGATTCTGCCCTCGGTGTTCCTGTATTTCTAAAATTTAAAACACTTGTTTAGCTGGATGAGCTTGGGGTTGGTACTGAGATCACTTCTTTGCACAGCTGCTGCTTGTGTGGCTCCATGGCTGTGCCAGTGTTAAATTGGTAACCTCGGCTGCAGGTGTTGGTGCAGCTACAGTAATCCTGAGTGCAGGGAGCTGCAATCCTCAACTGGAATCACAGATTAGTAGGAAGGTACTTGTCCTGTGTAGACCTCTGCATTTCCTCAGCTGCACCATTACCAATACCTGCAGCATCTAGTCAGAAACCAGTTAGTACATCTGCATGAGCTGTAGGCACAGCTGCAGGGTATGCTGATAATGGTTTTGCTCAAGAATAGTAGGTTTTAGTATGGCCAGATTGTTCCAACAGCTTCTGTATTGATTGCACTGTAGAATATCTGAAGATAGCTTCTGTGAACAAAGTTGTAGCCTGGGTCAAGAATTTGATGAGTTTGAAGCTTCTTAGAAATATCTAGCATTTTCCGTTTGTCTGAAATCAGGCTTAAGAAACAGTCATGGGTCTAAGTCCACCTTAGTAATTACTCCTAAGAATCTGCTCCATATATTCATTTCCATATATTTCATTGATATAATATAGTTACCATAGGAAATAATTATTTTGTAAAGATAAAATCTCATTGCCCATTGCTTGTGGATATTCTAAGCATGTAAAGGAAGGATTGAGCAGTTTCTGCAGTTTTGCATAAGACTTTATTCACTGAACTCTGCAAATATGGAATTAATTTTATTTGTTGCATTTCCCCTAACAGATTCTCTGGTCCGTGAAATTATTGTCTTATCTATAGGATATTACTGTTCCTTTAAAATGTTTGAAGGAAGAACATCCTGCTGCTATAATTCAAGTATTTGGAAGGGCCATCCATTTATTTTTCCTGAAATTTCAGTTCAAGTCTTTGTTTTATGTTCAGCTGGTCGTTTGTGTTTCACTGTAACTTCAATACAAATTATTTTGAATGAAGTGGCACCTACTAGTGCTGCTCTTGAGTTTCAATGCAACTGCACTTTCCCTGCAGTGTAAATGAAGATATGTTCTTTAGAAGGAGAGTGGTGTGTACTTTCATTTGAATAAGTGTAATAGGTCTTGAAAGACAAAATTGTTTGAAAGTTGACACTGATTCCTGTGGTGTTCTTTTTTCTTTTTTTTTTTCTTCCAGAAAGTGGATCGTTATTGCAGTTGATGTTTGATGGGAAATATGAGGCAATATTTTCAAATTCAGCCATTCAGAATGTTTTCAGTGCGTCTTCTGTGACGGAGGAGAACATTGACGCTTGCTTGGAGAAACAGATTCTAGCATACCTGGATTGTTCTGCAGAGGTTGATAACATGGAAAGGTGGAAGTTATTATTTATTATATGGGTTATTCCCCCCACCCCCTTGGGTATCTATTTGTTACTAAAAGAAACAATGAGGTTGTGATATGGGGGTTTGTTGAAAACATTAGTTATGTTTACAGTGATCACCTCAGAAGGTTCTGGTGTAAAGAAGTCACACATGTAAATTCATGTTGCTATGTATCATCAAACAATTAACAGTTTTCTCTCTGAAATGTTGTATTACATTTATGTGGCTGCTTGAAGTACCGTGTAATGTTGCTGTCCAAGAAATGCCTGTATTTCTAAGTCTGACTTGTAATAAGGTTATTCTACTCTTCTTAATGTAAAAACGAGTAAGGTGTTACTCATGGATGCTGTCCATCAATTAATTATTTTCTTCCCAAGACTTTCTCTGACAGAGTCTCTCTTAATTGTATGTATGTGCTAGTTGTTGCTGGTAAGGAGCCTGAATTTACTGTTTACAGTTTGCTGTGTAAATGATGAACAGACTGAAATCTGACATGTTAAGGATAGTAGAAACAGAAAACTATACATGTGTTGTGTAGATATATATTGATATTTTAAAAGGTGAAAAAGTTTTACTGAAAGATGAGCAAAAGACAAGAGAAGATAAAGGTTAAAAAATAAAAGTCAGAGGAAGGTAATTGTTACCAGTTAGTGTTGGCAGAGTACAAGTATGTGTGTTTTGGTATGACAGATATAAACCTAAGAGTTTTTGCTAAAATATCAGAGGAAAAAAAAGGTTGGCATTCTTAAAAAACAGAGCTGAGATTTGTTAGTGATTATAGTGTGTCAAAATCTCATTTTGTAGTGTGGTGCACAATACAATGCACTCTTGCTTTCTGAGTTGGAGTGTTCAGAGGTTTTTCCCGTCCATGTTTTTTGCTAGGTGTTTCTTGTTTGGCTTTTTTTCCCTTATTTTGTTGTGCTATTACTGTTAAATATTAGCTGGAGAAATTTTTCAGTATTTCTAGATTCTGTCACATTGTGGTAGTTTGATAATACGACAAGAAAAATCAGTCAGGACTTGAAACAGACTCAATCCTGATCTTAGTTGCTTCTTCAAATATGTGTTTTGCTGCCTTTTTAAGCCATTCAGCTTCTTGAAGGTAATCATAATCTGTACCAGTGGAACTTCATACGTATCCTGTTACAGTGCACTCCTACTGCAGACAGCCGAAGGAGTTTATTCCTTGGCTGCTCACGCTCCAGCTCTTTGGTCTTTGAGGTTTTTCTTGTTTACTCTGCAGCTCTGGGCTGCATTAGAAGCCCCCTTGCCAGAAGATATGGAGGCAGATCTGCAACATTTAGCATTTCAGAAGCAGACAGAGGGTTTTCTGCCTAAAATTATAGCCTGAAGTTGTATTCAAATTGAAAGCAAGAAGTCTTCAAAACCTATCAGTGTCTGCCAGAAACAGTTCTGTTTGTAGCATCTGAGTGTATTTTTCAAGCTCCATTAGTAATAATTTAAGCTGGGGACTGAAGGAAGTAAGTTGTGACTTTCTCTTATAGAAAAGCTTCTACTGAAGTTGCTTGTCTGAAGGACAGATAATTTCCTATTTTAGGTAGGCACTGCACAGCACTTCAATCTGTGCTGTCTTGGTCTCCGATGACTTTCTGGGCTAAAATGTGTCACACAATTATTTTTCCTACCTGCAGGCCCTATGTCCTGTGAAAGCCTTATGGAAGGAACAAATGTAACTTTTGCATCAGAACTTTGCATTGCTAATGATTAAACTGGGGGGTTGGGGGGGGGTGTGTTTCTATTTTTTAATGCCTAAAATGTAATTTTCTTTTTCCACTGAGTGATTCAAAGGAAGTGCAGCAAACCTCTTAAGTTCTAGCTCAGAAAATTCAGTAAGACTGTTTTTCTTGTGACTTTTTGTAGATGGGATAAGTTAAAAAAATTTCTTTTTCTTGAACTGAAAGTTATAATTCTGGCGATTTAAAAAGACAGTAGGAGTTAAATTCAATCGGAAACAGAAAGTTGGATAATGCAAGTTGTATTCTTTTTGCACAACATAAACAGTGCAAAGTATGGTTTTGTAATAGTGCTAAAAGAACTCTTAAGGAGTTCCTTGTCTGAAGCAAAAACTGAGCAGCTTGAGGGCAAAACAACTCAAAATTTGGATCTAGATGGTAATTTCTTTGGATGAGTTCTCTGTAACTTTTTCCACTTTTAAATCCATGGTACTGTAATGGAAATGATTTAGCAGCATTTTAAAAAGTGGTGCAACTTTTTCTATCCTTTTAACTGATTGCTGTCTTTTCCCTGCCCTAGACACATTTTCACAATGGCACTTTAAGCCTTTATGGCTTAAAAATTAAGCATTCCTTATAATAAATATGTCGAATAGGTTATTTTTGTTTTACTTTTTTCCTGCTATTGCTACTCCGATGCTTAGCTGCTGTTTTCTACCGAAAATGTAGCTTCTCGGTTATATTTTAATCAGCAAAATTTGGAGGATGAAGCAATAGAGTATGTGTCAACCATGTAGAGGGGGAATGCCTTTTTTGTTTTTTTCCTGAGCTGCATTCCTTGCCTGGCAAATGTTTTAATTCAAAAGACTGGAAGGAAATAGTGTGCAGGTTCCAAAATGTAAGGGAACAAGGAAATGAGCTCTAACAGTATTTTTTGTTGAGCATGTATTTCCTGCTTCTACCTTTTTAAACTTATAAATGAATATCAAACTTGGCAAAAGAAATCCATACAATAAAGTTTGTTACAATTTCCCAACCTGAACGTTGAGTGGTATTTGTGATATTTCTCCTGGAACATCTGATGGTTGGTTAACTGGTATGCCATATGTAATGAAAAATGAAAATGAAGAAATTCTTCCTGTTTCTGTAGCTTGTTTTGATGTTTATTAATTAAAAAAATAGCAAAGTTAGACACTGAATAGTTTTGGCTACTCTTCTGTAATTTCTGGCATCACTAAAAAGAACAGAAACCTGTAACTTCTTAAGCATAATCTGGCTATTGAATATTTTTTCTTTTATTTTGTTTGTAAATTCTAGCATTATATGCACATCCATTTTTTTAAAATACAAATGCACTACTATTCTTTATTTTCGAGGATGATTTGTTACAGCAAAATGAATGTTAGAGTATATATAAGCATGTGATTCTGCATCATGAAGAACAGTTGCACTCTGTGTAAGCTGTGTTAAAAAAATGGCAGCAAGTCATTCACACAGAGAAAAGAAAAGATAAGTGGATACAGACAAATATCTAAGGATAAATGCAAAATAAATTATGTAGATCACCATAGCAAGGGGGACATTCACAGCAGTCTCTGTTGCTTTTCAGGCAGAAGAGCAATTTTCAGGTAGCCTTTGGGACGTGAGCATCTGCAGGTCTGCATTGTAAGTGTGAAGGGCAGTCAGGGAGACAGAATGCATTTTCTTGGAAAAAAAAATAGGGGATAGGCAAGGGAGGTCAGCATTTACAGGGATTGCAGCTTGAAATTGGTTTTTTGATACAGAGTGAGTGATAAGGAGACTGGGAGTTGGTCACGAATCTAAAAATGGGGAAAAAGAAATTATTCGGTGATGACAAATTGAACAGTGGAAAAACAGTATCTTAGCCAAAGTAATGGATTTGGTTATCAGTGGTTCCGGAGGTGTTCTGCATGGATAAAACTGTGTCTCTTCAAGCAAGTTTGCTTTCCAGATAGGTATCAGTAATGTTAAATAAATAAAATGTTACTGGTAGAAACCGTAAATTATAGAATAGTGAAAATGATCTTCAAAAGATTAGAGTATCAAATCACAGTGCAGAGGTGGTTGATTGTTCTGTAGGTTACCTTTCAGAAGCTTCAAAGCATAATTTATCATTGGAGAAAAATGAGGAAATATATACCAATGTAGATATTTTGTGTGTAATGGTAATAATTTCATATACAATAATCATTCGTGCTTGTGCTCTTGAGTTATTTGGAAGTTTAGTAGTAATCTTGGATAGGTATTTGTATTTCCTTGCAGATAGTCATTGGCTGAATAATGACAGCCACTAGGTGTTACCTTGTCTTGTTCAACAAGAACTCTTTATGCTAGTCCTTTTTCTCTCACTCCCCTGAAGAATGGGTTTGGTTTTTTGTTGGTTTTTTTAATTTTTCA
Source organism: Drymodes brunneopygia (assembly GCA_013400955.1). Taxonomy (NCBI): domain Eukaryota; kingdom Metazoa; phylum Chordata; class Aves; order Passeriformes; family Petroicidae; genus Drymodes; species Drymodes brunneopygia. The sequence goes on along the minus strand of VZTZ01044211.1, from coordinate 727,042 downwards.
ATTAAATGTTCCCCACCCTTGCTTTCTGATTGTTCTACATCTTTTGTTGCATTCTTGCCCACCAGCTGCTTGTTTGTGTGTGGCTTTTCTATTTTACTTTGTTTTTTTAAGGGGTTGTATAACACTTTATTTTTTTGTTTCAATTGGAGGGCTCTTGCATCTCTTAAGTTTCTGTTTTACAGAAAGAAAGGGCTAGGTTTTTCTGTTTCAGTTACACTCCTTAGCATACCAGTGTATATTTCAAACCTGCACAATTAAAATGCTAACTTTTTGTAGTTAGGAAGCCTGTTTTCTGTGTGGTATGACTCTTGTCAATAAGGTTGTAAGTCATTAAGGTATCATAAAACAAACCAGAAGTTTGTATATAAATCTTTAAAGTCTACAACGGTTAAATTAACCATTAAATTCTGAGAGATTGTGCCCTGCCTTCTGCAGACCACATAGATTATTTGCTAAAGAAATCATAAAAAAGTAAAATGTAAAATGAGCTTAGTCTTGTAGATAAAGAAAATTTTGCCATACCTGGTTTCAGAAATGAAACAAAGTCTCTTAATTTCATCTTTCAATAAATCACTATTATTTAAAATAAAAAGCATGTTGAATTAGGTATTATTTACAGCCAAAGTATCTGAACTAACTTAGAAGTAGTATTCTGAACTTTTTGATTTCATTTAATTTTTTTATCAGAGGGAGTGAAAATAAACAGCTACGTCAAAACAAAAATAAACTTGCTCTTTTGGAACATATGCTAATGCACTATTTTTTCTGTGAAAATGCTGAGAGTTAGATGTATCATAAGAAATTGTAACAACCATGCAATAGGCAAATACTGGATTATCTGCATCCTTTGCTTATTTTCTGATCTCTGATAGTTATGTACAGCCTTAAATTGTGAAATATATGAACTCTGCCTCCAAAGTGTTTGGTATTAATTACAACCTTTAGAAACAAACACATTTCCAAGATTTTAGTTTCCTATGTGCATTCTTGAATATTGCAATCATTGTATCTTCCTCACAAGAGAGGGTTTTGTTTTGTTTTGTTTTGTTTTTTAAAAGCTGAGGGTTTTGAGCTAGCACAAGATTTAATGAGCTCTTATAGCCTTAAGTGAAAATGCAATACTTTGCTAATTGCTGTTGTTATCTATTTTGCAGGCAGAGGCTGATGTTTCTGCTTGGTGTGGGCAGTTTGCAGCTCTTTGTTCAAAGCAATTGGACTGGGCCTCCTGTTCAGTTAAAGCTTCAGGATTTTTTACCACCTGCATTGTTACAGAAATTCTGTGAGGTAGGTTTGGATTTTAATAAGCTGTCCTTTTATTGTCACTGCTTTTCACTAATAATCATAACACTTCAGTGTGTCAGAGAAGGCACATCTGCAAGGTGCAGTTCTAGAACGGATTGCCTTAATCAATACTACTGGCTGCTATTGCAACACCTTCAGTTATATCAGCAGTGTCCTAAAAGTAGTTACGGTTTCTCTGTGTCCAGTATTTCCTGCTGGAAATATTGGATTTGGATGGAGGAGGTATCTTTAATATAGGTAAGCATTTACTCAAAGGGCATTTGCAATCAGTAAACCTTTTATGTGTTTATTTTGGGATACATTCTTAGCTGGATCAAAGGAAGATGTTTATAAATGGCTTAGAAATTTCCCCTCCTTAGGGAAAGATAGAAGTTGCATATCTTGCAAATAGCAGAGCGTTTGGCAGGTGCTAACAGTAGATTTGGATGCTCAGTATCCTTTTAGGCTCCTGAATGCCAAGTGAATTGAGGTAATATTAGTACAAAAATGCTTATTGAAATAGAGCTTTTGGAAGCAGAAGGGAATGTAGGAGATGAAAGCGAGGACTGTCAGGTTTTTTTATTTTGTCATCGTTTTATGTAGGTTACTGATCAACATCCTAACTTCTTTTAGTGAGATGTGTGTATTGTTTCTCATGGCAGTACCACTGTCCAGACTCTCCTCATGTGTGTTTCAGCACAGCTTCTTGATTTTTCTCTTGGGGTTAAAGCTTGGGGTTAAAGCTGTGGTAAAATACTGGCTACTGCAGTGTATCAGAGAAGAACGGATCAGTAGTCTCTGCTAATGCTAAATCTATACAGGACTTTGAGTTTAGAATTTCACTAAGGATAAGGTATGGACCGTGAGCAATGTAAATCCTGTGAACTATGAAATTAGGGAAAGTTGGAGTGTGTGAAAAGTTTCACATAAAACTGTTGGCTCTGTTGCCTTACTGTAGCATGTTTTCCATTATTCATGAAGTCCTGCATTAGGTTCATTTGCAGGGTTGTATTTCTAAATAAGTAATTCAGATACAGTATTGCTCCTGGTTTTTTAAAGAGATGTTTATGAATTTGGTTTATCTTTTAGGGCTGGAACAGTGTGTGTATATATAGGCTTATTTTTCACTTGATTTTGGTACTTGAAATTCAAATCTCATCTTCTGATGACTAAATAAGTAACAGTGGAAACCAACTGTACTAAACCTTCTAGAGTGTGAAATGAGTTAGCAGAAATTTTGAGGTGTGCTACCTCTGAGGAGAAAAGTAGTTCATTTTTCCTTTATATATAGTAAAAATAATAAAACCTAGTTTTATTGATTCTCTTTATAATTTGTTTATAATATTTAATGTTACTAGACTGAAATACATTCTTACAAGTTTTGGTTTCTGTTTACTGGAGATTTCTATATTCTGTGTTAGTGTGTATGCACAGGGTGCAGTCTAACACAGTCTGCAGCCCAAACTGATGCTCATAGGATTGCTGTGACTGACAGAGTTCAGAGACCTGGAAAATACAGTGTTCATAATTTCTACTAACCATTTCATAGGATCATAAAATTGTTTGGCTTGGATGGGACTTTAAGGATCACCTAGTTCCAAGCCCTCAGCCATGGGCAGGGACACCTTCCACTAGACCAGGAAGCTTAGAGCTCCATCCAACCTGTCCTTGAACACTTCCAGGGAAGGGCCATCTACAGCTTCTCTGGGAGCCCTGGGAACCAAGTGCCCCACCACCCTCACAGAAAAGAATTTCTTCACCTAAACCTACTCCCTGTCAGTTTTAAGCCACTCCCCCTTGTCCTGCCCTTGTAAATGGTCTCTCTCCACCTTTCATGGAGGTCCCCTTCAGGTACTGGAAGGCCACAATTAGGTCACCCCAAATCCTTCTTTTTTCCAGGCAATTTCATTTAATGTCTGGAAGAATGAAATACTAATTCCCTGTTGAGTAAGGAAATACATGATCTCCTGTTTAGTTTCTGTTCTGTTTCTGCAGTGGCTGTGAGTGTGATGCTTTGAAATATGCTTGCTTATGTAGGGGTGGTATTGCAGAAACTAAACTGGCAAGAGATTATAAAGGAAAACAGACTTGAACATACTTTATTTCTAATGAGTGCTCCATCAGACTTCTATATTGCTTCAAGGTTTAGCTCTTTATGCATTCAGGCAGAAGTTTACCTTTATTTCTATTACTGCTATCTGTATTGTCCTCTAACATGTTAATGTTCTTTTTTTCCAAGAGCATTACGTGCTTATGTGCTAAAATATAATAACCAGTTCTCTTCTTTATTAAAAGTCTCAATTTAAAAGGTTTTGATTTATCTTTATGTACTTTTCGTTCCAAGGATTATTAGTATATCAACACTCTGTAAAAATGAACAATCTCAACAAAGTGGCATTCTTATGTTTCCTTTAATCCACCTTTCCTCTCTTGCAAACACAGATATTCAGAAAACATGGGTTAAAAATGGAACTGTTAACTTTCTCCATCTGTTGTAACCTTCCATATTCTGTCATCAAGACTGATACTATCCCTTTTTAAACAGATTATCCATTTTCCAGGTTTTCACAAACTAAAATGATTTTTTTCCCACATCAAGGTTAAAAAAATCAGGTTTTCATGTGTCTTTTAGCCTGCTCTAAGTAACATCACTAAATTTTAGTATTACAGTATCTCATTTATTTCAGGAATATTTTAAGAACTGTTACTCTTATTTTCAGAACACTTTATTGGGTTAGTCTTTGTTTTCAGGGTATATAACTGTGTAGGGTTACACCATGGGTGTTTTAGACAAGCAGGCCTGGATGGCCTGGAATAGGCCTTTTCCCTAGGCCCAGAGGTGACCATGGAAACACATCCAGGTCACCTGAGATGGCCTGGGGAAAAATATTATGGGTTTGTGGCCTTCTTGACCAATTGTATGAGAATATTGTGGTTTGTGACCTTATAGGGTATTGTTTGCCTGTTCCCATAATAGGTAATATCCAGGCAATACTCCAGGTGATTGGGGAACACGTGAGGATACATCTTTCCTGTTTATATGAGGTTATGTCCTGTTTGTGCACTGGTATTTAAGGAATTTTCACTGTGCAGTAAAGGTCTTAGCACTTCTCCATCTTGTGCAAAGTCCATACCCTTGCGTGAATACTGCATAACTGCGGCCATTTCTATTCTTGGAAAGTTTCACTTCTGGATCAGTGGCATAACTTCTTTTCTTACAAGTGCAGTAAGGCTGCATGAGACTGTAATTAATTTTAGTGAAGAATAAATAAAACAGCCTCTTTAGGATGAGTTGCTAATAGGGGCCTCTTGGATGTCTTCAATGAACAGTATTCATGAGTATGTGTGTATTATTTCCCTTTCCTCTAATTGATTCTAGCCTTCTCCCTAAACTATGGTTACATTCATGTACTCTATTAAGATTTGGTTTTATGTCCTGTGAATCAGGCTTGTGATTTTCAGAGTTCACACAAAAGTAGCATTTTAGTTATTAGATGTATTTCAGTTTTCTAAAATAACTGTGAGACTTAACAAGTTAATAATCTGACTGATACTATGCTGGATTTTTTTAATGAGAGAATGTAGTTAAGAAAGATTAGGAAGTACTGGATTCTGGTTAAAATGGATTAGCAGTTCTTGTTTTGAGCTTGTTGGGTTTAGACTAAAACATTATTAATAAGCTCAATGCTTAAAATAAGTGGCTTATAGTAATGGGCTCCTTGTGTCTTTAAAGAATCATCACTATCTCTGCATGTAAGGGAATAAAAGGTACAAAACTGTTGAAGTTGGGGCATATTTATTCTGCCTTAAGTTTCTGAATTTCGATGCATTGCCTCATACAACTAAGCTCAGTATTTTCAGTGGATGAACTGGAAAAGAATGTGTAGTAGTACTGATGAAGACTACTGATGATTAAGAATATTGTGAGGACAAGCTGCTTACTGCTTTATTTGTTATCTGATTTTATATTCACAAGTAGAATATATCTGGTAACAGTGAGAAGCTCCATCTGGGGGATCTCAATCTTGTAATTGGTAATAGGAATAGGAGTCCTCCAAATGCATCTATCAACAGTTCCTGCTCTTCTTTTTGTAGCTTCCAGACTGATGCCAAAGAATAAGTTTTGGAATGCATTTGAATAACTTTTTTCCTTATGTTTTTATTACTCATTCTTTTATGCATTATTTGATCCTTTTGCTGGAAGAGACTGAAATATTGCCACAGTTCTATTGGCATCTGTAGCCATGTTCATAATTGATATGGAAAACAGCAATGTACTGTGTAGCACTACTGTCTCAAATCCAGTATGATTCCTTGGTCTTGTTAATTCAATCTGTTGTGAATTCCTCTATTCAGGCCAAGATGCTTGGCTTCCATTAGCATGATCGAGCTAGGAAAAAAAAAGTCTGTACTTGACCAGCAAGATACAGGCTTTGAAAATCATGCGGATTTCTCCCTCTTGTGGGGGATGTAAGGATGGATGATAAAGGCTAAATGCGGAGGCAGAGTCTTGTAAGCAAAGACAGTCTGCTAAAGTAGCCTACAGTCTTGCCCTGCATTCCCTTGCTATGAATATAGAAAAGAAGGGAGAATCTTAATGCAGTCGCTTGAAAAATACTCTCCTAATAAGAGAGCAGTGTCACCCTCATAGAGTATATGAACAACAGCTTTCATAACCACAGTACTTCTTCCACATGTAACCATCTCAGGCAAGCCTTGCTTGCACTAGGTCACCATGGTTGTCTCCAGTCTGGACCTCAGCTCACCACAGGTTACCTGTCACTGATTCGGCTTGTAAAACTGGAGACAGCCTCCTCTGTAATCTTACCTCCTTTGCAGTAGGTTGAAGAGAAAAGCAGTTAGAAACGAAAGCAGTGTTTCCATCACCTTAAAGTCCAAAGAGTGAATCCTGTTTTCAAGGACCAAATGCTTGGCAGATAACCTCAGTACACCCTCTGTTAATCTGGGAAGTAAATCACCTTGGCTTTGCTAAATGACAAATCGTTGTGCAGTAGTCTTTGTATTTTTTAAAATATGAGAAGCCCAGTATATCTGCCTTAGTAGCCGCATGCAGCAGCTTTCTGATGCGATCATTTGTTTGTCTCCACCCCACTTTGCTTCCATTTAGTCAAGTCTTCCCAAGTCTTTAACATTGCTTTGTCTACTTCTTCATGTCTGCACTTACCTTTTCATATATAAGGGAAGGATCCCCAAGACAGAAAGAGCTGATGAAATATTACAAAGGCCAGAGTGGTTCTCAATACAAAAGTAAAAGCATGCTCAATGCTCATTTTGCTTCTAGTCACTATCATTAGCAAGAAAAGAACACTAATTCCCTGAACTAAAATTCTCATACTCTCTATTTTTAGAGCTATTGAATGTGAATGGCAGAAGCCTCTCTTTGGTTTTTATCATTACTCAGGTGGTACCAGTTGTGCTGGGAAATACTTTCGAAATACTGTGAAAATAGAAATACCCAAGGGTACTTTCCAGCTTGCAGTTGATTCAGTGTTTTAGTAGTAGTAACTTTAAAGAAGCCATTAAGTTACTGTTTGGAAGTTGAATACAGAAACAGCTGTGCTTGAGAGATTAAAAATACGGATCTACAGTGAGTTGAGCTTCATTTGTGTGTAGTCAGTCAACAGATGGTCAAACAGAACCATTTGCAGGTCCAGCAGAAACTGGTTGACTAGCCCAGTGATTTCTCCACACATGTTCACAAGTTATTTATCTAGAATATGTTTCTGTGCTTTAAGAAAATTACTCCTGAATAAAATAATTGTACTTTGTGATGTCAAGTTTGATGAAGGAATACAAAGACTCAAGAATCTAACCCAGGTTTACTATGTCAGGAGCATTGAGATATGTGAAATTTTTGAGCTACAAGATTCAGCACATTATATATTTAGGTGAACACCAGCTCAAAATTTCTTAGCCAGTGTTCTAGAGATTTTGGTGGACTTTGATTCTTAACTTTGCAGTCCTTGAAGCTGTAACACCTTAAACGTCTACCTCTTACTTGTAGCTGTTCTCTCATCTTAAAGACTACCTCAGGGCAGTGAATTCTGCATGGGTAATGCAGAATTATGAATAATGAACATTGGTTTAGACTTTCTCAGCTAAAGGTAAATGATGTCTGCTTTTCTGGATGGGATTTGTTTCATTAAAAAGGACATGGATGTGTAAAAATAGAAGATAGCAGTTCTTTGGCTCTGAGATTTGTTGGCTTATTGTCAAGGCTGTAATATGTCATCAGCTTTCCCTTCTTCCTCCCTCATTCTTTGTTAATGTTGCATTAGCAGGACTGTGTTTTGTAGTGAAAGGACTTGAAATGTGAATTTGAGATTAATTTGTTACTACAGTGCTTAAACAAGTATAGATAACTCTAGCATTGCAATGCTATTTTTAAAAAAGGTTTTATAACAAATCTCCTTTGCTTTTCTGTTCAGTATTTTACATGTGGTCTACTTTGATTATAGAAAGAATCAAAAACATACAGATGGGGAAAAAGTTTACATTAAACTGAAAATTGTATTGAGTGTCCCACTATGTGTGTGTGTGTGTTCGAAAAATTAATCTTTAGAAGTATCTTTAAGATACTTTACTTAAAGAATCTTTACTGATGGATGACTTTCCCCTCTCAAAATTACGGATGTTGGTAAGGTTCTTCCTTGCTGAATGGCCAGAGGTGCAACAGGTCTGGTATATTTCCAGCTGGCAATTTCTTTCCTTTATTCTGAAGTGGTTTGTTTGACTGTTGTGCTCATCATTTTCCACAGTGGGATTGAAATGACTACAGTGATGTCATACAGGAATTCCCCTTTGTCCCAAATCATTGTCTACAAAGTAGAAGTATTTTCAATACTAATGCAAACCAAAAAACCCCGTAGTAAATCAGAGTAAACTTAAAGATTACTCTGTTATTAAAAAGTGTTTTTGGAGATTCATATAGCTTAACAATTTTTGTCTTCAGTGTAACCTGTTGATACAGGCATTGAAAAGAGTTTCAAATAACTCAGGAATTACATTATTTGTTTAGTTTAAAAAGCTGAAATATGATTCAAGTAACTTATATCTTGGTTGTGTTGACTAATTAAGAATCTTTCTCAGGCAAGTGACTTCAATGCAAGCTGTCATTTAACCTTCTCTTCTGCTTTTTCCTTTTTCCTGCCCCTTTTATACTACCTGAAAACTAAAACCCTATTTTTTTGTCCATTAAGGAAATCTGCCTTATGAGAGCCAGGAGTAGACTGATAAATGGGCATCTCCCTGAGCCTGAAGATAAACTACTCAAATGCTTTCATTGCTTTAAAAAGGAGGAAAGAATAGGTGACTGTCAGATGACAGTCACCACGGAGAGAGTCCCTGGAGAGCTACCTCAAGGCCACTAAGTACAAGAGTTACTATAGAGAATGTCATACAGGGATGCATCCAAAGCAGGGAGAGGTTTTTATTTGTCAGACAAAGGGAATAATGGCCCTAATGTTGCTGCTCTGATGCCACTCCAACGGGAAGCTCCCTCTGGGGAAAGAAAATGATAACACATACCAACATCACTGCAGGCGTATCTGGAGTATTTCAGTGCTGTAGGATTAATTTATTAATAATTTTTTTTTTTCTGTGATTGCAAATTGAATGGCATGGGTTTACTAGATGCTTTTTTCCTTAGATCACAGGAAGGGTTATATTACTGGAATGTGTTTGGGGATAGTTGACTGGATGACATGTGCACTTCAGGTGGGAGAAAATCAGTGTCTTGCAGACCATGTTGATGTGGTGTATCAGGACAGCAAGAAACAGTGCAGAAGTTATCATGATTTGGTAAATGGTTGAGACTCCAAGAGACTGAGTTTTTTGATTTGGTTTGTTTTGGTTTTTGGGGTTTTTTTTATATTTTGAGCAGACTTTTTCCTTAAATACCTTAATAGCTATTTTTCCTGTTCTATTTTCCATGATTTTTTAATAAGTTTCCTGAAATTTTTCTTTTTTTTTCCGTCTCTTTTAGCCAAAAATGCTGCATGCAACTGTTCTGAAGATACTGATTCTAGATGGTGAATCAGTCTATACCTTGACTTCTCATCCTATTTTGCTGCTTATAGCCAGGATAATCCTTGTGAATTCAAGGCACAAACTCACATCTCTTCAGGTAAGAACTATGTGACTAATGACTATGACTACCAGCTACTCCTTAATTGGTTCTCATTCTTTTCTTCATACCTCATTGAATCATTCTGACTTCCATTTCTTTTCCTGTAGCTCTGAGGTTCTTCCCTCTAAGAAACAGTTAGGACAAAGTGATTGCAATTAATCACAAGTGTCTTCTTCTTAAAGATAAACTATTTACTCACTGTCTTCCCCAAAAGAGAGGAAAGGTGTTTTCATTAGCTGGAAAAATCAGAAAATTTAATACAACCAACTTTCTAAAGACACATACTTTGTGATATTATTTGTCAGGGGGTAGCTGGGAATGCCCTATAATGCAGCATACATATCCTCTATCCTTTTTAACAAGCTTGTGGATTCTGTTAACCATTACTGTATAAATTCTAAGTCTAAATCTCTGTTGTGTATGTGTGTATGATGAAGCACCTCTACCTCCCTTGTAGTTCAGCAGCAGCCTAGTTGGTAGCAGGGCTCTCTGGAACTGGGGGACTTTTAACAGCCTCAGCTTCTCTTTATTGAATTCCGGTTGAACAGAATTTGGCTAGAGATCAAAATGCCACATGGCCTCTCTTAATGCTTGGATGACAACATCCATTCCCAGCTGGGTTTTTGTATGAGTGATGAATTAAACTGTGTGGGAGATGTTGGCTGTACTGCATTTCTGGAAGCCAAGTTCTTCCATCGTTTTCCCTCTTATTCACAGATGAGCGCTGTTGAATTTCAGCAACTGGGTCAGTCAGGGAAACAGAAAATGTACCTGGTATAGAGAATTCCCCTGCTGCCTCCCCAAAGAATGACATAATGGGGGTCTTTATTCTACACAGCTGAGGTTCAATTATTTGTGTCTACATCAAGTTTGAATGGTAGTTCAAAGGCAACAACTGATAGGAACTACTTTCATCAACATGTTGGTGTAGCAATTAAAGCTTGCCATTCTTTTTCCTTTCAGCTTGATTCAAAGGTGGCCTCTTAATTCTTTTGCTGCTTTCATAGTAGTGCACATAAATTTAAAACAAGGTAAAAAACTTAGAAATATATTATCTAAAGCATTCATAAAGCCCTGTATGCTATTTTACATGAAAGAGTAAATGCTTAAAAATCATTTGCAAGTTTTCCACTTGGTTCCCAAAAAACATTGCTGATAGAATATTGTACACAACTCAGCTGGCTTCTTTGAAACTTTGAAAATACATTCTCGCTGATTTTAGCATTTCTAAGTGGTAAGCATAAGGCCTCAGGAAATTGTATCATTAAACTGGATACTCACTTGTTTGGGAAAATTAATACTTCATTGTATAAAGCTCAACTCAAGTAATTTGAAACTTCTTACTTAAATTGCCTTTAGGTTTCTAAATAAATGACGAAATGTTGGGATCTGACCTCTTTCACGAAGCTTGTTTGTGTGCTTTACTCTGTCCAGCTTGATATCAAAAGTCATCTTTCATTGCTCTTGGAAATACATGCTATTATTCTTTTCGATGGTTCCTTTCTGGGGACATTAGAGTCAGCACCATGTAATTGGTTTAGATGTTTGTCCTTGAATACTGCATAGCCCTTAGGTCAGTCTGAAGCATACCTGTATCAAAAGTTCAGAAGATGGGTGCCTCTAAAGCAAGCAAACATCTTTCATAGAAAATGATTGGTGTGCTAGCAGCACCAGAATAAATAGCAATCATTAGAGCCTCTTTAAAGGTGTGCTCTACATTCAAAGATTATAATCTTAACTATAATTTTGGGACTAGAGTATTAAAATTAACTTTTCCACGCATTTTCTCCTGTTGCAACTAGAGAGGACGTTGAGGGACTGTGGGGAGTTTCTTTTGTGTGCACAGCTTTCTAAAATCAGATATTTCCTGGGCTGTGGTTCAGCTCTGCCTGCTGTAGAGTGATTGTTTAGTTCAGTAACATACAGACATTAGTATGTTACATATATATAGACATTGTGATTGTAATGTGTTCTCAAGAGCAATTCTGCTCCTATTCTGCCTCTCTCAGGCCCCTTCATGCTGCCACCTGAAGAAATAAAAAAAGATCAAGCAGAACAGGAAAAATGCACAGAAGGAAGACAGTGGATTATCAGAAATACTGAATGGCTTCCATACATACAGTAACTAAATAGTTTAGGACTCTTCAGGCTGGAAAGATTGCTGAAGAATGAGATCATGACTTTCTAATAAAATAATCTGTGTGACACAGAAAAAGAAACAGCTGGATTTTGGGTTTTGGTTTTATTTTGTTCCTTTTCTGTTACAAGAGTTGGGAGCTATGAAATCGAAGCAGCAAGTGACTGCTCCAAAATAAGTGCATGCAAGTATTTCTTTTTTCTGCTGTTCACAGCGTTTCTTACCAGATGGTGGTACTAAAGATTTGCAGGGTTCAAAGAGCAGTTAGAGAAATTAACAGAGGGAAAATCCATCAAACCCGTGGAGCACTGCAGAGCTGCCTGAATATGTTTGTCTTTATGCTAGGTTATGGTTGTTCTTTTGGTAAAACAGCTATTTTGGACAGTTTTGTATTTTTTAGAAACTAGAATTGAATAGACTACAAAATCTGTATTTTAAAACCACTTCCCTTTTTTTCTTTCATCTTCTTAATGCTCTATACTTGTTATGAATTTGAAGTGTCCGTATTTTCTTTCAGACGTTACCTTGGTGGACCCTAAGGTGTGTAAATATTCACCAGCAGTTGTTGGAGGAGAGATCACCTGAGCTATTTACTCTTGCCCAGGCCTGTATAAATCAAGGTATATTTCTAATTACTTGTTTTATTGGCTTGCAGCATCTCTTTTTAAGACAGCACAGGGGAAGGGAATTTGTCACTTTTTAATAACTGGTACAGTGCTTATCAGACACTTCTATAACTGCAATATCTAGAGAGGGAACAGAATTTCACTGAAGTTGGCATGGACTTGTTAAGCACATGCTGTTTTCCAGTTTCTAAGATGAAAACGTGATTGTAGACAAGGATTTTTTTGACAGCAACCTCTTTTGAGACTCTTGGATATGGTTCTCAGAGATAGATAATGTTAAGTACACCTGAATCTGTAGTGAGTTTCTTTCTGGCAATTTTTGCTGCCTGGTGCCTCTTAACAGTTTGTTTATTTTCTCATTAAAGCCATCTGGTATTTCAAACAAGTACCTTCATGTTCCATAAAATAAATACTTTTAAACCTTTTAAATTGTCTTTGAGTAGGGCTTGAATACCCACTTGCTTGTCTATATCAAGTTTTCAAGAAAACATTGTGTTAGTTACTAGAGAAAAAGACCTTCAAATTCAGGAGAAATTACATTTTTCTCAAGTGTTAGGTCAGTATCATCACCTGAATAGAAGACAGCTGCAGTGTTTCCCTGTTGTTTTGAAACAGCCATTATGCAAAACCAATGGGACTCGGTGCAGTTTCCCATCTCTTTGACCATATGCCAAACATGGTATGGGGTGGTAGAAGGATGTCATAAATTCAGGACATCAGTGCTTCTGGGCCACTACATCAGTACCAGTAACAATGTGAAGCTTTTCCCAAAGGTCCTTGAAGTCTCAAAGTGCCTAAACTTGTCAAGCACTCTGAGTAAATGATGTTTAGGTAGTGATAAGACTGCTTCTCCATGTGCCACTTGAGTTCATCATATGCCTTTAGCACAAGTAATCTTGTATTCAGCACATTGAAACTTGCTAGCTACAGAAAATCAAGTTGTAATGCACAATTAAAGACCGTAACCTGATTTTTTTCCTTTGAAATTGTATTGTGTCACTCAGTTCAAAAGTTGCATTTTTGTGTGGTTTTCACGTATACCTGTTTATCCAGTATTTAGTAGGCTTGAAGTAATATTTTGAAGTTACTGTTTGGTGGGTTTTTAAAAAAATCTTTAAATCTCATCTTCGAAAAAGTTGTTACTAGGCAGGGTAGATCTATGCAGATTTTGATTTAGTGAATTTAAAAAGCTGTGTAAAAACTAGGTTCAGACTTATCAGCTTTCTACATGAAGTGAATGGTTTTTAGGATTAACAAGTACTAAGAAAAAAAAAAGTGTAGGAGATTTAAATAATAAAATCTGTTCATGCTAGAGTTGACTGCCAATCTCTAAATTCAAGCCAGAGAAAATGTTTTAAAAATCCTTGATAATACTGTTTTTTCATATAGTAAGACTTTTTAATCCCATTAATAAAGCTTGTTTGAAAAATTAGGCATCCATTAAGGAACACAGCCTCAGTGCTCTGAGTATCCAGTCCTTTTTAAGTACTGTGATGCTATGAGCTTTTTTGGAATTTTTAGTATCTAAATATTTTTGCAAAATGTAGAAATAAAACATGCAGCAAAAAATCCACTTCCATTTAAGAATAATCAGCATGAATTGTTTTCACCTTAATTGAAAGATTAATTCTGTATGTGCGGGAATATTCTCTTGCTACTTGCTGTACTTCGATAGATTTTAAATATATAAGAAATACAAATGCTTTTATGCTGGATGAAATAGTGTCAAGTCTTCTTTCCTAAAGACTTCAGATCTGTTCACAAAGGTATTTTCTCCTGTTCAGATGGAGAACATGATCTTTATCATTCAGCAAATCAATAATTATTTGAAAAACAAACAAAATCCCAACACACAAACAAAAAACAACCAAACAGAAAATACCTTACGAATCCTGAGCCACCATTCAATGCTCAATCTGCTGTTGAAACTTTAATTTGAGGCTTTCTACTTAAGGGGTGGGTATTAGCTCAATATTTTGTTTTAATGTTCTTTACAAGGTACAATGCAATTAGAGTTGTGTATTTTCTGCAGAAGTGATATTTCCCAGTTCAGCTTTGCTGTTAAATATAGGCAAAGATTGAACTTTTGTTTATTCTAGTAGTAATCCTTAGATATAAAACCTGAAAAATGCCATATACCTTAAATGACATATACCTTCTATACACCGTCAGTGAATTTTTAAACGTGTGAAGGTGTAAAGAGCAACAGACTTTCTCTCATGTTATTTTAAATGTAGTTTTAAATATCATCCTTCTGGACTGCATTCTCATTTCTTTTTCTTAATTTACAGTGACAGAAGCAGAAGCTTTGTTCACAGGTGGTGAAAGCTGGCATTTAGCAGTTCAGTTCCATCTTGAGTCTGCCTATACATTTTTGTTTTACTATGAGTATAAAAAAGCTAAACACTGTTTCAATATGGCTAAAGACATAACAAAACTGCAGATTAACCTTACAGGTAAGTTTTTCTTGTAAAGTCTATGAGGATGATTAGTTGGACCAAACTAATCTATGGCGTGGTAGGTTTTTTTGTCACATATCCATGTAATAAAGAACTGTACTTTGAAAAAGTTCAGTGTTTAACAGGTAAGTCTTACTTGTTTTCCACGAATTAGTATTACTTGAAAGAGAAATATGACATCTAGTTAAAAAGTCATTCCTAAATGAGTATTTGAGGAGTTGGGGTATCATAATCCTTTTTTCTAGTGTTTCATGTTAAATTCTAGGTCTAGTTGCATCTTCTGGTATCATGATGAATATTTTTTGTTTTGTTTTGTTTGTTTGAAGACACTTATAAAGGTGTCTGCATGCTAATTTGATGGACTCTTTTACCTTCTGTGCCACTAGCCTAGATCTACTCCATGTAAATAGCTTTTAGAAGTCACTCCCAGGACTGGTGTCATCACAGGAAATAAGTAGGGAAGTCAAATTTCTGATGAACAGAAATCACAAGGATTCAATCACTATGGAGGCTTTATAATTATCCTTTCAGAACCTATTCTTTGGCGTCAGGAAAATCTGTTTACTACACTTAAAATTTTACATGGATAGATATGGATCTATGGTCTAGCTGTTCCTGCTAGGCAATCAAAATGACATAAAACCACACCTTTTCTGTGTGAGAGCCTGAGTAGAAATGCTAAAGATGTTTATCTAGTTTTTTTTCTGTAGACTTATTAGTGGAAACCACTAAGGAACTGAAACTTGCAGCTTCCTTACTTATTACATCACTGTATGTCACAAGGGTCATGTTCCTTCATATCTAGGTTGGAGCTGCTGCTAATCCTGTTTATACCATGAATCACTTTAATTATTTAATTTAAAAAACCCTAAGCCATCAGCAGCAAAATACCCTCTGAAAACACACAAAAAACCAAACAAAAACCCAAAGAAATATAGGATACAGTGGAATTACTTATATTTTTTATTACATTGTGAAGAGGTTATGATAGTCCCAGAGAAAGATTATGGTGATACAGTATCTTAGAAAAATGTTGTGAAACTCTTAAATGTTCTGTGGTTTATCTCCATAAATCTATTAGCATAGTTATGTCTAACCTGAAGGCAAATGAACTGAACTGAACATGTGGGAATTGTTGGCATTCTAGGCAAATTCATTTGACATGCATGTTTGGGTTAAATGAGAGGAATGTTACATCATCAAAAAAGACTTTGGTTTAATGTAAAATTTCAATCTCTAGCAAAGACTTTTTTAAGGCTTTTGGGAGGAATTTCCTTTTTAGGAAAGGATTTTGAGAGGTTTATATGCACTAATGGTTGTAATCCTTACTAGCTGAGTATTGTATTACAGCATGGAAATATATGTTGTTCTTAAAACAGAAATTTTCAGACCAATATTTTCCAAAGTTATTTCAGTAATGTGTGAATAAATCATACTTGGTTTGTGCGTGCTTTTTAAGTCCTATTAATCCAAATATGTATCCTGTTCATCTTTTATTGAAAAGCATCATTATGTCCCTCACAATGAGTCATAATCATCAATAACTTTACAAAACAATTCCCAGTAAAAGAGAACACTGTGATCCTTCTTGCATATAAATTCAGTGAAAAGAAGGGTAGTAATCCAAAATAAATTCAAGATCAACAGATCTAGAGGATTAATAATGCTGAAGTCTCAGATCTGCTTATTCTTTTCAAGCCCAGTAACCCATCTCTGGGAACTTTTAATATGAAACAGAAAGTAGAGTTTCTGTGTAGATTCCTTTTACTTTGTGAGGATATACCGTAGAACCATAGAATCGTTAGGGTTGAAAGGGACCTTAAAGATCAAGGACAGGGACACTTCCCAGTATATCAGTTTTCTCAAGGCTTTATCCAGCCTGGCCTTGAACATTGCCATACATGGTGGTATAAACCAACCAATTTTTTTTCTCAGCTATAGCACATGTAATACGTGTTTTTCGAGTAAAAAAATAGTGTTTTGTTCCTGTAATAGCAAAGAATTCTCAGCTTTCAAAAATGGGGTGGGAGGTGTGGGCATATGACAGCATAAACAAATCACTGTTTCTGAGTGGTAGTAAGCAATTTTGTTGGTATCCAGAATAAGTTTGCAAGTGTTTCCTTCAGCTGTTTAGGCAGTAAGACATAACAGGAAGTGAATTACAGTATAGTGATTTTCAAGCAATGTTAAAATAGAGAATTGAATGCTGCTGTGTAAAATTATTATGAATCATTAGCCAGTATTCCTCTCTATGTATCTGTTCTCTGCTGTGTGATTTTCAAAGTGATATTTTTAGAACCTTTTTCATTTCTTCATAGACTCTTAATACAGGGTTTTTCCACTAAAAGGAGTAATTGGCAGAAAATAAGAAATCAGTTTAATTTCTGACTTCCCCACTCATCTCTTTCCACTTTCAGGAAGAAAAGTGTGTGACTGCTATTTCAGTGCCTCTGCCAGATGATTCTTACAGATGGTGGCCTCATCTTCAGGCCTTTGTCACATGAGCAGTCAATCATCTTTACCTCAAAGATTTTATATACTCCAAGTTTTTCAAAATTATCATGAAAATAAGAACTTTACTTGATATTACTTGGTTCTGCAAAAGCAGCAGTAGATTAGCTCTCATTCCTTCATTTCACACTGAGTATTGTATCACAGTAATAAGGAACAAGCAAATCTGCAGATTTTATAGAGTAATTTGTAGCTCCATTTTGGTTCGGATTAGGATTCTGTTATTTTAAATTACTGTCCTGAAATTATTGTTCTATTTCTCTGATTGCATTTTGCAAGCAAGTTGATAACAGAGGAAGAACAGATGCGTTTTTACTTACAATTTGGTATAAATGTCAATTACCCCTTTAAAAAGCAATAAAAATTGTCATTGGGTCCAATAAAGAACTGAAGAAACAACACTGAGAGGAGTTTCACATTGTCCATTCTGAATATTGGTTAATTCATTATACAGCCTTCACTGGTTTGCTGTTTCACTCACTCCCAATATTGTACAGTGTCTTACATGTCATATTCTGGTAACATCACGTCTATAATCCTTCTTCAAAGACCTAACTCTTCAAATCAAGATTTGAAATATTTAAAATGATGGTCGGTAAGATATACTGGGATTTTCATTTGCCTAAATGTTTCCATGTAGTCAATAACTTCTAGCAGGCAAATTGAACAATTGTTTCTGGTTTATTGTTTGGGAATAAGCAGGAAGCTGATGAAACTTGATGACTATGAGTTTTCAATATGCTGAGTTGTGGGAAATTTAACTAAAAGCAGCTTTTCAAGACCCATGTAGCTGAGTTTGTATGTTTGTAATGTGTATTATTTTGTATATCTCAGCTGGCAGTGGCAACACGTGTAGTTCACTGCAAAGAGATCAAACAGAGTTAAACCACTGCTGAATTCCATAGGTTAATTCTCAGTTTATTTCTCTGTTTTGTCTTGGTCTTTTTTTGTAGCAACTCTCTAGTATGTGATTAGATTACTGGTTTTTAGTGTTCATTAATATAAACGTATTTTCTCTAGGTGCTTTGGGGAAGAGAACACGATTTCAGGAAAAATATGTTGCACAGCTTATTTTAGATGTCCAAAGAGCAGATGGATTCCTCCTTCCTCACAGTGAGCTAAGTCCAGCTCCAACACCTCTAGAAAGGTTAACAATAGTATGTGTCTGAGAAGAATTGGTTTAATTTCTTAAAATGTAAAATTTCTGTGGCTTTTGTTGTGTGTCTGCTAGGGAAAAGTGTGTTGTGCCTAGAGAAACTTACCTGGGTTTTTGAAAGTTTGTGGAAGAGCTGTGGGGCAGTAATTTGCCTGTTATTAAAGGACATGGGGTAAACCAACATATGAATGTCTGCAAGACAGATGTGGCTACTCAGCTAAGAGCATGTTTGCAAGTATGATATTCTACAGTTCATGCATTAATTTTTAGTGACTAAGAATGATGGAGCTAGGAAAACAGGTGAGAGGCAGATTTTCAAAATAGCCTGCAAGGCAGCACAGGATTGCACAGATTCCTAGGGACTGACAGACGTATTCAGTTACCGTGCAAAGATAGGAAATTGCTCTACTTATTCCTATGACATGAATTATGTGAGTTGGTCCTGCTGATCTTAAGGGTGTGCATGATGACTTCAATTATAAATTGCTCAAGAACCACTGAATTGATTTAGGATGGCATTTTTCCCTCATACGGAGATTTAAAGTTATTTGAACTTGCTCAAGAAGCCAGAGATAAATTGAGGCATTATGGTCTCAAGTTTATACTTCAAGTAGGAAAGCCTTTATTAAAAATTGTTGTGCCTTGATAGACTTCCAGGTCAAGCAGGGATCTTAAGCAAAAAATTTGTCAATACTTCTCTATTTCTAAATTGAATGCATAAATATCTTGGGAGACTAATCTGGATTTTTTTGTTTGCCCATTAGTATGTCCTTGGTGCTGTATTTGATTTGACAAAATGAGATTGACTACACATGTCACAATTTAGGCTTACAATTGAACTACATCTGGCAACCCCTTACAGGACAGTGAGAGCTCAGGGGCGGCTGCCTGGTGAATGTCGCACTTAGTTACAGACTTCAATTGCAACTTACCTAGAACTGAATGCTCGGACACATTGTTCTCAGAGTTCCTTACTGGGATAAAACTAATATGAGTGGTTTTTTTCCAGTTATTTGCAACTTTCTGGAGCATTTGCCTTAGTAGTCTGTTTCTGATAGGGGCTTCCATTTGGAATAAAATCATTTCATCATGTCAATAGAAATGGCTGCGCTGGCTTAGGCTGTAGGTATAACTCAGAATGAAATATTTTATCCTTGCTAATCAAATACTGTACTCATATGTCCTTTCAATGAAGAGACACCAAGCTTCTGAAGTAAGTTTAGCAGAGAATTTGAGAAAGAAAATAAGGGTAATTGAAACTTTTAAAAATCAGGCAGTAATGCTGATGTGATCCATACTTTCCTACTAAAATTTTACTGAGTGTAACTTAAAAATAATGCTAGGGAAAGTAAGCATATCTATGGTTTTGGAAAAGTAGGAAGGCAATGCTAGAAACAAAAAGTTCTGGTTGCAGGGAGGGAGTTGAGTTTAATGCAAATCTGAGTGATTGTGTCCTATAATTCTGTCATATGTTACTCAGGCTCCTCATTAAAGAAAGTAAGGCATTCTGTTCCCACAGTCTACTTCTCAAAAAAATCTAAGAATTATAAAATCAGAACTTTTTATTTCCGCATGTTGTGTGTGTCAGATTCTGGGAAATCTTGCAGTAGAACTATGTGCTGCTTCGAGGAAAACCTGAGGTATTTCCAGTTCAGACATTTTATTAACTTGTGTGAGTGTTCTGCCACAGGTATTACACCAAGTTTGACTAAGTAGGTTCTTCAATTCATGTGTGCATTTAATTTCCAGTTAAAGTGTTTTGATTTTTTCCCCTTTTCTGAATATGTTTTTATGGATAATGTGGTATCAAAATACAACTTATTAATGTAGTTTGTCAGTGCAATGTAATTAGCTTTGACTGTGAATCCTAGTGATTCTTTTGCCAGGTCTGACTTCAAATTTTTTGGCTTCGAGTGTATCTTGAAGTTATTTTAGGTAAAATTGAAGTTAATGCTATTTTTTCTCCTGCCAAAAACTACCAACAATATTATTGCATCCTTGTCAAAGTTTAGGGTGGGTACTTGTAGCTTGTATACTTTTAAAAGTCTATTCATGGCAAATACATGGAAGTTAAGTCTTGACAGGTGCTAAGAATCTCCACAGAATTCACATATGCATATGAAAAGCTAAATTCTAATAGGGAAATTTTCTTCCAATTTTCTCCAGAGTTCTTACTTTACATGTGCCATTTGCAGATAAAGGAAAATGCTCTATTTGTCTCAAGATAGGATTTGTCCTGGATGAGTGGAAATTTTCCTAAGAAAATTATAAATTCTGACAGTTTGGATAAAGGCCAAGTTAAGACTGGTCCCACCTAATTTTCATCCCCTATTTTGAAGTGCTTACTTCCATGGTCTTAAAGTTCTCCCCTTAGTCTTCTTCAGTAGGAAAACTGAACAAGTTATTTTGCAGTTAAGTGGTGAGTAATTTAATTCCATTAAAATGCAATCAAAATAATAATATGTCCAGTGGTTGGATTGGTAGTTGTGCTGATTTCTGGTCAAGGGTTTCATCCTTCCCTTTGGCGCTGAGCAGTTATGTCAGATGGTGCTAGAAGCAAAACTATTTGCATTTCAAAATAAATGTTTAAGATTGTAAATTCAAATCTTTGCTCTCAGGTCAGTTTCTGTGAAAGGAAAGCCTCAGGCTTGAGATGATGCATAAGGGCTCTTGATATGAAGTGGTATGTTAAAATAGTTTGATTAGTTTTAAAAAATTCAGAGTTGTTTTTATGTTTTGGGGCAATGAGGAAGTTCTTTTCATATCTAGGAGTGGAAGTCACGCTTTAAAACTCGCATACAGTTGCAGTAGAGTTCAGTTGCTCAATATTTATAGTGAAGCTAAAGTAATTAGTACTATTTATACAAGTTAGATTTTTAAAAGTTACGTAGACGTGGAGGTGGGAATTTTTAACTAATTGCCATATAAATTAAATTGTTATTTATGTTACAGCTAATGAAGTATCATTATGCTAGTTCTAAAACAATTCTCCACTGGAAGTGGTAGATAATCCTTATATAGTATAATGTTTGTAAAAGAAGAAAATGGTGGTATTAAGTTTGGCTTTAAAACGGTGCATATCTTTATCCCCTTAAAATAAAAAAAAAAGCTTATTCACATTCTCTGTCAAATCACAGTTTCCTTTCATTTATATAGTGATAAAATACTGGTGATGAATGCAGATAACCCACTTCAAAGCATTCCTGTTTGCTCTTTGTTCTTCTGTGGACCTTCATTTTGACCTTGCCAACGGAAGATACGAATGAGAAACAGCTACTACTGGGACACTGAAAGGAAATTAATAGGAAATTTGAAAAACTGTTAATATAAATCCATTATCTGTTTTTAATAGATTGTAAAAACTACTACTGGCAACTAAAAACCAGTAGTATGATAATTGGTTTCAGGACCAATTGTTTTGGTTTGGGTTTGTTTTTCAAGGGAAGAAGAAGCAGTATTACAGTTACTTCCTCTTTGCTTGTAGCCAAGGAAATCTTTTGTTATTTTCAAACAAACACAAATTCTATGAACATAGTAACTTATACTTTTCTGCTATAGATTGTAGTATTTTCTTCTTCAAGTTAAATGATAGACAGTGAGCTACAGGTAGCGTGCTTTTTGTAAAACATAAACTAAAGACTCTTTAAATGAAAAGTGTGTTCCAGAGCAATTTTTATGGAAAATCACAAGTAGTTGTCCAGGAGCAAACGTTTTCAGAATGTGCTGGCTCGGTGAGGTCTTTTCAGTCTGTTTTTTTAAATTTACCTTTACTGCCAGAAGTCATGGTTTATGTAGTTGTGTTTTGCTAATACTTAAACAGAAATCCTTAAATTCCCAGAGGTCCAAGGTGGCTAGCCTGAAAACCTGCATTAATGACCATAACATCAATCTGCTTCAGTTGTCTGTATGTAGATAATAGAGGATGAAATTGTCGATAATTCTATGAACAACAGTTTGAAAAGGGAAGCTGCCTTCAGCCCTTATTTAAATAGGAAATTCATATTGGCTAACCTTAGAGTTGCTCTAAATGTTGTTCCTTGTGCATAAGAAACAGTGTATTTGTAGGAAAAATGTTTTGGATGATAATTCCTTGTACTGGCCTCATTAGTCAGTTGTTCTGTCATAATGGTTAATTACTTTCCATTGTGTCGTTCTTTATTGGTAGTTTTATCCTTTTTCAAGCAAGTCTATATTTTTTCATATTTTGAAGGTATAATCTATCTATTTTAAAATATTCGTTTTGTCTTCCAACAGAATTATGATTTAAATGATGACACAGTGCTTAATGAGATAAAACTAGCAGATGCTGATCAGTACCAGGTGCCTGATTTGTGCGCAGAAGAGCTTGCTGTAATCCTTGGAATATGGTAAGTTAGTTTATGGTTACTTTAAAAAAACTCTGAACAAACAACTGCATGAATCGTTGTGATGGTGAAATAATGAAATGGTGAGTTGATGGGACTTTTTTCCTTTCTTACTATTTAGTCTGGCTAAAAGGCTAAAAGATTTGCATTATGGATGGATAGCATTTTCAGTTATCTCAGAGTAAGCATTAGTGTCCAGTTCAGATTTCTAGCAATATTTCATTAATAGCTGTATTGTTTTATCTTTAAAAAGCTTTATATTCTTTGTGCTTCATGTTAGTTACATTTCAAATGTCAGCTGGCATTAGCTACCATACAGTGATAGCACTTTGGTAAATTTTGAAAACGTATTTCAGATTCTGCAATTGCCAGCTTCCTGTGAGGATCAACCATTAAGCAATATACTGCTATTCACTGAAATGGGAATACTTGCATAAATTCAGTGTCCATTGCTAGTTAAAAGCTGTGGTATAAAGTCCTCGTGAATTTGCAGTTTGTTTCTTTTTTCCCCCAGCTTTTAGAAATTATATGCTAAAGTGTTTTGGAAAGAGCCAAGGAGAACGAAGAACAGCTTGAGATTTGAGGATCAGAAATTATGGTGCGTAGAAGTATAGTGTAGTCAGTCAGAGACTTTGATGCAGTGTTCATCATCACTGACTCTCAAAGTGCTTCTCTGATCTGTGAGTTGCAAAATGATGGAATCTATTTGATCCAGTTTGAGGACCATGTAGTAAACAGTGGGTTGACATAAATTCTTAGCCCAGTTACTTTTAGTCTTTCCCACACTGACTCAAGTCAAGGCAAAGCCTTTCCCTTCCTGAGTACCATTTTCATGAAGACTTCATTTTCTGACGCAGTATTGTCTTATGTTCAGATTATATAATCCTTCCTGTTTCCTCCCTTCTGAAGGCAAATTTTAATTTGCCTATTGCTCTTTTCTTTTTTATTAAGGGTACAATTTGAGTTTTTCTTTAGCTGGCTGCACAGTAGGTTTCTTGATCACAGTGTTTGACTTGGAAACCACCACTGTCATGTTCTGAGCAGTGGCTAGGAACCATAATGACTGCCAGTTGTGTGTATGTATGAGTTTGGCAGGACTCAAGGCAAGACAAAACTAAAGACAACTGACCAAATCAAATTCAGTGTTGCTTCCCTGTAGGAATGGTAAATGCTATTCAGTGGGTGGGATGATGTTAAGCGACTGAAGCTGTCTCAGTGATGGAGACAAGATTTGAGATCCAGCCGTGTTGCAGAAAGGGTGTTGTAGTAGGATGCCAGCTTTGGGAATTGTTCTTCTTGTATCAGAGTAGAGTTTAGGCTTGGATTGCTGGCTGTACCCTTGGTGTCAATACCAGCTGTTGGTATGTCAGTTTGTGAGGAAGCACAGACATGTTAAAGCATTTAGCATTGGCTTTTAAGCAAAACGTTCTTCTCAAGCCTTCTTCTCTAGCAGGTTCTATGCTTTTCTTTCATGTGTGAGGACTGCAGTTCTGGAGGGTAAATGCTTCATTTCATAACTAGTAAGTTAGCTTTAGAATTCCTGTAAGCTGTTTTATTTTCAATAGCTTCAGCAATATTCTTTAACGTTTTGCATCTTACAAAATCAGTTTTTGAAACAGAAGTATGTAGTCATAATCCAAAAAGCAATACTTCGATTGCCATTAATGCCACTGTTTCAAATATGCCTCATTAAGTTCCTAAGTGTGTATCTTGTTAGTTAAGATGGATACTTTATCCTTTAGGCTGTCAAGGTAGATCTGATTAATCAGATGTAAGAACTGGCTGTAAGCTGTTGACAATTAGCTTTTGCTGATTTACTAGAAAATACTTTTTTCTGCTACACAGTACGTCTTACTCCAAGGTTCTGTTTTATCTGTCTAAAGAATGTCTGTTTCTCATTGGTTTTTCCCCTCTTTTATTTCAATAAACTCCTTGAAACAAGATTCAAGAGTGGACAGAAAATACCTTATGAAACTGAATGATGTGAGAATTAGTGACTTCTCTTCGTATTGTTATGGAAAGATCCCTCATCATAGATCTTACATGGTAGATCCTAAATTCCACTCAGATTTCAACTCCTGAAATTCTATGGAATGAACTGGTTTATCTGTCCTTGAAACCAGAACAAATACAGGTCACAGAAATGAAATATTTATGAAGTAGTCTGTCAAGAACTGCCACAGTCATTAGAAATGCTTAAAACCAAGGTACAATTTTACTCTAGATCTGGATTCAGTTTATAGCTCTAAATCTGATTTGATTCAGTATGGAAAATAATGACAGCAATTTAGTTGTTCTCCTATCTTTCAAGACTTATATTTCTGTACTTATTTGTCTTCAAGCTTAGTAAATGAATGTGGCAGAAATGGAAATCAGAGATCTATTTTAGCACTGTGTTAATCTGGAAGAGCTGCGTCTATGTGCTTCAAAAAACTGTGACAAAATTTGATCTAGAATAAGAAGAGGATTAATCCTTTCTACTTGAATCAATATATTTTTAGGATGATGAAAAATAAGTTCCACTTCTGTCAAAATTTAACTGTCTCTTGGTTTACCTGTGCTTTTTAAAAGCTGTGGTTATGTCATTTTTCATTCTGGTTGCCTAACTGATACTGAGTTCGTGTAATTCTTGAACTTTTCTTACTGCCTTTTTTTCCTCTTTTTTTTTGGTTATGTCCCTCCCCCCATGCATAAAGAAACTTGCTGTTGTTTACCTGAAGTCAGTTTACTTCAGTTGACTACATCCAACTAGAAGTCTGTCTGCTAGCAGCTGACATTAGATGTGCAAAAAAGTAACTGAAGCAGTGAAATCCTTTACTACTTTCCTGTTTGCATGAAAATTTTCACAAGGAAAGGAAAAAACAATGAGATGTATAGATACAGATATATATATCTCAGAATGTCTTTTCTAACAATGTTATCTAAAACTTTCAGAACAGTGCACCAACAGCATAGGGGTTTTCTTGTAATGTGGGGAGATGAGGGAAAATGTATTGAAGCTACAGTTAATAAAATCTTCTTCGTGTCCTTGAGGCCACATTTAAATGGCTTGCTGAAGCTGATGGTATTATGAAACATTAGCATAAATAGTATGAAGTGTATATGGAACCTCCATCATGGGAGGTCAGGGGGAACAGACTAGAAAACCATTTGTCTGAAGTTAGAGGTTTGTAGCGCAGGAAGAAGAGCTGGAAGAGCTCTCAAGCCTTCTTCTAGAAGTTGTTGTGAGTAATCTGTGTGCACTTAAGTAGGAGAAATCATGCCTGAATAACCAGGCGAAGTAGTCTCCAAAGTAGTTACATAATGTAGAGGGTGTAATTTCAGTATGTAACCTATTATCACAATAAGTATCTTTGCAATTTTAGCCTGAAGCTGGCTGCAGAATTTAGTGTGACAAATTTGGGCTTATTTATGTAGATATTGTATGGGTTTGGTGATGATCCATCATCTGTGGTAGAGTTTAGGATATATTTTCACTTGGTATCTTTGGTTTTAACAGGGAGCTTGAATAATGGCTTTTGTTGGTTTTTGTGCAATTTAGGGATATCTGTTGTAGTGTGTTTGTAAATGTTGGGGAGCTGTTGTCTAAGGAGAACATTCACCCACACAGAGTTGTAAGCCAAATTTCTTCATCATCTCTGTAAGCATATCCAACTCTGAATAAAATAATTTAATTCTCACTCTGTGTATTCTTCTGGTTTTTCCCTTGTGAATACTTCAAGGTAATGCTGGTTAGTGAGAGATGGACTCCTGTGGTCACATTTTTTGAGTGACTAGAAAGAGGGTATTTGTTTGGGATTACCCTTCAGCACTTCTTGAGCATTAGTAGTTTTTTGCTTTGCAGAATCTGCATTCAATTAGTTATAGGATTTTAACTCAAAACGGATCTCTGTAAAAACAAACAATGGTTTTTAAACTTTTTAGGATTTGTGAAGTTGTTATTCCCATAAGCTTAAACTGAGTAAGACATTTCACTTGAGAGTGGTATTGAAAAGGTACTTACAAAATACCTTGTCCCCTAAAAGGTTCTTTATTTCTGTGACTGTTTTCTAGGTCTAGGTCATTTTCTGCAAATACCATACTCCCATTTGTCATTCCTAGAATGTCCTTTAGATTTCTGCAAGTTTGAAAAATGTGTTCTGAATAATGTTATTCTAAAGATGAAATCAGCATTGTTATATTTTTTTTTCTCTTTGCAGTATAGACTTCCAAAAGAACAATCCAATACACAAATTAACTGAAGAGGAACTTCTGGCTTTTACTTCAGTAAGTAACTTACCTGGCACTTAGTAAACATGTTTTCACTTAAATATTAAGTACCAAACAATAATCTGTCAGTCACACTAATCAGGAAACTTTGTAAACCAAATTTGTGTTAGTAGTCAGATGTTTCCTTAATTTTTTCTTATTTCAAGAAATTAAAGTATGCTGAAGTTTAAACTTATTTTCAGCTATCCTCATGCAGAAAGAACTCAACATCTGAAAATTCAATTTCACCTCAAAACACATAGAAAACATTTTCATGTGTTTCAAGTTTTATTCACTGTATGGATTATAGCATAATATGCAACTATATAATTTTACAACAAACTCTTCTTGTGACACTAGTGTTGAAAGTGCTTCTCTTTAAACAGTGTTCAAGAGGAGTTCTAAGGAAATTTCAGCTTTAATCTGTCAGGTTTATTCAGTCTGTATCAGATGTTCCTCTTAGACATGTTTCTTTCCAGTTCAGTGGCTATTTGCTGCAGAACGAATCTGTGACTTCCAATGAAGCTTTGAATATTCTCAGTATTTTTTCATGTATTTTTTTTTTTAACTTAAGACAAAACGCAGTTTGCTTCTTCCTTGACTTTTTCTGCTTTTGTGGAGTTTTCAACATTAGTTTAGATGGGAGTGTGTAGGAGGAAGGGCTTGCCATTATGTTGCTTTCCTTGCTTATTTTCCACATTGTTAGACTTAAGTTTGGGTGCAGTAAAGAGGTCTTTCTCTCCTACTCAAGCCTTGTAGTCTGAGATTATTGGTGTAGTAGTGTCATCTGAAAAAGTAAATCGTTGGATCTCAGCAAAAATCCCTTTGACTTCACTTGAGCTAGAATTTTACCACTGACACTCGTAAATATCTGAAGGGACTAAGGATGGTAATCTGCATTTAACTATGGTAATGTTTGGCTGAGGGTTTTTTGTAAAAGGAGATTCAATCTGTAAAAAGGATAGTCCTAATCTTACTAGATAAATGTAAAATAGGTTGGTTTAAAAGTAATGTTTGTTTAGGTCCCTCTGCTAATACAGTACATGTGAGGGCACGCATGAGGGAACTGAGTGAATTGCTGTAAAACAGTTTGGGTTTTGTAGGTTTTCTGTTTGTTGCCACAATGACTGTAGTGATAGAATTCCTCATTAAATAGTTTGTGAAGTATTCTGTTTTGAACAACAGTTTTGTTCTAGGTTTCATTTTGGGTTTTTCTTTTTTTCCCAAGAGGTAGGACTAGAGAGCAGGAAAAAGTTTAAATGCAGAAAAAATGAGACTGTCCACCCTCCTTTCCTATTGTAGTCATTGAAGTAATATCCAGTAAGAATATTAAAGAATGATGACCATTAAAGGAGAACAAAAGATTACGGAAATAATAAATACATGCAAAGTAAGGAAATGTACACATAAAAAAAGCCCATATGAGTGACACCAAACTGGTGAACTGAGTACTGTAAGCTTTTTTCAAAAATGTTGAAACTATTACAGTACAATTTTTCCCCCAAAAGTAACGTTAATAAAAATGTATGAAGATTCAAGACATGCATGTAATTTCATTAAAACAAACCCTGCCATTTTTGTTGTTAAAATAATGCTAAATATATAAAACTATAGAAATAGGGCTTTCTGTGAAATTCAGTCTTGCTTCTCATATTTTATTTCCAAACTCCTGGACTATTTTTGTATATCCCTTGCTTCAGTCTCCTCAGTATCCACTATTGTTTGCATAATTCTTGGGTGGAAAAGCAGGCATTATATACCTGAATCTTGAGATAACTTCTCCTTGTATTCTATCATTTTAATATTAAATGGAGCAATACTGTGATAATAGAACATCTTTAACAAAATTGACCCTACTCCTGTAGTGGTGTACTTTGAGAATAATGAAGGTAGGTGTGGGGTTAACTGTTTTAGCACTTGAGATTTCCAACATTTATATATTTTTAAATTTTTACAGCAGAGGAAAAAAAATCAAGGTAGCTTTTACACTAGGGAAGGAAGATAATCAGCCTTCATGTAATCCTTTATCTGACATTGCTTGGTAGTATTACCTGTTAGATCAGATGTAAGAGATCTGTTGGGTGAATTTGTCATCATGATGGGAAAATTAAACTACATTTTTCTGCCATCTAGTGGCTGATCCCTCAAAAGTCACAGGACAGCTAATTAACTTACTCCTTAATTATTTCATTGCAGTGACTATGGGGAGGTCATATTTTCATTCATTTATTTGTATTTTTATAGAGCTGCTAAATCAGCTATGGTTCCTTCACGCTTTTAAGATCATTGGCCACTATCAGGTTAGATCTCCAGAGAAACAGCTGAGAGATCTGTGTAGGCTTCCCTATCACTTTGTGCTCAGAGTAGCAAAAAAAGAAGGGTCTATGGCAGTAGATGAACAGGAACATGGATCTCACTAGTAATGCAAAATTCAGTGAGCAACAGTGACATGAAGTAGCTGGTAGTCTAAATATTAGAGTAAATAATAATTTACTGAGGATGAATAATTTTGGGTATCAGAAGAGTGTTCTTTTAAACTTTGCTTAATGTTTCCACTAATTGGTTGTAGTGACACAATTGAATCTTAGAATTATTTTCTTTTTTGATCTTGACCTATGGTCCCAAGACACAAACAAGAACGAATATGAATTGTAATAACACCATCTCAGATCTCCCTTGGAAGCCAAAACCAGGAATCAGATATTAGCTTATATGAGTTCTTTTCACTAAATGTGCCTTTTGTGGCGCTTAGTCACTGCAGAATTTCATTATGAAATCTCTGAGCTCTTTTGTGTCTTAAACCTAAGTCACCGAGGCAAATCCATCAGTGTGTTCCCTGGCAGTGGGGATGTTCTGGGTCCATGTTAACGTGGCCTTGGTGTGTGTTAACGCAGCCTTGGTTCTTGCAGTGTCTGCTAGCTGAGTAAATTAGATGGCACCATAGCTGTTACCACTTGTATTTGAGGTATTTACCAAGCTTTGGTATTGCTGAAACAGGCAAATGAGCACGATATTAATGCTGCTCTAGTAATTTCTTTAGCATCAAACTGCTCTGTGTGTGTGTGTGTGAGCAGGCATCTTCTCAGCCTACACGTGGATTCCTAAATCTGCAGGCTGGTTAGATGGTTGTCATGCATTCATCTGATATCTACTGAAATTCATGTTTCCTCTAAAGAGCAAGGCATTTCAAGTTACCTTAGGAAACTTGAAAAATTACACGGCCTTTTTAATTAATCAGTGGATCATCAAGAGATCCTCTTGCTTTGGACACTGCAAAATAAATGCGTGTGACATGCAATTTCTCTCGAGCAGAAAGAATTAAGTTCTAGGCAGTATGAGAGGGAAAGGATGATCAAATTGATCTCAAGTAGATGATGTTGTCCTGCCTTATACTAGGTGCAGTTTGGAAAACTGATCTTCTAAACTTCCTTTTATATCTGTAAAAGTTGAAAACTACTGTATCTGTAAGAGATATCAATATCTTTATGTTTATTAAACAACACAGCTTATAATACTGAAAATAATACTATTAATTCACTGCTTGGCAACTGCAGTCAACTACAAAAGGACTGCTGCTTTTCTTTTACTGAAGTCACTTGGGAATAGTTGCTATTGTCCTAAAAGCACTATCTTTTGTAACTAAGTATTGCTTTCAGTGTTGCTAATTTTTGAAGTAAGTTGTGACGGTCTGTGTAGTCTCATTGGCTGGGATAGCAGCTCTTGCAACAAGAATTTGGATTTAAATTTTGAGATGTTCTAGTCAAATCTCTTAACCTATCAGCATAATATTTCAGCTTTTAAGATGTTAATCCGGAAGTGAAATTGGGTGCACTTGATTTTTTTTTTCTCCTTATAGTTCAATTGTTGATTCAGTATGCTTTTGAGAAGTAATGCAGCTGGCATTCTACATTTTAGCCTAAGACTAAACACAAAATAAAACATTTATTTTTGAGAGGGATTAAATATTGGTTTTTTCACACTTAATAGCTTAGGGAAATAATTACAATTTTTTAATAATTTCTATTATGTTAAGCACTTCGTCTCCTAAGGAAGCTAAGATAGTTTTTAGAAATCAGGTATCACAATAGCCACTTTGGAGACACAGTTATGCAGTTGCTATCTGTGAACTTTCTGATTTAGCTAACTGAATATTGCATTTGAAAGCTATTTTTAAGAGAGGGAAGGTGAAACAGTAAACCAGTAGTGAGACTCCGTGCTTCTTTGGTAGAATTACTGGTTTCTTCCTTTTAATAAGATTTTTTGCCGGAGCTTTCTGTATAGGATGTAGCACATAGCCAATGCAAGAAATCAAAGAACTAAATCTGTGCTGCTTTTACACTGAGATTTTGTAGCTTAGTTTACTCCCAGGTCCCCAAGTTAGTTTTCCAATGCCTAAATGTGTTTCCTTACCTTCTTTAATTTCCACTTAATTAAGTGGATTGATTATTTTTATTGGAAAAATACAGTTGTGAAGTTCTGCTCCATTTTATATTGGTCAGCAGTTTTTCCCTAGAATTACACAAGTACATCACTGAACTGTAAATCAGTGGCCAAAATACTTCTTATAGAAAAAAAAATCCTTTTAGGAGATGAGCAAAAGTAAGCCTTAAAGTAATTTCCATTAAATATTTGTTGTTTGCATTATTTTAAATAGGTAATGCAGTTCAGACAGTATACCAAAGAGGAGATGAAATGAACAACAGTGCTATGTAAGTGTACATGATATTTAAAAAAAAAAAATTAAAATTACATTTAAAGCTTTATAAAGATGCTTGTGATGTGAACATAAATTTTAGAACAGGAGACTGCAAACTATTTCTGAAATGTAAAAAAGTTCCAGGAACACATGAAACATCTATTTAAGAACTGATAAATATTCTTTTATGTTATAATTCTTGCAGAGAAATAGGGAAAATATTAAATACTGGATGGTGTTGCAGTTTTCTCTTGCAAAGGAGAAAAATATGTTCTTTTTAAAAAAATGGCTAATAAGATTAGACTATGCAAAACAAGTTCTTAGAGCTTCATAGAAAGCTTACACTATACCTTATAGTTACATACTGGGGAAACAATTCAATATTTCATAGTCTAATATGACACTCCAACAAAAAAACAAGATTAAGGAGCTGCAGCTGGTCCTTAAAATTAGCCATTCTATCTGTCGAGGTCCTTGAACAGTCCAGGAGAAATGTTTTTTGTGATAAATGTGATGAGCACTTAGCCCAGTGTGGGAGAATATTACTTTATTCCCTTATTAGTGTATTATAATCAAGGGGCATTGAGTGGCAGCAACAGTGTTAACCTGTAGGGGACTGAAAAGAGAAAGTAACCAGAAACTGTGAGGGAGAAGCCTTGCTTTGTGCATCCCACATCTTAGCCCCATATTTGTATCCTTTGGAATCCATGGAAGATGAGAAGGAAGAGAAAAGGGACCATGGAAAATTTAGTTGCATTGGTTTCTTAAAATTCTGAGGCTTCTCAGGATTTATGGAGAGTAGAACAATTGGTTTTTTATTAAGTGGTGAAAGAGGGAAAAGGAAGCTCTGACAAGTCTTCTGTCTGTGGACATTTTGAACAGGTGAGGATATCTTTCTAAACAGGGAAAAAACCCAGTATAATAACTTGTATTTTCTTTGGGCTACAAAACTGAAGTTATTTATCATCTTCTAACAAAAATAATGTATCCTTCTGAAATTGTTCCAGTAATGCTGTGAGGGATAAGGTCTGATCAAGGACTTGGAGAATGTGACAAGAGTCTGCAAAATCTAAGGAATACTATGTACTCCAAAGATAGATCAGATGGGAATGTTTTTCCCCTGTGTTGAGCTACTGATTCCATAAGAGACTGTTTCTACTAAGGAATTTTAGAATGGTTGGATGTATTTTTTTTCCAGAGGTGGGCTTTTATTGAGTGTAATAGAAGCTGATGTTGTATGCTACCTTTGAAAATCACAGTGAAGAATTATAGTGCACATTTTATTGAGTGTGTGTGTATGAATATGCATCTATGAATACTTTTTTTGCTTTTCACTGTAGTAGGGGGCTTTGGGAGGAGGGAGTGGAAGGTGGAAATGGAAATGCTTTGCTTTTGTCATCTTTTCTATGGCATTTGCAATATTAATGTGGAACTAGGGAGCAGTCAAATGACGGCATACGATATTTTTAATGTTAAGCCTTCCTATCAAAACTCTATAAAACTAACATGCCAGTTTGGTTTCTAAAGAGAAATTGTTTATATGGCTTAAATAAAAGCAGTGCATTTTTCTCTGCTGAGAAAATGGCTGCAGTTTTTTATGTTTTATAAGCAGCAAGAGTATTGAAAAGCTCATTAAGAGTGCCATGTGTCTCTACTGCTGTAACTTTTGTGGCTTTATAAAAAGTTTCTTTCACTTCTTTTCTAAGCTGTGTTGCCCATTTTGAATAGCCTCTGTTGGTTACAAGATTATAACACTGCAAAGGCTTTATCTCAGCAAAGCCCTGCTAGTTACTAGTGAGGCTTTTTTAAAGTAAATTAATTCAAAGCTGGTCTATTCTTTTTTTCTTTCATTTATTTTTTTTTTCTTTTAAAGACTTTTATTCAAAAGTCTGAATCATTTTGCAGGAATGTCAGGATCTAAACACTTGCTAATTTAACGCATGTATGCCTTCTGGCCCATCACACAGTACTGGGAAATCAGATTGAGTGTAGCAAAAGAGAAGCTGCCTCTTACTGCTGCATGTGCAAAGACTTGACAGGATCTCTTGGAAGCTTATTCACAAAGCATCTGGTACTTGGGTTTGCAGTGCTTTGTGTGTAGGAGACTGGCCTGCTGTTGTCAGTTCTATCTGCTGCTGCTGTATGCGTTTAGATGTTTTAGGGTAAAGGAACTGGGTGCTGTAGTACATGTGTTTCAGGGCAGGGGTGAAGCTTGCATTCCATTCCAAAACTGAGATTAAGTAACAGTCTGTCTGAAGTTGGTTTATTTTACAAAGTATCAGATTTCGACATAACTGACGGTTTTATCCCATTCAACTTTGTTCTCCTCAGTGGTCTGCATTCTTCCCTCAGTCCATGGGATCCACAGCTCTACTTGCATCATATCTTGCAAGAGATGATTCCTGATTTATTGTGTGCCTTTCTGAGCAAGAAATTTGGGATAACATTTCCTTTATAGTATAGTGTGCTCTTTTGTATAATCTGTACAGAATTACTCAAGCAATAGATTTTAGTGTGCTCACTGAAACTGCAGTGATAAAAGAACATGAAAATCATGTTCAAATATTAATACATTTTTTGCCTATCTAAGGGTTTGAGAAGTTAAGCAGGCAAATTTGATGACAGTTAATAACATTTTTTCCCACAGCAGCCTTTCTTCTTCCCCTCCTCCTTCCTCTTTATCTATCAGCAGCTCACTTATTTTTTCTAGCAGCCTCTCTGACAGCCAGTTGACATGTCCCAGGCTTCCCTTCCCCCTCTCATGTCCTTCACCAGTTATAACTATTGTAATTTACTTCAGCAAGAAAGCTTTCATTGCAACAAGAAGGTGAAATTAAACCCCCTATTCAACAAAATGCTGTCTGAGGTATCACCTGAAGGAAATCAGACATTCTCAGTATTCTGTGTGATGGTTAGTAACCCCTTTTGGGTGATGTTACAATGATCAGTTCATGTGTTATCAGTAGTAGCGGTCACCTTCTTTAGTGACTTATGTTCTGGTTCTGATTGTTTGGCTTGAGAGGGTGTAGATGAACTAAACAAGACGTAAATAAAATCCTCCCTTTTTTCAAAGTAAATTTTTTGTTGTTTTGCTACATATGAGGAAGAATTGTTCTTAAAATTTATATAGCTGTCATAATGTCTTGCCCTCATCTTCTCTATCTACCTAAATATCATCCCTTCATTTGTTTTTCTTCCTAACCCAATACTTCAACTGTTACTCTAATCTTGCTTGTTTTATAGCATCTGAAAAAATAAAGGTGGTTGAATTCTTGTTTGCTGGTACCTAAGCAACTTGAGTTCAGTTTTCTCTGATGATGTCATGCCTATGTTTCAACTGGAAGTAGAACATTTTTCAGTTCAGTTCACCAAACAATCATTATGGTCTATGTTAAAGATGAAATACATAACAAGTAACAGATTTTTCGTGACTTAATACACTTTAAGATAGATTTGATTACAATATCATAGTCTTTGATTGCAGTCATGAAATATGTGGTTTTTCTTCCCTCCCGAGATGTCTGAAATGTGCAAATCTGATACTCATTGATTCATTTATCATCAGTAAAATACCACTGTCCTGTTGTTCTTGTTCTTTTGGATGCAGTCAGTTATAGCTATTCTATTCTATCTGCTTTGGGAAAAATATGATATGAACTTGATAAACAATAAATCTATCTTATCCCATTTCTGCATGGCTTTCTTCTTCTGTTCCCCCAAAATTAGGGAAGAAAAACTGAAATGACTCCAATGATTCTTCCTTTCTTTAATCCTTTTTTCCTTTGGTCTTTTTTCCTTTTGAAGTTTTAGGTAGCCAAGCTACTGGAAAGGATTTCTAACTGGTATTTTCTTTTGTACATTTATTGATAGACAATTAAAGATTTTTGAGGGAAAAAAATTAAATCAAGTTCTAAGTCTATTAGACATGGGCTTTTGAAAGGAGATGTAATGGAGAAAGATTTTGAGTAACTATTTTTGAAAAACTT
Source organism: Drymodes brunneopygia (assembly GCA_013400955.1). NCBI lineage: Eukaryota > Metazoa > Chordata > Aves > Passeriformes > Petroicidae > Drymodes > Drymodes brunneopygia. The sequence goes on along the minus strand of VZTZ01044211.1, from coordinate 691,429 downwards.
TCAAAAGAAACACTTATATCTTAGATTCATGGAAATACTGCTTTACTTGCTTAGCTGTCCTCATCTGAGTAAACCCCGTTCTGTTCAGTAGTGATCTTGGTTATGGTTTTGTACATTGTCCTGCCCTTGTATGAGGAGTTAGTTGGCTTTGATATGTTGTGGAAAAACATGGTGCCCTCTAGGTTACAGAAGGATAAAGATTAAGGAGCTCTGATGCTGGTATTCCCACAATATTTCCTTTCCTTTCTTTTATCAGATGCAGCACATTTAAATAGAAAAATGGAATTTTAGAGTGCTGTTGGCCAGAAAGTAAGATGTTAAGGTTAAATTGATTTGTGAAACATTTAAATATATCTGTATGGAGGGTGTATGTACATTTATTTTACATGTATTTATAGAATGCTTGAATTAAGTACTGATCATATATAATATGACTGAAGGGGAGAAGCTATTATTCTTGCCAGCAGGACCCCATTGCTCAGCTGGATCTTTTTTCATCCAGAAATAGATTTTTACTGGTATAATTTACAGGCCAATAAAGCGAAGTGCTACTTTTAATACTTATTTGTAACATCAAATATGCACGAAAACTTCATAAGGTAATTCACACAAAGTGTTTGTGACCCTTATGAAAAGTAATTTCCAGTTATGCAAATACATGTATAAGAAAGGTTCATATTCTTTTGATGAAAGTTAGCCCTTTGCATCAGGAAACAGAACCAATGCCTGCTCATTTAGTGGACTGTTCAAGCAATGTGTATCATAAATGAGTCCCATTATCCCTGTGAGAAATTTCAGACTATTTTTCTGGTATAATTTATATGCCTAGCATATAGCATATATGATAATATGGTATAACATAAATACTTTTGACATGTTTGGATTGGCTGCATTAATCATAGCAAGTAGAGCTGTTAGTTATGAGGAGTATTCAAATAAAGGCCTATGAAATGTTTAAAAGCATCATGTTCTGAGTGTTTCAATTCACAAAAATGTTTTAAAATATTTACACTATTTAATGTTTCTCTATCTGGGAAGCTGAGATTTGGGCCCTTTTCTGAACAGAAATAAAAATCGTGACACTAGGTATTAGCTGATATATTTTGACATGTTTGAAATTTGACTGTCTTGTCTATATTATCCTTAAGTATGTCTTGCATTAATAAAATTGGAGCTTGGGCTTTTTTTTTTTCTTGAAAAACTTCATGTCTTGTGTAAGCTAGATTTTTCTTAAGTATATTTGTCAGAATACATTGGCCAACACATTCTCCGATGAATTCTGTCTAGTCTAGACAAAAGATGGGAAAGAAAATATTTTTTACAGATTTCTATAAATAGACTGTGAAAGATTTTTCTGTGCTGTAAGATTAGATGTTTGATTTCATCATTGCAACCCTAGGAGAGTGAAAGCGAATGCCTTGGGTATTGTACCTAATTTGGTTCTTTATTGTTTGCTAGAAATGATGTTTTCTGTGCTTTTTCGTTTAATCCATATCTGTCAAAGCCTTACAGTTTTGTAATAAAGGAATGAAATATGTTTAGAAAATTGTTTTCATTTTGTACAGCCTGCATGGTCTGAAGCCCTTAAAAGCTTAGTAGTAAGAGTCAAAAAGCAGGCAGGACATTTAGTGGCTGAGGTAAGGACCCAGTTCCCATCTTACAGCCTATTGTGCAAGAATTGCAGTGTGTGTCTTTGTGTGTCTATATATTCTGTGTCTTTTGCTTATGTCTAGTAGGCAACTGTTTATTTCTGTGTGTTGTAGCCGTAATAAAGCTGGAAAGGTGCAAACCATAGTGGTACATAACTAAAAAGATTGCCTCTTTTGTTTGTCAAAATAAAATATCTTTGTAGCTCCTTCAGACTAGATAGAAGGTGAAAATTTTTTATGACTATGGTGATGAAGCACTGGAACAAGTTGCCCAGAGATGTGATAGATGCCCCATCCCTGATAACTTTCAAGGTCAAATTGCATGAGGGTCTGGCCAACCTGGTCTAGTTGAAGATGCCCCTGATCATTGCAGGGAGGTTGGACTAGATAGCCCTTAAGGGTCACTTCCAACCCAACCCATTCTATGATTCTTCATCCAATTTTCATTGTGATTTTAATAACTGCTGTGGTTTCTGTGTGTAATACAACTGGTCAGACACTAGACTTGTATTTGAATCTTCATCCATTACAACTCATGGTTGTAACTTCTTTCAAGTCAAAGCACATCCCAGACATTGCCATTTGTCTCTAATAAATATATTTAGATTATAGCTTGTCTCTACACAACACTCTCAGGTTTAGGAATGTTATTCACTTTTGCCCACCAAGACAGGATTTTCTTTCGTGTTCTCCAGCGGTCTCTCATTCTTCCCCCCCCCTACAGTAGTATTAGTTGCTTGTGCTTGTGTCAGCTTCCCTTTTTGCTTACTCATCCATGCCATATTCCTCTCAGCCCTTCTTTGTCAGCACTTGCCTCTTGTTTATCTTTCACTCTTGCTCTCATCTTCCCTAAATCTTTTCTTGCTAATGTATTGCTGACTATTTTTATTCCATTCCTTCCTTGCTTTTGGTTGCTGCTTAAGGAGTTATTCTTTTTTCAGGACTATTGTGTCTTCAGTCTCTGAGACGCAGGTGGCAGCTTTGTTTTGCTTCTGGAAACTAAACTTTTTGCACATAAGGTTTAAAGCCAGGGTGCTGGTGGCCTCCAGCAGCTTGATGCTCTTGCATGTGAAAGCAGTAGCTCTATAAAGGTACAAAATCTTTCTGCTGGTGAATCAGGAAGGAACTGAATGAAATCAGAAATCAAGTATCTTTTAATGGGCATTGAGACTTGCTAGTAATGCTCTTTCTGGGGAAACTGTTGAGGCCATCCTAGAAGTCTGACTAAAATTGTCATGTCCAGCCATCTCCTAGCTCCTTAGCCCACCAAGCAGTAAGTGAGGCATGCCTCTTGCATTAACATGTCACATTACTTGTGAACCAAGTATGGCAGTATGTAGACTGCTGAACCGTAGAGACCATTGTAGGCAGAATTCCTGTGGTGGATGCTGGCATTCAAGACAGGGGAAAACCAGGTAGACACACTCCCTGTAGAGCCCTGTCTGGCATTGTGTGGTTTTTCTTTTGCTGTGTCTCACTGTTCTACAGACAGCTGTTCTTACAGACTGAAGGCTGGGAGGGTGTTTTACAGAAATTTTGTAATTTGTTCTGACTTAGATGAATAATAAAGTCAGTGGCAGCCTTTCTATCAATCACTGTTCTAGGCATGTAATTATTCCTGAATTTTTTTTACTGTTCCTGTTACAGAAAAAAAGTGGTAGCTGATTTTTACTAGTTAACATCATTATAGGATGGGTTCACAAATGGGACATCTGTGTTTTACAGTGTAAAAGCTGTATGCAACTGTTGTTATTCTCATGCCATTGACTAATGTTAAACTTACGAAATTATGAAAACATTTAAATTAGTTCTTTTCAAGAAGATAATATAATGCCTTGTAGTGAGGCTGTGAAGGGAACTTGTAAGGCCTCATTGTTTTGTAGAAATTTTATGGTTGTGCTCCAAATCTGTCTGAGAATTAGTATTTTTGCTACCCTATATTCTCTTCCTGTAAAAGATTCTCAGTTAAGGTATTTTAAGGAAAATTATTATAAATGGATATTTGTACTGAAGTTATCATTGCAGAATTAAAGACAGAAGTTGCTGTTAGAGTACAAATCTATGCAGCATCAGATAACAACAGTATATAAAGCAGCATTCTTCCAGAGGCTGTTGATGGGCCAAATAAGTAGGAAGTATCACTGGCAGTCTATGGAAAAAAACATAGTGATGAGCTCATAAATGAGAGTAGGCAGAACAGACTAATCCCACCACCCTGCATCAGTTGCATAGGGGGAGGCAGGATCTGTCAGGCCTAAAGAATTTTTCCAGTTATCCAGAGTTTTAAAAGCAGTGAGTTTGCCCTGAAAAATTCAAACAAGTAAAGCAGAAAAAAGGAAATGGGAACCTTAATGTGTAGTTTTACCTGGATTTTGCTGAGTAAGAAGTACTACTTAAAAAAAACGACAACGGACCAACCCAAAGAAGGTATTGAAAAATCGTGGATTTTGTCTGTAGCCACTGGCTGCGGTAACAAATGGAAAGATTAAAAGTCATAACTATCTCCTTGAAGAATAAATTTCTATCAGCAGAGGATGAGTTAACCCATAGCACTGTCTGTTCCAAAAATGTTCTTTGTCAGAGGAGAGGTAAGGCTGAAGGGTAGCAGAGCGTGAAGGGCAGAGGATTTAAGAGCCTACTGTGGTGGTTCGCAAAGAGAACAGGACATATTTCTTCTCCCACATGGCCAATTCTAACAAGTTAGAAAATATCCTCCATTGACAGAGTTTTTCTAACTTTCAGCCTTTTTTTTTCAGTCATTTGCTTTGTTTGTCTTGAGACTAAATAGATTGCAAGTCCTCAGATAGTGTGTACCATTGCATACAGTCCTGAAATTACCTATTTTTGAAATGTGAGATCTAGCCATTGTCAAACCAGATTCACTGTTTTACTACCTGTGCAGAGGAAAAAACAAAAAATGTGGTGTTTGAGTTTTCAGGCTATAACCTCAAGATCACATGATGTGTTGAGAATCTTGGCACAGATGGTGAAATTCCAGAGGCTGAGCAGTTAAAATGAGAAATTTGCTGTTGTTTAATAACTAGGGAAATCCTTATCATTGGTACCAAAGAGTTAAAGTCTAGTCTTTTGTATCCAAAATTGTGATTTATTGCTGTTGAGATTGGGCCTTAGGAAATAAATGCAGTACTGTGATGTGGTGTGGAAGTCTGTACTTATGCTGTTTCAGGAGTAATTCCAAACCACAGACCTGAAAAAAACAATGCTACTACAGTCAAATCTGGCTTTAGTTGTTTGCAGCGTAACAGAGAGTAAGTGATGTGCTTGGCAGAACAGAACAAGTGTCAGTCATATGGCTGGACTCCATTTCAAGTGAAAATAGGAGCCATATCTTACGTGGTTTACCTTTCACTAGTCATTGAAAGCTGATTCCTTTAAATAAAACAGTATCTTCTTTTTTCATGACATTTCCTTTTCTTCTCTAGTTTCTTTCTTCTCCTAAAAAAAAATTGACAACCTCCAAGGAAAGCTTGCTTCTGAACTTAAACAGTCTTTTAAAATTAAAATAAAAAAGCAAACCAAAATGAAGCTCAAAACACAGATTAGGCAACAGCATAAAAAAATATTCTTCTTTTATGTCTTACATGAGGACACAATATGTACACCACTTAGTATCATAAGAGAGCATCAAGCTCTTAAAAACCTGCTGAATATCAGCCCACCAATGCCTGTTAAAGTGGAAGAAAACTTATATAATTCTGGACATCCAGGATATATCTGCAATTTGGTTGTATAAGTAGAATTGAACAACTAATTTGATTGATAATATATTTACTATTATTAGAAAGTAGCAAATCCTAAAGAGGGAAAAGGATTGAAACATTTTCCTAGCCGAACCTGATCTGAGTTGATTTTTTCATTTTGTCTAAAAGTACTTTGAATTGTGGCATTTGTTTCTTCCATTACTTTCTCTGCAAGTTACATACCTGCACACATGCAAGGTAAGTCACAGACTGCGTTACACAGAAGCAAAGAATCTTGTTTATAGCTCACTATACGTCTGCATACTTTTTATTATATTTTTGTTCCTTGCAGGCTAATAGGAGCCTGCTTTTTTGTGTTTCTGTTGCATTTGAATCCATATAAAGCTTTCTTTGAGTCTTTTATTTCTACTGAAAATTCTCCAGTAAGTGTAGATCTTTGTACTCCTTTCACACAGCTCTTTTTGTGGAACATATGAGACTTCCTTTGAAAGGGAAGATTTCTCTAGTGCTCATTTTCTTTGACCTTTTTCCCTGTGAATTGTATCATGTAGGGGACGCTGGGCTGTCATTTCAGTTTTATCTGCAGAGCTACATTCAGAGCTTGCTGGAAAGACAATCATCATGTACTTGTGTTTCTTCTACTTCTGACTAGAGATCTATTTCTAGTATCCCTATGTTCACATCAAAGGACCTCCTTTCATTTAATTTTTTTAATACACAGTATTTTGGTATTTGAGTTGCAGGGTTATGGCTTGAGATTTTCCAAGATAAAACATAGGAACATCCAACTTAAAAGCTGAGGAGCTCTTGATATGTATTCAGAAAATGTGAAGACTATAATAGGAAGAAGGAACAGCTATGGCAGTTCATATGTTTGGTTATGAACCTTGTTCTAACAGTGCTTAACCATTTTGCTTCACACTTCTGGAAAGCGTGGTTGGGGAGAAGGAGAGTGAGTTGTTTTGACTGGAATTCTGCATGTGGGGAAGTGAGGGAAAAATAAAGATGCAGCCTTTCACAGAAAAACATACTGAGATCTTAGTAAAAGCAGCAGATCTAGACCTTTTGTATGATTCTTTTTGTTCCATGTTCTTCAAAAATAGAATTCACTGAAGAAGCAAAATGGACTTGAGATTATTTAGGTTTCAAATGCAATGGTGATGGAGAATGGAAAGAGAAGCTGGATGTTCTCCTGACTAATGTTATTTAGAAGAACCAAGACCAGGAGTAAGGCAGCCTCATTTTACCTGAATATATTGCCTATGTTCCCTTTCCTAAAGAAAACAAATGAAACAAACAAGCTGTAAAGTCTGAGGATATTTTGTTTTGGGAGGTCATCCTTTATCCCCATCAAGACTGTCAGCTGTACAGTCAGCTGACTGTGCTGAATCTGGGTATTGACTAACAAAGGAAAAGGTTATTGGTGAATATGAATCAATGTTGATCCGTTGCTGAGAAGAGGCTGTGTTGAGTTTTTCCAACCACAATTACTTCCTTTAAATGGAGGTAGAAGAGATGGCTGAAGAAAGATTATGAAGTGTCTTGCTATTTCTGATAAGGATAGTAACAAGTATCTTTGAGTAGATAATAGAACTAACTTCCAAGCTTCCCTGCCTGATTTTTTTTTTGAAATTCTAGGTACTACACAAGTGGCACAAAAGCCAGCATAGTTTCCAAGCTGATCTAGCATACATAATTGCCTAGAAGCAAGCATTGTCCCTTTGCAAGGTAGATATCAGAAGGAGTAAGAGTTACTGCTTCAAACGAGTGCCATGGAGGGGAAATATATTTAGACTGATAAGCAGGACAGAATATGAGGATACCGGTGCGTGGATGTTATCAAGACCTACCCATTTGCTACAGGCACTATTTGAGTGGGGTAAAAAAAGCTGTGGAAAAAAGTTGAAGTGAAATTACATTAGCCTTCATGTATTGGGGTATTTTTTAAGTCTTCTGAGAAGAAAATTTATTCCAGTCTTGCCTTCTTATTATTGAATTGATGTAGCCAGCTACAAAATAACTCTTATATTGTATTTAATGTACCTTCAGATGTGATAAATTCCAGATATGATAAATTTCAGAGAGAGAGTCAGTCACTTGCAGACAGATTAAACACTTCAGAATATTGAATTGCCTTTAGGTAAGTGCGATATAATTGCTGCTCTTTTGAGTCTAGCATTCATTTCTAGATCAGTCTAGTATAGTGTAAATAAGTAACTGTTTACCTAAGAGCTTTCTAACATTTTTCCTTATAAAGTGTGTATGGACAAAAAGAAAACTGAAAAAAAGTAACCAGTATGTGTGTGTACACATATGTTTCATTTTAAGGCACTCATAATTAATGTTTTATTCCATATCAATTAAATTATCTAAGCTTTCTGAAATGATGTATATGAAAAAATCTCATTCAAAGACATTATATAGCAATGCAAAAAAAAAAAAATCAGATAGTGTCTTCTTGTTTTAATAGTCGAAGTCAACAAAAGGTACTCTGTATTTACAATGATGTAATGTTATAATTTGAGTGCTGAGGCTACCAGACAAGACTAGACAAAGTGAATTTTAAAAATGCCATTCTAATTAAACTAGTCCCTTGATGCAGTATAGAAATAAAAAAGGAACACCCGCCGGCCGGGGGGAAGCCGGGGTGTCTGCGCTTGGGGGTCTTCTGCGGGGCCCTCTCAGAGGGGTCCTCCTAAGCCTCCCTGGTGACCACGAAACCCCTAACCTTCGGGTGGGGAGACGTGAGAGCTTCGGAGCCCGAGCTCTCAGGGGGAAGGAGGGCTGAGAGGGTGGGCGTGGGTTCTTGGATCTTTCCTTGACCACGAGCGATTCGGCAGAGAAATGGAGCGACTCCCGGGAGAGACGGACAGAGTGTTTATTCCTCTTGAGGGGTCTCGTACCGAGACCCCCGAACTGAACCGAACATCACCTTATATATCAAACCATTAACCAATCAACGACAGCCAACTAGGAGGAGTTAAGGAGGGGTTAGGGGTACACAACCAGTAGGGAAGGAGAAGGGGAGGGCATAGGGGAAAACAACCAATTCCCAACCGAGTAACGTGGAAACTTCCAGAACCTGGGGTTTGAATGATAAATCAGTTATCCAAGTTTCTGGGGGCATGGTCTCCTAAGCTCAAACCACTGTCTCCTCGACAGTGGGGGGAAGTCCTCCTCCCGGTGGGCTGGACCACCAGGAGATGTTCCTCTCCTGAGCTTTATTTGATCTTTCACCTAAGGAGACCATCCCTACAATGCAGGTCACTGATGGTGTTTTGGCCTTGCTCTTCACTTTTTAACACCAAGACGTATTTCTTATGGCTGTGGTTAAGAGCTTTAAGCCCAGCTCTGCTAATGATCAGCTAACACCTGTTATGGTGAAAAGCTATTTTAGTTGAACAGTCCCAGGATTAGTTTTATAGACCAAAATAAACCCTTGTCATACAGTTGAGTGAATAGCTTTAGATTTTGAGAAAAATATGCTGAATGTGTGGTCTAAACCTACTGAAATATGTGGAATATTAAAGCAGTACTGGAAAATGGCACTGTGCAAATGCTGATGTCTCAGCCAGTGCAGGAAAGTAAAAGTTCTCCGCTATCACTGTAATGCTTTCAGGATTTCTGCCTATTTCTCTTGTTTATCTAACTGACAGTCAGACAATTTTTTAAATCATGGTTACTTCAAGAGGCCTTAAAAAGAACACAGGTGATTACACGACTGGCTCTGTAGCATGCTGTCACAATGAAACTGCTCACTGAAACACCAAGAGGCCTAATAAACAAAAATACAGAACTTCTGCTAATACACTTCATACAGGCTCAAACATTGCTTTATTTTTTGTTTTGTTATTACAGTGGTAAGGTCTTGGTATAATGCTCTAAAGGTGCCATGTAGAATTTATATTAGATGCTGTTAGGCAAGGAAGTATTTAAGACCTACGAAGTAATAACACATTTTCCTCATACAGCACTGAAAAAGAAATACTAACACAGGACTTGGAGTAATGCCTGAAATATAATTAATTTGAAGTGTATAATGCAAGTTGTTATCTTTACAAAGAAAAAACTGTGAATTATCCTTGTCTTGTTAGTTTTGCCCTAAGACTGTTAAATCAGTTAGTAATCTGTAACTCCAAAGACTTTGCATATTATTGGTTTTTAAGTTATAGTTGTCAAAACCATGTGGAAAAAGATGCTTTTGATTGCTACCTAAAATTGCAGTCCGATTCACAGAAAAAGGCAGAGATTTTGAAGGCAGTTGCTTATGCGTTGATGTATACTCACTTCTAATTTGCTGCTTTAGTTGATAATATTTCAATTTTTTTCTGGTCCAAAAAAAGCTCTGTTAGAATGACTGGAAGTGTAGGATGAATTTTCGTGTTTAGTGAAAGTGTGAAATCAAACAGATGTGTCAAGGCATATATAGCACAGGTTGTGGTAATTGTTGAGCATGCCAGCAGGGTCTTTGGTGTTTGAAACCTGAGCAATTCTTTTGACCTTGAGAAGGAAAGATGTACTGGATACACACTGATGTGAGTATTTCTTCTGTTCAGATATTTTTCTTAATAGAAAAAAAACAACCAGAAACCAATTTGCAAAGTCTGTTGGCTAGTCCGTGTTGGAAACCATTACACTATCTTTTCTTCTCTTCCCTTCTGGGAGCTACTAAACATACCCACTGTCATAGTATTTATGGAAGCCTTGAATTCTCAAGGTATAAAAATATTATGGTCCTTGTTTGTGTCCCGTATCTTGTTTGTGTTGCTCTCCAAGGATGTAATTATGCCAAATAGGATTAGAATTTGTCAATTTGAAACAACAATCATCTGGAGTGAAATCCTAATGTAATTTTTTTCTTGTTGGGCCTTAGAAAATATTAAGGTGTTTGGAGCTAATAAAATGTGACTGGAGAATATGCAGCATGATTGCTTGTGCCTAAAGCAATCCTAATGTTTCTAGAAATTTTTTATCTGAAGGTTTGCTGCCAAACAAATTAACATATGCCCCAAATTTGGTTTTTTCACATTAGTATGTCATATCTAACTACTGACACATGCAATCAAATATTTCATGTCATAATACTTAGAAAGGTGAGGAATTTATAGGTGCTCAACTTGCCATCCCGTGTAGTGGTGCAGATTCCAAAAATATTATTTGGGAATGTTGTCTGCAATGCCAGTGATTATGGATGATAGAAGCTGAAAAGAGAGGATGGTTTGAAATAATTTACTTCATCATCCTATTTGTTTGTTCCCAAGTTAACTACTGTTGTTTGTTTAGAACTGTCACGTACTCATGATGTTTTCTATAAATTGGGGACTGTATTGTGGATTCCATAAGTAGAAGTTCTCCTGTAGAAGCAGTAAAGTCAATAGGCTTGAATTCGATGTGTTGTGTTTTGTTGCAACCTCTTCCAATTTACTGCCCAAGAGGAAATCTTCGTTGGCTGTCAGGTTATGTTTGAATTTTAAACCTAAAGTGAAGTTGTCATGTGTTAAGATGATACTCTCAGAGAAATTAAAAGTATTATATATATATATGTATGTATGTAAGTATAGAAGAATGGAGCTGTTTCTGTCTGAACTTCAGATTATTCAATTTCAATAAAATAATGATTTATGAAGGCACTGGAGGAGCTCCCCTCTTAGTATGAAAAAAAGGGTAGCTTCTCTGAAATGATGGCATTAGGTCTTTGCCTGGGAAGAATCAGATGGATGTTCACAGAAACACATTTTAGTTTAAGGATTCCATTTCAATGCAGTTACATAAAAATACGTGTAGAGATTTACATGCAGTAATTATATATCATTACACGTAACCACAGAGAGTGTTTGTGTATAATAACGATGGAAAATAAAAAGAAGAAAAGTCTTGGAGGCATCATTGATAATGGTGTATCAAAGATAAAAATCTTTTTATTATAATTGGCATATTCTGCAATTCTGAATGCATTTTTAGATTTATTGGAAATTTCATTTCCGAGTATAAAGAGTGCAGCTACTGTGATAATTGCAAAATAGAAACTTCTAATTTAAATATAGATACAAGGAGATGGCAATTCCTTTAGCTGGTTGCTAAGCAATTTTTTGCATTAAAGTCTTTATATTCCACCAGCAAAACAGCATTCTGTGCTTCAAAGCAATCCTTTGACACATGCATTAAATCAGCTTAAACATCAAATACTACTTCTTGTCCAGTTAAATATGCCTGTTTAGGAAACAGTAATGAATTTTAGTTGTTTATTTATTTGAGGGTTTGTGTATGTGCATAGTTATTACAGTTTCCTCTTAATCTGTGGTCACTGAAGGATTGGTAAATTGTTGAGTGTTGTGATAAGAATAAAAATACTACTAGGAGAAATTCAAGCTCTGTGAAACCTCAGTGTCATATGCTTGTTAGCATATGTTGTCATATGCTACATAATCAAATCTTCTTTTGATTCCTGTTTATTTTAAAATCTTTGGGATGGGCATGTGCAGCAGAATAGGTATGTATACTTGATTTGAACAAAGCTACTTGATCTGTTTGAGCAAACAGGATATTTTTACATGTTCCTACACTAAGCAGAAAAGCTAAAAGTGGTCATACTTACTGGCTTGTTTTGTTGCCAAGACATGGTTCTGCTGCTTAATTGTAACTAGAAATTCAGTATTTTTCTTGCCCTCTTGATACTTCTGCTTTTCACTAAAACATAGAAAGTACACTGGTATTGCAAACCGCGTAGTCACAAATGTACTTTATTTTACCTTGTAGGGTTCTAACAGAATTATTGTTTAAAGTAACAAATCCCATTTCAACCAGGTGCTGCCAGTACTACTGCAGATCATCTGTGTTTGAGCTTGATTAGTAGAGGAGTTAAAATTTTAAGGATTTTTCTCAAAACTTCTGTTACTTTTGCTTCCCTCTGGACCGTGAATTGCCCTAATCTTTCTTAGGCAATTAAAAATGGTTTTATAAAGTTCATTAAAATATTTTCCAGGGCAGAATTTCCTGTACATAATTTTTCCAGAAATGCAAGGAGTATCTTTTATGAAATATTATTCCATTGAAAATACATAGATTTAATGTAAGGACATTTTTCCACAATAATGTGGCATCTTTCAGGTTTTTCTCTAAGTTGATTATTTTTAATTTTATTTAATTTTGCTTTTTGGTCGCAGTATAGTGCTAGGAGAAATTTCAAAAAAATTTCAAATTGAAAAGTGTCGTTTGAACATGACTTTTTAGAAGAAAAACTTGCACTAGTTATACAGAAACTTAAGTGTCAGATTATTTGGATGAGAATAACGTGGAAAACAAATCACGTTCTCCCTGGTATCATACTGATTTTCTCCTCTTGTTCTTAGAACTGAATTCCATAGAAGTTTTTATGTCAACAAATTATTTGCTGTGTACATAAAAACAAATTAAGCTTTTTTAAATTAGCTTTCAGTAATGAAGTCCTTCACCAGAGGTTAACAGATATGTATACAAGGCAAATGCACATTTTTCCCGGTTCATGCCTCAGTCTTAGGTCTCCAGCTAGTGGGTTTTTTATGTACTCACCTGGCTATTGTGCAGGAGTGCAGGATATAGAATGTGGAAAAGAAGCTGTGATACTCCCTCATTTTACAGAGAAGCACAGAATGAGATACAAGGTTGCCATTTTGCCTTTGGATATGTTGAAGAGATAAGGGGTTCATGTTAATTACCTGAATGAATTACTGAAAATCATCAAATGAAGATATACATCATTATATGAAGCCAGACCATTGATAAATAGATATGAAGTAATCCACAGGAGTAATTTGAAACTCTTGGGAAAAGTAAACAACAAAGCTCCTGAGGTATGTTAACTGAAAGGAATAATGTAAGAGAACTAAAAAGGAATATTTTTAAATTTTTTTCTCTAAATTCCCCCAGTGTTTTGTGCTTGTTTGTTTGTAACTTAAAAATGTTAACAAAAAACCTGAGCTGAATCTAAACTAAGGGTCATGTCTTCGGAAGCATGACAGAGAAACAGAGCAATCCTCAGGGTGCCTCATGCCTGTGACTTCAGTTAAATAATTTCACCACATCCTGACATTTTGGCCAATAAGCAGAATATTTTTGGTTCGCTGATGGACTGATGTGCAAATTCTTAGGAATTCCACAACTGGGTGCAATTAAAATTGCTCAGTTTGCAAGTCTGCTTTCAGATGATAGCTCCATCATAGCAGTCACAGTGCTTTGTTAGACTACTGATAGTTTATCAGTGAGCAAGCTTCAGGAGTAAAAGAACAGGCTTACTGCCTAGATTTATCATAAGGAAAAATTAGGAAGCATTAAAATTAATTAGAGCTACAGTTAACAAGCATCATCTTTACCTGTTCCAGGTTTTCTAGCATGTCTAATAAGCCCAAGTAAGCTCTTCCTGACTTTGATGTCAGGAACAATTCTTACAGGAACTCCAGCCTTTTTAAATGGTAGATGGAGAAAGGCAGAAGAGTTGCTTTGACCAGTCTTTACTTGCTGTAAGTCATGAGCAACTGATATAGTTCTTCCTCTGTTTTTCTGACAGAAACCTACAAGAATGGTCAAGGAGTGCTTCACACCTAGGTTAAATTTGGAATAATGAGGCTGAACCATTCATTAATGGTATCTGATTTTTGGGCTTGACAGAAGTCTGTGGCTGGGTTTCATCTGGGTGTCATTACTAATGTACTCTGTCTATCTCACAATTCAGGTGTTACTTGGAACCACAGAATGCTGTGGGTTGATAGGGACCATCTTGTTCCAACTCTCCTGCCACAGGTGGGGATACCTTCCACTAGACCAGGTTGCTCAAAGCCCAATCCGACCTGGCCTTGAACACATCCAGGAATAGGGCATCAATAACTTCCTTGAGCAATCTGGAATAGGTTGCCTGGAGAGGTTTTGTTCCAAGAACAAAACTTGCCTTTTGTTCTTACATAGTTATGGGGATACTGTAAGTGTTGTACAATAATGGACTACGTCGTAATAAAGACTTGCAGCATCATGTTGTTTCATTTGAATGTTGTATAATGAAGATATATTGCATTAAATATTCTGGTTTGTGTAATGCTTTGGTCATCTTATTTTTTACATTCTGATATGATGGGAGAGGATGATATTTTTTGTCGGAAAAAAAGGTGTGGAAGAATTGGAGAAATGCGTTTTCCCATGTGAAAATATGCTATTCTATGCAGAAAAATGTTGCATAACCTTATTTCTTTTCATTTCTTCTCACCCTGTCTAATCTTCCTGTGTTTCTTTTTCTTTATTTTATTTATTTATTTTATTTATTCTTCCCCTAAAGTAAGAACAAAGATGATGTGTGAAGATTCTCAATAGTGGTTTTGCTTCAGAATTACTTTGTTAATTTTCTTAGCTGCCTTTGGTGCAGCATAATGAACTTCCAAGTATGTTGACAAAACTTGCATGATCTTGATTAAGTTTGAGGTTTTTTCCCCCAGATGTTTTATTTTAACCTATAGTCCTATTAACAGAGTGTAGATTTAGCTTTAGGTGAAAATATAAAGCTTTGGATCTTATGAGAAAGTATTTATTATCTGGAATATTTGGACATTTCGGGTATAAGATTAAAGCTTGCTTAATAGATGTTCTGAAACTTTTCTTTAGAACCTTTTAAGTATAAACATTTGTGCCCTTTATGCATGTATTATTTTAGTTTTTAGTGGTGCTTTAAACATTATAATTAGGCCATGAAAAGGTGAGCATTTGAATTCTGGCACAGGAGTGTGAGGTCTGTACAAGTATAAAATTACAAGTGCTTCTTAAATGAAAACTAGGTCTGCTTCTTGTTGTCTTGTGCAGTTGCATTGGTTTTCTGTGTCAATAAAACTGCTGGAAAATTTAAATTTTTCTTCTGTAATTTTACAGCAGGTATACCTTTCATTTTATTTCATGAACACCTTTAAAAGCAGGATTGTTATTCAAAACAACAATTTGTCATTGCTCCTGAAGAGGAGTGAAACATTATTATCTCTGCTTGTCTTGCACCCTGTTTCTCATCAGATTTCCTGCGTACTTATTTGACTTTATACACAGCTCATGCAGCATGCTTGCTTAAATCACTGCTTAGGTGGTGGTGTGGGAGGTACACACAGAGACACAGGAGACGTGCTCCTGAGCTGCTGGTTCTTCTGTAGGTCCGGATGCTCTGGACATAGAAACTTTGTACTCTGCCCTCCTTGGGCCACTTGCTAAGGTGAACCATTGGGAGAACAAGGACTCTACTGCTGGACAAGGGCAGTAATCTGACCTGAAAATATCTTTAGGACTGTTATTAGCCAAGACTTTTAGTTGTCGTTGTTATTTTGCAAAATAAATACTAGTATCTACCACCAGGTAGCACAGAAAAAAACCCCTTGAAGTAAAAAATTAAACGGTATGACCAAATACTACTAGTGGAGAAAATGGGGAAAAGGGTAACCTTTCCCTCAAAATAAGCTTTTAAGGTAAAGGAAACATTGTTCAAGTGTTTGCCCTAGCAACTCTGGAAGGTGTTTGATTTAGCAGCTACCTGGTATGGCTGCTAAAAAATAAATTCAGATACAAATGTCCTGTGCTAGGAATGCCTTGCTTGTGTTTGTCTTAAGACCAAACAAAAATAGGTATTTCACTGAGGTTTGATGAAACAGCAGAGGGATGAACTCTCAGAACTAGGACATACGTCAGTTAACAGATTTATTGATTATAGTTTCTAAAAGGGCACTTGAAAGTCTACAGAATAGAGAACATTGTGTTTGTGTTCCCTTAATTAATTCCAGGTCCTCAGAACGTAGAGGACAGTACAGAAACCTTTGGGTGCCTCTTAATCTAATACTGAGTAGAAGTCATGAAAAAGTCAGTGCAGAGGTTCTTGGTCACGAAGGGTAGGATTAGTTGAAGTGTTTGGCTGTAAGTGCGTTCCCACTGCCTTCATTTATGCTTTCATTTGCTGTTGCCTCTCTTTCTATTGTAGTTTTGTTTGGAGGAATTTTTTTTAGGAATTTGTTTCTTTCTGCTTCCTTTCCTTTGAAAACACATGGGAAAACAAAACCAGATTACAACATGACAGAAATTTGTCAGGCATTAAACACAAACCATGAGCAAATTATGGTTTTTAATGCTTTGGGAGATCTTTGAGAGGAAAGAATAAAACCACTGGGGCTTTTTCTCCAGTCTACAAATATCTATAGACAAATATATTTTCCTCAGAGAAGATGGCCTGTATTTGCAGTGTCAATAAAATTAGCAAGGAAGCTTTCCTGCTGTCTCACTTTTCAGAAATTGTATATTCTGCCTAAAACCATACTGGAAAGAGTCCAGGCAGTCTGTAAATTATTAAGATATACCAAAATTGTATTGGCTGGATGTCTTCTATTGGACTTTCCTGAAAATCAGTGTTTGGCGATTGGCACTAAGTTCCTGGCATCAGTACAGCATGTTCCAAGTGGTAACTTAAAATGATTTTAGGAAAGCTGCTTACCTAGATTATTCCATGTTCCCTATACATCTACTGAAGTCAAAAATTCTTCCTGTTATTCTCGAGTCATGGCAAATTCTAGATTCATTAATATTCTTCAGAATCTTAGCAAATTCAATGTTTTTCATGTGGAAGTGCTGTTAACATGGGCATCAGGGCGCCTTGCATATGAGGAGAGGCCAAGAGAGAACTGGATTTGTTCACCCTTGAGAAGTAGGATCCTTACTGCTGTCTACAAGTACCCAGTATGCAGGTGTGGAGAAGGCTGAGCCAGTCAGCCCAGGTCAAATTCTTTGTTTTCCTTTGGTTCTGAGTAGCCATTTTACCTCATGCAGTTTGGTCTATGCACCATATCGGTACATGTTAACATAGCACCGAACAGCTGAGAAGGCAAAAGTGGTTTTGAAGGCCATTTTTTATGTTGAAAATAGATTAAGGTAATACGTACAGCCCTCAGTTCATCAAATAGGTCCTACAACCACATATTTGACTTTCAGATTAGGAAACAGCATTCATGCTTGAGACTACTGTTAAAAACTTTACTGTCTTCAATGTCTTTAAAAGTGAAGTAATGACAAAATGTTCTTTTTCTCTGCAGTGCTTACTCTCACAGCCAAAATTCTGGGCCATTCAGACTTCAGCCTTACTCCTTCGGACCAAACTGGAGAAAGGAAGCACTCGCAGAATGGAACGGGCAATGAAGCAGACTCAGGTAAGACTTCTGAGCTGCCTTATTATGTGTGTGTTTATATATTGATTTTATATATATATATATATAATTAAATACAAACAGGCAGGAGTTAGAAGGTTCTGCAGCTCCTTCCTGCAAACTGTATGAGATAATTTTCTAATTATGTCTTTAAATTAGATGCATAAACCATAAATCCTTCTGTGTCTGCTAGTCCTGAGATAAGCTTATATGTACAAGTAATGAATCATCACTTTCAAAAACATGACAAGTTTTGGAAGATAGAAATTAAAATCTGTTTTTGTACCTCTAGTTTCTGACTCGCAGTCTGAGGAGTATATGTAGCTGTTCTGAACATGAAGCTGCTACTGCTACCAAATTTTTAGTACTTTTTTCTTCAAGTAAATCATCTCTATAAAACACTGAAACTTGTAAATAGTCATTGATATTGTGAGAACAAGAAAACACATTCATGATTAAAGCAGCAATTTCAATTTGCCATTTTGATGTGATAGTTGGTGATTAGCATTTTATTGCAAATTTGAGGCCGTGATTAAATAATCTCACTCCAAACAAAGAGAGGATTGGTTTTTCAAATACAAAAAAAGAAATGTTAAAATCCTGAGTCGTGTCACCTAATAGGATTTTTTTTAAAAACCAGTTTTTCAAAAGAAAGGTCTGTAGGCTATATCAAGATTCTTTTAGATTATTTTTTACCTTCATATTACAGTTTTGTTAGCCCTTTGTCATCTTTGTACAGCTAAGTCTCATTGTCACACAGGAACAACAGACATTTGTATATGTCCATCAGGCAACAGTCCTGCTGGCTAAAACAGCCAGGAATGCAAAAAGTTATTGTTATGATGCTATGTATTTAAATCCTGAAAAGCTGATGTTTCCTTTAAAATCATGATGCATGAGTCTTTGAAGGAAGGCGTTTTGGATGTGCTGCCACATTTTTCTTTTGCTGATGAAGACATGGAGTTGCTGTAGTGGAATTTCCTGTGGTCATTAGGAGACTTGTCAGGGAAGCTAGGATTCCAAATCTGGGAGATGTAGAATCTGACAGCACTTGGGAAGCGATCTCAGGATCCCTGATGCCCTAAGCCATAAAACAGTTGGAGTGCCTCCAACATTTTTGTCTAGCTCGATTAAACCTGAGTACTGGAAATTGTTTTATTAGTTTGACAGTGTCATGACAGAAGTCTTCATGAAGGGGTTCTCTTAGCAAGTACATTTGTCTGACTTCTTGTGCTGCAACTGCAGTAATGCAAAGGATTTGATTAGCATGGGCTGTGACATTTTGGGAGGTGACCCCACGGTAGACACAGAATCCGTGGTTTTAAATATTCCCTATAATCGAAGTGTGTTAATGTTTTCTTTCATTAAGCTTTCTGGTCATTTGGTTTTAATTGTGTATTTGTGTTGATCTGATGGTAACAAGCTCAGTTTCCAAAAATAGTTAATAGTTGTTCAATGATTTATATGTGCTAAATTAATCAAATAGCTTGAATAACTTTCCATTTAAGGTTTTCATTCCTGAGTTCCATCAGATCAGAATTTTTTTAATATCATTGTCTCTAACAGTTCTAAGAAGGAATCAGAAAAGATACCATGAATGATGCTATTTTCATTCATAGCACAAGTAATTTTTGATATATCATCTTCATGAAGATGCCGATGTGTAATTTTCATTAAGATGCCAAAGAATGAGTGAATTCTGCAACTATTTATCAGTAGAAAATGGATTTCAAACTCACAGAATTTTCATACAAATGGATTTAATGAGTCCTTGTTTTACAGTTTCATTATTTATTAGTTCAGATTGCTGTAGAAAGATTAGTTATGGAAGATTAAGAGAGGTGGTGTAAATGTGATTGTTTGCAATATCAATCTTTTTAAGGAATTATAAAAATGCTTGTAACACAGCTTGAGTAAGACGTGGTAAATTAAGTCTTCTACATTACTTCAGAGTTGTCTGAAAAGTGCATGAGTTATTATAGCCTCTGACTTAGTGATGCTGGGACTCTCCTGTCCTAATCTACTATAATTTTTCTTCCTTTCCCCATTTCCACCCTCACCTGTTTCTGTGCTGGGTCTGCGGCTGAAAAGCATCTTTTAAAATGAATATTGCTGAGTAGGCATATGCTGCTTTTCAGCCCTACAGCAAACCTGGCTACATTGCTGGTTTGTCAAAGAAAGCGTTTTTCAACTATCTTTTTTTGTAGGACTGGCTATTGTCTGTTTACATTATCTTAATTACTTGAAAATACTTGCAACTCTTTTTGAGGTGAGGGCATATTGGTTAAATTTAACTGCCAGACCCCAAACATTAAATATATCCCTCCTTTATGCCAAACAGTTTTTATAGTTTTTTTTAAGTCTTTTTTTTTCTATTTGGAGAACTTCAAGGGGAATGATCATTTTCAAAACCTTTTTCTGATTATTTTAAAAATCTGAACTTACAGATATTGTAGTCTTTGGAACAATTTTTAAAAGGATCATTCTAGGTACTCTGGAATGTACTTCAGCTAGTAGCTAACTGCAAGTGAGGAGGAGATACTTTTTTCCTTAACTTTTTCTGGATGCTGCAAGTTGTCTCTGTCCAGTTTTTGCTTAAATGAGGTTTGGATCTGCAGAACTAAGGTAAAAGATTTCTAAAGCCGGTACGTTTTTCAAGGAAAAGAAAACAGCGTTTGAAAGCTAAACTAGTTATTTTACATTCCACCAGTGTAACATTTAAAGAAGTGTGGATCAAGGTACTGCCAACTAAAATGTGTCTCTGGATGCAGTATGATTTTTTTAAGGTTGTGTGATTGTTTTTCCTCCATTTGGGTGAAGGTCCAGGAGGGTAAGAAGTACTAGGGTGGAAAGGAAAGTGGGAGGGAGAAAATAGAAACAAATGGGCTAGGTTTTTGATAAATAGCTTTCCTTGTAACTACAAACCTGCTATTGCTATCTTCACCTGCCTTTTTTTGTGAGAAAGTAATTCAGAAACTATTAATAGTGGAAAGCTTGGTTGAACTAAGCTGTGAAGCCACAAGTTACTATGGAAAGTGCAGTCAGAGCTCACGTAACAGGATAGGAGAGAAAAAAGGAATTTTGAATGGTCTAGAAGCTCTGAAAAAATTAGAAAAGTGAGGGATGATCTAACAAAAAATCCAAAAGAAGAAACAACCCACCTACAACCAAAGAAACCAGTTCAAAACACAGAGCATCATCGCCCTGTAGTTTCTTGATGTATGAAATATGTTTGTTCTTACATTTCAGTGGATTTGAAAATATTTCTAATAATGAAGCAAAATGAATTAAAATGCCATCCTTTGTACAAAGGATGATGGGGTAGAAACAAGACCATCATTTACTGTTGTATTATGTCAGCAGTGAAATAGGTGAAGCTACCATATGCCTGGTACTCCAGCAGCCTGCTCAGGTTTATCCTATGTGGGATATCCCAGGTGTATCCTATCCTAACCTGGGTGGTTGCACTGACTACCTCTACGTTTGCAGTTTTTATCAGCTTGTTCTGGGCCCCTTTTCTGAGTGTGTTTTCAGCTGCTCATTACACCTGGTGACAGCATGCCTGCAAGCTGATGGCTTGGCTTTCCTAGCACGTCGTACAAAATTCGTAGGATTTCATACGGTTCCCTCTTGCTTGCTTTTCTTGGCAGGAAAGGAATTTGCCTGTTGGGGCAGAGAAATGTGTCTTGAAAAGGGTTTTTTAATAAGACTTCAGGAGAGCTGGGAGCAGACTAGCAATATTATAGGCTAATCGTTATGCCTAAGATTGAAAGGTCACATGAGATCTTGTTTTATATCCTTAGTCATACACAGATGTATGTGGTTGGGAATTCTGTCAACTGCCCTTTAATTTGCACTTTAAATAATACTTCAGAGTGTCATTTTCTCCAGCCACTAATGTTTTTCTGTGTGTATAAAAAAGGGAAATAATTTTTTTATTTAAATGGTTCTTACTAAAGAAATATGCTAGTTAGTGTTCAGCTCTTTCAAATCTGAAAAGGAAAGGCTGATAGAGATCTAACAGAAAGCTGATAGAGATCTAACAGAACTGGTGTCTTGAGCTTTATGAGCTTGAACACAACTTTTCTATTTTGTTAATTTCACATTGATGGGCTTTAAATGGTTATGCAAGAAAGTTATGTCATTTATCATAGAAATACATCCTTTTTATTTTCAAAACAAAACGATCACTTCCTTGCCAAATAGCTTGCTCTGCTTTTCTTTATTTGGTGATTGTTCTACATTGGACAAATTCAACATGTAAGGGAAAGGTTCAAAAATGAGAGGGGAGCAGTCTTCTTCCCAAAAGGCTCATCTGAAGAGGTTTGAGATGAACAGATTTTTCCCTGTTCTTTTGTTTCTCAAGTCATACATCTTTCTGATCAGGCCTCTCAAACCACAGTTGGTGTAATAGAGAGAGACACGTAGCATAGCCAAGGGAATGACAGCACCTGTCTGCTCAGCAAAATCATTAGATCCCTGTACTAGAAGTTCCTGTTTCTGTTCTTTAACTCCCTCTTGAACTCTAGGGGTACATTAAATAAGATTTTAATGGTTGCTTTTAGTTGTGGATGGAATGGGAGAGGGGAGGAAGGAGGAGAAAAATAAATTTTAATAAATTTGTTTCACATGAAGTTAAAAGTTTTAGTGGGAAGTTACTGGGATCTGAGATGTACTGGAGAACTGAGGGAGGTATTAAATCACTTCCTTCAGGACAGTAATAAGTGGATGACAGCCCTCTTCTATCCTGTTGAGATCCTGCACTGATATCCCAATAGTTCGTAACGATTATGAATTGTATTTATTATTAGAACACATGTTCCAAAAAGTGTTAAAAAACATGAGAAAAGCCAGCTGTCTTATAAAACCATTCCTTACTGAATTTTATACAAGATCACAAGGTCTCCAGAACACTAGAAATAAACCTTATTACTTCAGAAAGCAATCTCAAAAGAGAGTGACCCCTTGGTGATAGTTATGATTTCAGTCTCAAGGCACACATTTCTAGAATGTATTTAATTTTACTTCAGCAGATGACAGAAGATGTTACATGACACAACTGAGTCTGGGGATACACCAGACTCATTAGCACACTTCAAAATAATTAATGTGGTGCTTGACTCCTTCTGCTTTTCTTCTACTAGGCAATTACAAGTTGCAAGGGACAGGGAGGAGGGGGAATCAGATCCAGTCTCCCAAGAGTTATTCAGGAATAACTGAAGTGGTTTTGTACCACTAGCAAAAAAAAGAATATTGAGTAGTTTAATTTTCAGGTAATGATTTCTACCTAGAAGTTTTCTCCTGAACTCTTGGTTTTGCCAGTTTGGATCAGTGCTATTAGCTAGTATGGTAAAAGAATGAAACCATTTTTTCTGTGATGAAGTTTCTTCATATTTTCTCAACGATTTCTTTTAAAGTACAAACCTTTTTTCTCATTTGACATTTTTGTTCAGTGCCTGAGCTGTTCCCCTTCCAGTGTCAATGCACTTTATAAAAGAAACCAAAACTATCAAGTCTCCATTTTTTTCCAAATGTTTCCCACTGAGCCTTAGTTCTGAAGACTTTCTTCCCTTTAGACTCTCTTCACTCAGTGTTGTGACATTTTGAAACGTGATGATGGGAGAATCCTTAAGCCATATTGATCAGTAATACCACACTTCTTCTATAGACAAAGTGATGACAGGAAGTTGCAAAAAAAACCATGAGTACCAGGACACAACATTCACATTGTTCTGCCTAAGCTTTACTCTGGAAGGCATAAACATTATAAGCTCCACTTCAACAAACTAAACAATTAAAATAATTAGTTCCACAGACCAGATGTGTGGAGGAGACACTATTCCTATCTATTGCTAAATTGAATAGATGAAGACATACAGCTGTTGTTAAATTTGAATAGATGAATCTTTACAGCTTTTTGTCATAAGTCCCATTACAGATCTGGAGATAGGTATCTCAAGGTGTGCTATTAAATCATATTTTGAAATAGCCTTGTACTGGTAGACAGTCACACTGTCCAGCACATATGCCAGGTACTACAAACCAGACTCTGCCTTATCTCAAGGCAGTTGTCTGCTTCTCTTAGATTGTAATTCAACTTGAATTTAACAGTGATAGTTGTTCTTTTCATTTCTTTCTCCACTGTTGTCCTTACTTCCCCCTTTAGTGAAAAACAGAAAGCAGAGCTTATGCAAGAAGTCTTTGGATCTGTTTTTCAGCGCTGACTGCTGTTGTGTCTTCCCCCAGATCAAACTGATTTGGGAGCTATAAAAGCAGTGTAACCACAACAGCTTGGAACTTACCACAAGCATACTATTTTGAAGCATATGCAGTTCCTCTGCGGGTTTTGCACCCTGCGCGAAGTGTTTTATACCTGCTGTTCACCAGTGGCAGGACAACAAGTGGTCTGGTTTTAAATCCACCCTTCATCAAGTAAACTTGTAAATCTAGCTTCTTCTGCAGACTTTAGAGGAAATTCTGCTTACATCTTTTGCTAAATCATAAAAGTAACCTAGTCAACAGGTGGAACAACTTTTTCTTTGAAAACAAAAACATTCAAGAAAGTACACTTGCTTGATACGGATAATGCAATAACTATAAAACTACATTGCTAGTAAGTTACATAAAAAAAATAAGTGTAAATGCCATATAAAATATACCTAGTACTTTCCTGAAGGTTTTGTGCTCTGGAAGTGGAGGCTTAAGTCATTAGCAGGTTTTAGCATTGAAACCCATATCCTAAGCACTGGCACTCATGAAACTTTGGGTTCAATATTTGTTCTAAACAGTAAGCTCATCATTTTGAAAGTCAGTAAGGCTACTGTGCTGTTGGAGACCTCATGTTTTGTCGTGCTTCTTTAGGTGGTAGTGTTTGACTACAGCAAAACATTCCAGAGGGCAGTTGCATCAGGATGCTGTAAATAGCCTGGTACACTGCTTGGCTCTGTGTTTCAAACAAAAAGGAAATCTTACGTCACATGGGTCATGAATCCAGTTACCTCCTACTCATGACCTTGACCTCTTTTGTGCTAATTTTGATATCAAAAAGCTTCGTATTTCATTTGGGATTGTTTGACTCATTTCCTTTTATGTGCTTTTCTTCCCCACCCACAGCAAGAGCCCTATGATAAAGAAATTGAAGGGGTTTTTTTGTAAAATGACTGTGAACAACTGAAGTGAATGTGGTTTCTTAGCTGGCTAGTATTGTTTTCAAAGTGAAACGCACATTGGCAGGACCTGATATAATGAACCAAAACATGCACATTAAGAATCTACTATGTGACTCGCTTTAGAAAAAATACCAATATGCACAGTTTCAACATGCTAATCAACTCCTGCCCCAGCATAATTCCTTAAAACCATCAACACCATCTTGCATCTTAAAAGTTCACCTTGAGTTAGGCAAAAACTAAGTATTACTGATCATCCAGTGCCTGAAGTTCTGTATAGATGCCTTACAAGTTTTTGACCTTCTCTCTTTCCTGCTATTAAAGTGATTGTATAGGTGAAATGGGTACATTACATTCAAGAGGTAGTCTCTTCTTCAATAATTTTTAAATTTGAAGTAATTGTGATGTGAATAACTTCAGGTGTTGATCTTGCTGAAACATGTAGGGGGATACTTAAGGAACAAGTTGAAGTGAAGAATGAATTTGTTTGCCTGGAGACAAGATAATAATGTGTGGAGAGGAATGAATTACCAGAATATCATAAAGAAAAAGGATTGGGAAATGTTGTATAGGCAGTGCCTTTCCAGTCTTCCACCACATGAAGTAGAAAAATTAAACAGCTTTATCTGGTATACCAAAGAATTAGACTGAAAAACCTCTTAGATAAAAGGTCTACTAGAGATAGACAGTTAAACAAGTGTAATTTTTCTAAATGCTCACTTTTGGAAAGAAGATAAATGAGAAGTGATAAATTATTTTTTTCTTATAGACTAAGAAGTGTAGAATAATTGTTTAAAATTGGTAATTTAGCTGAACTGTTAAATGTTGAATGCTTCAAAGTGTTAATATCTTTGTACATTCAGTATCTCTATTGATGATGCAGTCACTGCCTATAGAACAGCAAAGTTTAAAGTCCGAGTGATAGCACAATTGTAACTAGGGTAAGAAAAACTGATATATTCAATTAATGTTTATATTTAATTACAAAATGTTTTAAATTACACTTATAATCACTAATCTCAACTAATACACCAGCAGGGACATGTTTTGGTGCTGAAGTTAAAGGACAATAGTGTGCATGATCTGATAAAATTGAGAGTGTGTTGAAAGGGCAAACCAGCCTTCAGTAGCTGCCAGGCAGGTGCAAAGGTATGTTTTCTTTCATGGCTTAGGAACTAATTTATTCAGAATAAATAAAGAGAAACTCTTGGAGAGTTTCTCCAATAAAGGAGAGAAACTCCTTGGGAGCTGATAGGACAAAAAGGCATGTTTTTTGTGTTTGCCCTGTAAAATTAGGATTCAAATCCTAAGATATATTAATTTTAATGAGTAATCAGAACCTGTGCATTTCTAAGATATCTATAAGAAAAGAGAAAATTGTAAATGCAAAACTCATTTTGATAGTTGTCTTTTTGTTACGAGGCCTGTAATTTTGTTTAATTTGGATCATAGTGTACATTTGCTTTATTTGCTAATCACATTTCCAATTCCATCTAAAAAGTCTTAAAACAATGGCAAGTTAACTTCTTTATTTAGGACATGAGAAATGCCATTCATCACACTCTAAGATTTAAAGTTTAAAAAAACAAACTGGAATTCTATGCTAAAGAGAGTTGTCTTAAACATGTTTACATTGAATCCTTCTGGATAAAAAATATAGAAATAATGCTATGTATAATTGAAGGACAGTCTGATTCTAATTGCTGATGATAATTCATCTTTTAAAGGAAGAAAAGATGCAAATTAAAAAAAACAAACAAAAACAACAAAACCCCACCAAAATTATTTGCTGACCAAAATAGTATTGAAGTTTATTAATTCAAAATGCATGATTTTGTAATAGTTCTCTCTGGCTTAATCATTCTTCACCTTCAATGACACAAATCTGTATGAATATTTTGTTTGATTAGGGTAGTAGTCTGTTAAAAATATGGAAGCTACTGCATGAAATGGCTTTTTGAAAACTAAATTAAGACAGAGTGAATTTTGCATTCTTTTCAGTTTTTAAGCATTTTCCAGAACAATAAAAATAGATGCAGCAAAAGTATAAAATGCCCTCATTATGATAGTTTTGCAGTTACAATTCAGTAGTGGTAATCAGCTTATTACAGGAAAGAAGGTAAATCATTTAAATAAATAAAAGCAGTTCTCTTTGTCCTCTCTCTCTTCTCTGCAGAATGTTGCCATGCAAAGCCTGCCAAATGCATGAGTTTTTCAATACAATGAAAAGGCACTAAATGCATTGGTTATTGTAGTTCCAGAAGTTCCATGGTGATCTGTACTGAAAAACAGAATTCAGTCTTTAATTCAGAGTCATGTGTGTAATAGATAGTGCCTTCTTCTTTAATGGAATGAAGTGAAGATGTACAAAAACAATTGCTGGGAAATAACACAATAACAATGAGACAAATGTTGTTAATAGAAGTGTTTGTGTCTGTGTGTTTTTTAATATTTTGAAAGTGATCCAGCATTGTTCTGAAAAATTCTTTCATTAGAAGGTATTTTAGTACTGCTTTACCCATTGCAGGAAATGAGACTGAAGACTGCTTTTAATTTTAAAAGCATTAAAAGTAGATGAATGGAAATATGGAAATACTGGTTCTCTAATATTTGCAAAAGTCAGAATAGGGAATAAGTCAAAGCCAACTTAGTAAGTCCCAATAACTAGTGGTCCTTGGTCTTGCCCTTATTCACTCAGTAAAGAAAGAATGAATGGTCTTTCAGGTCAGCATACAAGCTGTGATTTTAAGGGAAGCCAATGCATTTATTGCCAAAGATTTTCAGTGGGAAATCTGATAAAAACTGAAGAGAATTACTCTCAGGTGTTCAGGGGCAAGAAAGTGTTTGTAGTGCCAAATAGGGGTAGAGTTTCAGCAGAGTACATTGCAAACATTTTATTTTTATTATGCACGTCAACACCAAGGATAAGCAAGGAGAATTGTTTGGAAAATTTGTTTCTTGTACACTATTAAGAGTAAGATTTCAGCAGATCAGTTTCTGCAGCAAAACTATGAAGTATAAGATGTAGAGATTTGTAATCTTTGACCTAGAGAATATGAATTCACAGAAAGTGGGATGAAGGGATTTGTAAAAAAGGCCATTAAACTGGTGACAAAATCCCTGTGAGATAAGTACAGAAATAGTGATGGAAAATAATGCTTGAGGAAAAGATAAAATAGAAAAGAATGCACTATTGTGTAATTAACTAGGGGAAATGTTATTTTTCTGGTTTTAGATTAGATGATTGTACCATTTATGAAAGTAAGAACTAGTTTCATGTGAAATGAAAATGCTGATGCATTTAAATTAGTTTGTGATAGAGTAGTGGAGAGTGAGCACTGCTTTTTCTGATGTTTCTACTGAAAGAATTTCCATCATGCTGAGGGCTTCACTTTCCAGTAAGTTGCAAGGAGGATTGGGTTGTTAAAAAACCCTATTTAGTATGGTGACTGCTGTGGTTTCTAAATGTTTGGAGATAGAAAATTTGGAGAATCTAGTATGTAAAGAATCAATTGATTGGAAACTATTATACTAGAGACAACTTTGCAATAGTTTGTGCTGGATGTAGCTTCTAACCAGAAAAATGATTTTTCTGGCCTAATTCAACTAATTTAGTTCCTCTTACAGTTTTAGTTATGAATTGAGGAATATATCTGGCTTCTGAATTTTCCAAACTGATTTAAGGACCATTAATTAAAATAATCACCCAGACTGGTATTTGGAGTTTTTTTCTCAAGGAATATGCTGAGTTGGAAGGATCATCAAGTCCCACTCCTGTCCCTGCACAGCACCATCCCCCAGAGTCACACCATGTGCCCAAGGCCATTGTCCAAATGCTTCTTGAACTCTGCCAGTCTGGTACTGTGACCACTTCCTGGGGGAGCCCAGTCTGGTGTCCAGCCTCCCTCTGAGTATGATATGATAATAATTCTTTTCAATATTTCCATTTACTTTTGCAGTTACCCAGTTTTTTCACAGGATTGCTGTCTGACTGAATATTGTAAATGTGTGCACTGTGGTTTTGTGATAAGACTTAGGGATTTTGACAGATGAGGAGATGTTTTTTTTAAGCAATATGACCTTCCATACCAGAACTAGATTTTTAAGTGCCATAAATACTATTGTTTGTAGCTGTTATGCACATTGCCTGCTATACCTGCCCATTTTTCCAGATACAGATCTGTGAAAACATTGAAGTTGCCTGGAAATAGAAACATGTAGTAAATGAATCTAACACAGAACACTTCTGCTTTTTTTCTTTTCCCCTGTGTGAAATGCACGCAAGCCGGGGTCATTAATAACATTGCAGGTTCAGACACTTAGAAGATTGAAAATGACAAATTATAGTTCAATCTTTAACTATTTCAGGAGCTCCCAAGCTCCACCTTGCCCTTTTCTCTGGTCTGAAATCTGCCTTCTTCCCTCTGGCTCTCCATTAAGGGTGCAGGCTGAGGGTTGAGTGAATGGCCAGAAGCCCAGCAGATTCCTGAGCTTATGTTCTTTTCTCCTCTGGAAAAAAATAGTAGCAGGAAGTAGGTGGTGGCAGCTGCCGGTGGAAGAGTTAATTTTTTCTTCAGTACTCTCCCTCTGGGTAAAACAGGGGTAGCTGAAAGCAAAGTGCATCTGTTCCTTTGGCAGCAGCGTGCTACCTCCTCCTGCAGATCTGCAAGAAAATTACCTGCAGTGCAAGAGTACCATTAGAACTTGCAGCTGATGGTCGTCAGTTAAGCAATTGAAGGCTGTTAACAGAGTAAAGGATGTACATGTTATCCTGGCTGTCCTTTTGTTTCTATAGTCCATGGTTTTTTTGGGCAAGGCCTTTAGTATGGTAAGTCAAGTTGCTCTTCTGTGAAGTAGCAGATTGTTTGTTGTCCTGTCTATGTCCATCAACCAGTTCGGCTTGAGTGACCAGCACAGACCATAAAACTTTGTCCAGCTGACTGAAAATTTCTGGTTTGGTCTGGTTTTTTTTGATTGGTTGTGTGCCAAACGGGCTACATAGTTGTGGAAAGAACTGTTTTTGTGGATTCCTCCTTCTTTAATAAAGAACTGAGTCTTCAGGGGAGCTTGATACACTTCTATTTGAATATGTCATGCAATCAGGCATGGAACATTTAATGCATTTAGAGTGTTTGCATTTTCACTGGAAATTGAACTGATTTGACCAGTTGTTACTGAAGATGTTTATTTTTCCTCTTTGGTGAGTAGATCAATCACTAACAGAGAATGATAGGGGGGTTGTTTGTTTTTCCCTGATGTATAGAGAACTTTCAATGAACATGTGAAGAGCTGAATTGGATGTCTTTCAAGAAAATACATATATTGAAAACAGATTTCTGTACACGTGACTGCTTTCTTTTGGGATAGCTAAAGTTTAAACGCTTTGCCCATGTGTCATATTTCTAATGTACTTACCATCATACACTGTATGGTTGCTGGGTCAGGCTGAGCTACTGGAAGAATGTTTCTTTTCTGCCAAGTAATTTTTCAACAGAAACTACTGGGTATCAGTCAAGGTTTCACTGTATAGGGCTTTTTTTTTAGTAAGAAGGGAAAACAATGGGTGTCCCAAGATGTTTTCTGAGACATTTGGGCTCAATTCAGGACAAAAGAGACTGAAGTTTGTCTTCTCTCTTTATAATCCTGTCCCCTTCACTATATAAGTAAAGATGTTCTTGAAGCTTTCTAATTAATGAAAACAGCTGAAAAACAGATAACAGCAAAAGAGCACTTAGTGGGTGAAAAAAACCCCATGATAAATCGACTCTTTCTATTGCTGAAAAAAGATGTGCTGGCAACTAAAGCAGCAGAATTTCTGTGATTTCAGGTTATGAGTACCTAAGACTAGACATTATTTTCTTTCCTTTTTCCAGGTATCTTAGAAACATGAAAGAATTTTGCTTGGTGAAACTGCACCAAAATCAAATGCGCCTGCATCAAAACAGTTACATGAATACACTGCATTTTGTTTTGTGCTGTGGTTTTTTTTCTTTGATATTTATATTTCTGTATAAGAATACCATCCAGTCTCTGCCCTAGGTAGGAGGAAGCTGTAAATGTTTGCATGCTTGCAGTTAGTAACAAGGTCTTAAGAATGTTTCCTCTGAAAATCTGTGTTTTATTTAAGTATTTGTTGTTTCAGAAATGACCTTCTAATTCTAAATGTCTAAATTTTTTTTGCCATATATAAATGTTTATTTTGAATATTTATTTCTAGTCTGTTAATTTATGTTTTATATTAAAGCTTAAAGCTTGAGAGAGCCTTTTTTTTTTTGCTATTTACAGACACTTTGAATATTTTTTTAATTGCTTGTGTATATATACATTATTGCACAATTTACAATAAGCAAAATACAAGTATCTGCTATATGGTAGGTAAACTCAAGTGTACCAGCAATAGAAAAAGTATAGGATATTTCTGATAGGTTATTTTTTGTGAGCAGGGTGTTCCAGTTGGAATACAGGATAGATCAAATGGGTCATAGTTATGTAAGTTTATGATTATACCCAAACTAGCAATTATATACTGCATAGAAAAGTTATTAAATTAAAGGGTTTAGCTTGACTATCCCCTTCCTTTCTTGGCTTTTTTGAAGAAGAACTGCATCTCTCAAAGAATATATCTGTTATATAATACAAAACACAAATGTTTGATGTAACTTACTCTTCTGTAACAATTTATTGTAATGCCTGATGGGGGTCAGGAGGAAAGATTGCACTAAAACAGAGGTTTCTGATGCAAGAACAGTCAGATTTTTATTAAAGGCTACAGGCAAGTTCTTCTTTTGCCGCAAAATTGACACAACCTTTGTTTAAAAAATTAGTTTATTTGCTTATGCTTTTAAAGAGAATAACAATTTTAAATGCATCAAACTTGAACCATGTTAGGAAATTCTCTAGTTTTAATCTGTCTTGGAGAGAATACTGCATTATTTTCAGGTTGATGTCAAGTGCTGACAGTGAAATCAACCCTGTGTGCAGATGCCAGAAAGAAAGCTGTCCTGAAAAAGCCTCTACTAGCAGTCCTCTCAGCCTAGAAACTTTAAGCTTTTAAGTATTTGGTGAGGAATTGTTGGTGCCAAGGAGTTTCTTTAGCTGTTAGTGGTAAGGATAAGGGAGATAATAGAGGAGAATCCGTGTTCCTTATGCATCCTCAGTACTATTGGTACTTACGCCCTTGAGAGCTGGCACATCTTACCTGAAGAATCCATCCAAATCATCTACTAGAAAATTGCTCTGGGGTGAATAGTGCTGAATCCGGTACCAGAAGACCTCTTGTTTTTACAGATCGAAGAGATTTCTCCATTTAATCTATGGTGGAAGGGAAAAATAAACCAAATATTAGTTGGGGATTAGTCTGCGGTTTAAAAGGGGATTGCTCTAATTTGAGAGAATATGCATGGAAAATTTTTGTTTTCACTTCAGTTAAAGGAAATCAGAGTTTTTCCTTCTGTATGTAAAGCTGCCAGAAACTGGGACCATTTTCCATTCATGGACCCAGGAATAACCTGGGTGAACATTGTGTTTTCTATCAGTGTAGTGACTACATACTATCAGGAAGTTTTTACCAAAACATTGAGCAAAGTAGGTAAAACATTGCTTTCAATGCAAACAGACCTAAGTTTGTAAACTTGCATCCCAAAGTCTTCTACTCAAATATTTCAGGTAATTTTGTTTCAAGTCGCGTTACCTTGCGTAATGTAGTTTCTCTCCGTGAAGCATCCTGACATCTTTGCAGTTTCTGTATTCCAGACACCCTGTAGCCTTTCATTTGCCATACAAAGTAGGCAGTCAGTGCTATACAACATGGTAAAGTTAGCTTTCACAAATTTTAAACCAGTTTTTAGTTCCTAGGGAGCAGTGTGATACACAGTCCTCTAGTTGGTTTAACTATACACACCAAATTGAGGTCAGTCCTAACAAGCAATAATTTGATTGGAAGAATGACTGAGAGGGTGAATTTGCAAAGTGAGCAAGAACACAAGTCTTCAAGGCTGCTAGATTTTAATGAAACCAAGATTTGTATTTTAATGAAGTGTAAAAAAGAGGCAATATTTTTGTCCTTCTAAGCATTGAGCTTCTGCAGAGTTCTCACAGAACATTTTTATCCTTCAGAGAATGTGAATAATGTAAAATCTCCGGTAAGAAGTGGTCTTCAGCTTGGCATCTTTGCTCAGTGTAAGAAATGTTTTTTTGAGCTTTCATGAATTACAAATCACCATTTATAATGGTGGTCACTGTAATAAATTTTCCTCAACTATTTAATGTCATAATTCCACTTTGAAAATTAGATAAATGAGTGGAAGGTTTTTTCTTGATGCTGAAATGCATCCTTTCTTAATGGTTTTTGCTGTGGGTTTTGATGCCTTAATTCTTAACTATTCAGGGACGGTTTCATCATTTAACAGAAATATAACATCTTTGAGCTTTTAAAAGGATAGCTCGTTATTTCCTTTAAGTCATTTTAGTTTCCAAGCAACGAAGCTCTGTCTGAACTGTCAAAATGCTGTTTTGAATAATGGTTGAATGTAATATGACCCAATGAACTGGTTTTGTATCTATTTCTCTAGTGATAAAATTGGCAGTCAATAAAGTAATCACTGTTTCGTCATAATCTCTGTCATGAAGTTTGGACTAGACCAGAAATTATTCTCTACCATTAAGCAAAACTTTACTGCATTGTTATGTGAAAACTTTTAATAGTTTCATCGTTTCTGGCATTGCTTCACTGGTAGTTAAAGTTTGACCGTTGGGTTTTAGAAGTCTGCATATGTCTCAGTTTGTCCTGGTGGTCTTGGTTACAGAAGCTCTTGGGTTGACAAAGACCTGTTGAAATAAGTGTGTTGTTTGAAATGTGAATATGGGGATTTTTTTAAAGTAAGATTATTAAAGGAGTGTAACTCAAGATCTAATTATCCACAAGGTACTAAAATAGTTACTGTACTAGAAAAGCTTGGAATACCTGACACCTAATTCAGAGGAGAGAAAATTCCAAAAATTCTAATTATTCTCCATATTTAATTATCTCTGTTTGTCACCTGTTTTCTAATATGTATAGGGTTTCTGAATTTTAGACACTGATTATATATATGTTCTTTGGGGAGAATGCAGGTTTTGTTAGTAATTTTCTGTGTTAATGTATGATTGTGTACACTATTGTGGAACAAGGCTGCCACAGTTACTGTTGTAATACATCCCAAATTAACTTGGATTGTAGTTCTTTCTTCTGCAGCATTTTTCAGATTTTATTGTTAGAAAATGTAACTTGGCAGGAGACAACATGAAAAATAGTAAAGCCAATTAATGTTTTGAAACTTCAAGAATTATTTAGGTTCTCTGCCAAACAAGTATCTTAATATCACTGCCTCAAAAAATAAATATTTTAAAGCATTTGGAATAAAGTCTTAAATTGTGTGAAAGTTTTGAATTAATTTATCAATTAATCTCTGAAAGTTTTACGTAAGTCTGTACATGTTACAGGGTCAACAAGAACTTAATGTTCCCTGAGCTTAAAAAAAAGCCCACTTTTTGTTTCATAAATACTAAGCAGTAGAAACTGTCTGCGAGACTGACTTTCATGGTAGGAAATCAAAGGAGCTTTTTTATGATAAATTTTCCTATTCATAATTTTTGAAGTAAGCCTATGAATAAAATACGAACTATCTAAGTCCACAACCAGCGTTACACATGCAGTTGCTGTTATTTTTACAAAGCTTTCCTCTGCTTTGAGTAAATAACGTAGATGAGATCAGTTCATTTTGAGTGGTACACCTGCTGAGTTCTTAGGAATCGTAGTACTGATAAAATAGCAGGATTGTTTTCCCTGTAGATGTACTTCTACCTCTTGCCCCCTTTGTCTCCAGACACCTTTCTTCCAAGCAGCTGAACAATTCCAACTGAGTCATCGTGCCATCAGGTGCTTCTGTGCCTGGCACAAAGCTGTGATCCACCAGGCAATCCCACAGCTGGTGTCCATACTGTGGTACTTCAAAGGTATATAGGTTGTTCAGGTAGCTAAGGGAACAGCTAGAATACAAGAGCAGTAGAGTTGTGACACCAACTTGCTGCTTATAAATCATCCAGAGCTAATGTACAGGAGTGGAAGAGGTGCAAGGAAAATGGAAATCATTACCTAGGCAGAGCATGGAGAGATCAGGGTGATTTGTAGGATTTTTAGAAGGAATCTTCAGGCTTGGGAGAAATTGAAGAAAAAGAACCCTAGAATTACAAGAATATCATGAAAAGTGTGTCTGGAGTTCCTATGTTTCCATTCATGCAATCAAGCTGTCAAATATGGTAAAAACATGTGATAAGCAGGACACCTTAGAGGTGCTAGAGAAGGGTAAAAGCAGGACGAGATAATGCCACAGTCACCAAGTTGGCCAGGATTAGGTGACAGACAGACATTGTGGTTTATCGCTGGGGGGAGCATTCGTGTAGAGAGGATTTCATGGGTGGACCATCAGCACTGGAGTCCCCGAGGTATTAACTAGGGATTGATTCTGGCAGTCTAACAAGATTTCTAGACTGAGAAGCAGAAGTCTAGAAAAAACGTACTTAATCTTCTGCCTGTAAAATCATAAATAAAGGGGATTATCAAGTGTACCAGGATAAATCAAAGGGTATGAGGAAAGGTAAGAAGGGTGGAGATAGCAGTACTGATAAACGCACAGCAAATAGTCAGGTAACTAACATGGTAAAGACTAAAGTTTTTAAATAGGGTGTGGTTGGTGGAAAACAGCTGGATGCCTGGGTAGCAGGGGACAAGACAGGAAAACAAAATAAACAAGCTATGATGAATAACACTGTCTGTGAAGCAAGCTGTTGCACTCATGAAAGAAATCTGGTGGAACAATTGTGACTGGAACACTAAAACTGGAAATGCTCGTTAGAAAAAAAATGGTAAAGGAAAAAGTGGTGCAGTCACACTGTGTGTTACTGATATGAAAACTTGGGAAGAAGTGAGATGAAATTGCATGGATAAAATGGAGATGTTTTATTGGAGCCAGCAATGTTAAATTTGGACACGAATAGTCTTCAGTGTTTTTGAGGTGGGATCTAGATGGAATTAAGTAGTTGCTGCACAAGCAAGGTGTTATGCTGTTTCCAGTAAGTTTTTGATAAGTACAGAATATCCTGCTCTTTTCAAAGGATAAGAGTTTGGGGCTTTTTTGTTTGGTTGCAGCAGGATTTTTCCCCTAAATAAGCATAGATCAAGACATCCATCAGGTGAAATGGATGGGAGAAAATGTTTGCCTATAGTTAGTATTACACAGTAAGGGGCATTTTTAAAAGCAAATACACTATTTCATCTGTAATACAGAAGTTAAGAATAGAAAGAAGCATGTGAAGGCTTGCCATGCATTTACTTTAGATGCAAAAAGCTGTCTGAAGAGTATAGTTTTCTAACAAAAGGAACAAATCTTTGAGGGAGGGATTTCAGACCAGTTGGATGAAAAACAAATGTAAAAGCGGTACTACAAGTAGGTCGGGAAATCAAACTGCATAATGTTGTGGAAGAATGACAACTCAGAAACTCTAAGGGTGTAATAGTATTTCCAGAGATTAAGCACAGAGATAAGGTCTGGCTAAAAAGAGAGAAAAGCTCTGACTCAGTCAGCCATTGAAGATAAGGATGGTAAAACATGTGGAGTGGATTAAGAGATTGAAATTTGGTTGGGCTCAAAGATCAAAGCTGGTATTTTATCATGAGGACCTTAGTGATGTTACACATATGTTGAACATAGAAGCAATGCAAGAATGTACAGTGGGAATGAACATAGGAAAATTATGTTCAAGGCGGGAAAAGTCCTTTACAAGCTTCATGTACTCAAGCCATGGATAATTACCGGCTGAGATTGATTAGGAAAGTGATTAGACTGAGGTTGATAAGTAAAGTAATAAAAGCTCTACTGTGATAATTTCAAATTAGCATGATATGCTTATCCCAAACAGGCTGCCCATTGTACTACTACATCTCAGAGCAGCGATGGGAGTGTGAGATGGGGAGAATGAATTGTTGTGTCTAGAGTTGTCTTTTCCTGCTTTCATGTGGCAATAGCGTAGTCTTTGCTCATGATATAAAATTCCATCAAAACTATCGGGTTTTGTTGTTTCCAGACTGAATTAATAGGTCTCTGGACTGTGTTTTTTGACTTCAGAACTCATTGCTA
This sequence comes from Drymodes brunneopygia, assembly GCA_013400955.1. Lineage (NCBI taxonomy): Eukaryota > Metazoa > Chordata > Aves > Passeriformes > Petroicidae > Drymodes > Drymodes brunneopygia. The sequence continues at coordinate 654,534 of VZTZ01044211.1, read as the reverse complement.
TGACAGCTCAAGACTTGGGAAAAGGGTGTTTTACATGGTGGGAGAGTAACCTGTTAGGGTTTTTAAATGTGGCCTGTGGAAGAACTCATATCATTTAGACTTGTGAATTTTTAACTGGTTTCTGCTCTATTTCTGTTCAACAACTTACAAGGCAGGAATTTAAGTTTCAAGTTAAACTAAGGCACAAAATCTTTCAGCTGACTGTGTTGCAAGTATTCTGTATTAACCTAGGTTTTTATTACAACGTATTTATATTGAAGGTTATTGATAAAAAAGAATGCTCACTTGACAGTGCTCACTTATTGATTTTACTGATTTATTGTTCTATAATGTAATATCTGTTAGATAACAGCGGTGCAGTAATGTTTGGATTCTCATTTTCTTTTCATTATACAACCCAAATTTTGTTTCTTCAAGCATTATTCATAGAATTCAAAGTTTGAGTAACTTATTTCCTATACTTCAGTAGTAGGCAGGACTATCAGAGCTTATTTTTTTAGTGTATTAAAGAGTGCTTTAGCTATGGGTTTTTATGACTTCTAAGTTCATTGCCATTAACTCTTCTTAAGGAATGTGTACTATTCGTAAGTTCTATATTTTCGTTTTTTGCTAGAACTCTGAACAGAGTACAGCACTGGTTTTGGGAAGGGTGAGAATTCTACTTGTTAACAATCATACTTTCCTCTAATGTGTCACTTACATTAGGCTTCTCTGCTTGTGTAGTGTAGAAAAGATATGGCCACACATCTTAAAATGAAGTATGTTCTTCAGTTTTTCTCTTGTAACAATAGAAATTTAAAAAGTAGGAGGCAAAAAGCTAGAAAAAGAAAAAAACTGTTTTGATTCACTTAAAACATTTCTTGCCTTTCATCTCCTGTTCTCCTCAGAAAAACTATTTTACAGGACATATTTAGGATTTTCCTGCTTTTTTAAGGCTTAGAGCAATAATTATTATTTTTAAATTTTTCAACTGTGTTTTACTGCTTTGTCTGGTCGCATAAAATGAGTACCCAAGAGACTGGACAATTTTTTGGTTTATTTTTTGTTACAATAGAATATAGAAAAACGTGGTTCTGCATTGCTTTAGAACATTTCAGCAGAACTGAAACAGCGAAATATAATTTGTTATATAGTTTGTATTCAAGTAAGTTCTAAAATTCAATAATATTATTTAGAAGTTTTATTTTAATCTGACTATTTTGAATTGCCTGAAACTATGTAAAGGAATGCACTTTTATTAGTCTGTCATTTTCCTTACTACAAATATATCTCAGCCATTTGCTTGGCATAGGTTTCTGGATATTCTGTAGAACAGGCCTCTGGAGATAATTTTGAGAGAAAGAATGTGAATAAGATGAAATATGTGAAATATTACTATTTAAAATTAGGAGGTTAGGCATCGACTTAAAGTCTAAATTATTGCTGCATGTTGTGATTTCTTTTCTTATTAAAAGAGTGAAGCCACTTAGTAAATCCCATTCACATCAATAGCAGTTACAAGATGCTTAGCAGTTTGAATCACAGATTTGATTTTATGCAGCTGTCAGTTCAGTATTGATATAAACTGGATAGCCAAGAGATGGGTTTAGAAAGAGAGAAAGAAGTGATCCTATCCATTTTTTCCTTTGGCTTGGGAATCATTGCATTCATTTTCAGAAAGGTGACAAAATTCTGACCTGTGTAGTGCCTTGTGTGAATCTTTGAGTTGTGAGACTTTGTGAAAAACATGTGGAAACAAGTAATTTAATATTCCCTTATTTATACTCTGACCTTACATTTACTACGTATTGGTGGTTGGCATTTGAAGAGAGTTTCTCTCTTATCTCAGAATTTCTAACCACCTTTCTGCCGACAGCCTCCTTTAATACTGGATTTTTCTTGCTGTTGAATTTTGATTTAAATAACTTCACAGAGGATTTTCAGAAAAAAAAAAGTAGTACAGTTTTTCTCTGTCAAAGTTACCATTCTCTTTCAAAGGGCTTCAGAAGAAAATATTTCAACAATCTAAAGCTCCACCAAAAGAAATTGTATTCCAAGTCACAATAATTTATTCTGTATTAGAACTGTTTTCAAAACCGTGGTCCACTATAATATGTTTGTCTTTCTCTTTTTAGTAAGAAATGTCATGCCTAAAGCACATCAATTCTGTCTTAGGGGAAAACTAGCTAGAGGATTGAAATGCTTTAGGCAGATTCACTTCAATAGTTGATGCAGTTTGACTCTGCAAGTGTTTGCTGGGATTGTAAATTTGATTCTTTTTCCTGGTATTGATTATAATCGATTATGATTTCTCTATTACGTAAAAAGTGCCTAAAATTTGGAATGCTTTGAATTTTTGGGTGGTTTATGTTGATTAAGTCTAAGTAAATACTAAATCAGGATATGCGTTGCATTTATAGGCACTTGCAGACCAGTTTGAAAATGCAGATTCATCGGTATCTGAACGCATGAAGATTTTCTACTGTTGTCCAGTGCCTCCACATTGGGTCATACAGGTGTGAAACAATCACATTTCAATCTTTACTTAAAAGTTTGTGGTGGTTATTTTTGGTGCTGCATCAAAGTCTTGTGAGTGTGACTCCAAAGTCAAGTGAGTGATGTGACCTCGAGTTGAAACACTGTAGAAACAGAGACATAACCTAACATACACTAGGTTTTTCTGTAGAGAAGTCAAGTTCTACAGTGCTTTGCTTTCAGATGTCTTGTTCTGTCATGCACAGGAGTAATTGCTTGTTAGTGCAATTCTTCTTTACTTTCTTTTTTCCTCCAGTACAAAGTAGACTAAAACTAGCAAGCTTCAAACTTAATCTCCTATTAAAATAAACTTGCCACTGACTTACTTTTTATTACTGGCTTTCTTACGCTACTGTTACTTGCTTCTTTCTTGTCTTTTAAAGTTCACTTTGGGAAGTTGATCATGGTGAAATCAGCCAGGTTGGGAGTCAATAGCGCACTGAAGAACTTGAGCTGAGAAAGCTTTTCTTTTGAGACGGTCCCCTCTTCTACTAGTACTGACAGGATTTTTTTATACCCATAACTGCACTATTCATCTTGATTTTTTATAACAGAAATCTACACACTAAAGTCTTATCTGATGATGCTGTATTTAACAAACTCAAGAAAATTGTTAACATTGCATACTTTTAAAGGTATTCATGTTGGTTTACTTTTAATGGTGTTTTATTCCTTTTTGATTTCTAATCTCAATGTGTTTTGTTTTAACCAATCATATCTTCTCCAAGCATTCTCAAGTTTTTCTACATAACCTTTCAACAGGCACTTGCAATATAACCATCAAATGTGGTTTTCATTTCCACTTGTCAGAGTGGCATTTTCAATTCAAGCCAGTTTTCTAAGCCAAAGATAGAAATGCTAAAATAGGGATTTGTAATGAAAGATGTCTGCAGTCTTCTAGTCATAGTAATGAAGACACATTGCATATATAAATTTTGCCAAATATAACTGAGCAAATTTAATTAAACATTAATGAGGTTTAGTTTCAGACAATGGCAAATGTTTTTTCCTAAATGATTAATATCAAGCTAACAAAGATATTTTCAGAGTTTGTTATAGATTTATATCAAAGAGTTGTGGCCAAATTTTATTTTTTTTTTACTACTAGTCAATTCGCCTCTAGTAACTCCTTGAATTTGTAACTGATACTGAATGCAAACCAGTAAAGATGGGTCCATGCCATCTGTGGAGAATTTCAGAGAGTCCATTCAGGATCACCAAGTCCACTGCAGAGGTTAACTGTATGGGGTATCATAACATAAGTAGCTGTTCTTACACAGAATGCTCGCATTTATTTTTGCAAACCTGTTTGTCTGTCACACATAGTAAATAAGATACCTATTCTTCAAAGGTTAAAACCTATTTGCAATTTTAATCTTTTAAAAAATAAAGACCAAAGATAACTTTTCAAAGTCATGAAAACATGCCACGTTTGTTTTTGAATTGAAGACATGACTCATTTATTTTCATTAGTACAATGAACTAATAGCTGTATTTGTAATAACAAAGAGGCTGATTGGACAGTGAGGAAAACTCAGCTAGGGAGTTGAATCTAAACTGGAATGCAATACTGATTTGGGTAAAAGCAGCACACTTTGGCAGTGGCTGTTTGGGACAATGATTTCTCACAAATACTGAACAGAATTGTATTAGAGCCTTTCTCTCCATCTTTGTTACTCCACAGGTACAGACTACTGTGACAAAGCATTGCTAGAAAGGCCTTTAATTCCCTTCTTCAGCCTCTGTTTCCCACTCAGCATTCCCAACATCCTGCTGCAGCTGTTCTCCAGCCACATGGACCTCATTTAAGGGCTGGAAGTTCATCTCTGTCAATTCATTCTTGCCATGTCCATTTCTGTTTTTGTATTATATTGTTAAATTGCTTAAAGCACAACAATTGTTATTCAGTTGTTGAGGAGTTTTTTCAGGTATATAAACTATTTGAGGTTCCAACCTGAAGTTTCAGGAGAATGTTTCTGTATTATCTGTCTGCTTCTTGTTGATGTCAGAAATGCCTCTAACATCTTTTTAAATTGTAGACATTATTTGCTACTTTCAGTTACCTGGAATTTCTTATCTTTCCAGCGTCAGCTTGCAAGCTTACTCTTTGAGCTGGGATGCACCAGCTCTGCCTTGCAAATATTTGAGGAGCTGGAAATGTGGGAAGATGCAGTAATCTGCTATGAAAGAGCAGGACAACATGGAAAGGTAAGAAAAATATTTCATATAGCTGAGATCCCATCTTGAAATAGCATCTGAAGGGGGAGGGACTGTCTGGCTTTAGCTGGCACATCACTAATGACTCACTTTTACAGGGGAGTCATCACAGGAAAGTCTGCTTAGGAAAAATGGACACATGGCATAAGAGCTTGTCATAACCTGTTAATGCTAAAAAAATTAACTAGAGTAATAGTCACATGAAATAGAAGTTGGTAAATCAGCATCTTGAGATGCAAGAAGATTATGATAGTGATTCTTGAAAATACTCAAAGATAATTAAATTGGCTACTATGGATAGACAACAAGAAAGCTGTAGCTGTCATTCATGTTGGAGTCTTGAAACTTTGTCTGGAGGGGATATTTTCTTTCCCACTCGATTTCAAACTATTAGCTGCAGTTTTTAAAAAAAACTTTAAATAGAGTAACATCAGTGTTTGATGTATTTAATTACTTAATGTTAACATATTCAAATGACAGATCCAAACACTTCAGACAAGAAGTGGTGTAAGATTAAAAAGGCTTTACTTGTTAAGTCTGTGTTGATGTTTTCTTGAACTTCTCCATCATTTCTTTAGCACTGCTACCACTGCGTGTGATCAGCTCCAAAGACAATTAAAAGCCATCACCTAATTCTGTGTATCAGTGACATAACTGTTTAAAGTTGCTGGTAACAGGCTGTATTAGCCTTCCTATTGTTAATTATTTTGCTTTTACTATTATAGCAATGGTAGGAAGATTTTAGAAAATCATACCTGGAAGCAATGCCTACTTGTATGTAACTTTAGCTGTGTTCTCTTTCTGGTACAAACTCTCTCACTGGCTATAGCAGGAACTTAAGCGGTGTTTTCAGAAGTTATATAGATTTCAGAAATATTCAATTTCAGACAAAAATTGGGTTTTTTCTTTTCTTCCCTTCCTTTCCCTCTGTTTAGTATGTAGTAACATATATGTGAATGTACATGTGCCTTTATGACACCACAAGTGCAAAGACTATGCTCTAACATAATTTAAGGTTAATGAATACAGATAAATAATTTCAATTGATAGAAAAAAAGCAGAATGTCTTATATTTGTATGTTTTTTTCTAATTGTCATGCACCAAAACCTAGATTTTGTTCATTATAAACTGACAGATACGTCTTGCTGGCATATTCTGTGCCACATTGTGCATGCCTTGGGGATAGCATGCTAATATCACAATCTTCTCAGAATAGTGGAGAAATAGAGGTCAGTATTTTCCATTTCCTGGAAATGCATTCTGTCCTAGTTACATTCACAAACTGCCCTTAGGGAGTTATGAAAATGGCACTCGGAGAATAGGACAGGATATCTGACACAGGAAACTGCTTAGAAATGCTTTCAGAATGAGGGACTATGCTGTGCTTTGAAAAACAGAAAATGCTGTGTAAGTATGAAATAATAGTAGTGCTGGATAAAAGCTAGCTTTGGACCAAAAAAGAGAGAAAATTAGAAACATGTAGCTGTGCACCAAGGGGAATGAATATTTGTGCTCTTTATTGTGGAGTGTTCAGAGTGTGAACTGCTTATATTTATCAGAAATGTTTTGATGTTTTTAAACCTGGTAGCTATTCTTGTAGAAATGCACGAAAGTCTACTAGAGTATGTTAGTCGCTGGATGTTCAAATCATTAATGAGCTTAGGATATATCTGTGCAAAAGAACAAACTATTTAATAAACTTCAGTATGTTTTTCACTCACAAATGCTTCTGTATAGAAAATCTGATTTTAAATCTTGAAAAATCTAATAAAACTGCTAAATATCAGCAATACCAATGTGATGAGTACTTACACATCAAAGTAATACCTTCTTTCCTCCTACTTTGGAATTATCCACTGATAAAGAAACAGAGCATGTAGATAAGGCCATGTGAAGCTCCACATTATGCTGTTAGAAAATACATCATTCATTTGGTTATAACAGGGCCATGCAGCGGTACAAATTTTGCAGAGTAAGATGTCACTAACATTTAGCAAACTTTCTTGAGGATTTGTTACTGTTACTAGATATGACTATATTCATTTGTTTTATAACCTGAACAAAAGTAGTAGAAATGATTATAATATGAGTCAACAGAAGAGTAATAGAGTGCCAAGCAATGAGCAAAATGGCACAGCACAAGGAGAAAAAAGTATTATAAAATCTGAATGCACAGTATGTTGACAGATGCTGTGGCTTTCTCACTGAAGTATTATACTCATTGTATTCCTTTAACAGACTTGTTGCCAAAGGAGACATCTTTGTGTGTAGTGAGAGCTGGTGTTGAAAAGTGTCCTTCTCCCTTCTTTTAACTGTGAGAGGGACACAGAGGTCTCAGGAGTATTATTAACATTGGACAGCTTTATGTGGTTGAGGTATAAACGGTCTCTTCCACATAAAAATGGTACTATTTCCCTGGTAAAAGAAAAAGAAGGGGTGAACCAGAGATGTGACTTTTCAGTTCTTTCACTTGAAATCAGGCCTTTATCTCTTGCAAGAACTCTACGACATGGTAGCTGCTGACCTTTGATGGATTAATGAGATCTGCCATTTGGCATCAGATGGATATTCCATCGTACAACAGCCTGTTTGCAGCCCTATCTCTGTTTCATCATCTCATGAGAGTATACAGCATGATACAGTCTGGTTTTAGACCAACATAGCCCAGCACTCCACATTCTGCAGGGTTATTTTTCTTGTCCTGGCATGACACAGATACCTCAAAACATTTGAGTGAGGAAACACAATTATGGTAAGATACCAAAAGCCCACCTTTAAATTCAGGTGTGGTTTCCCAGATGTGAAGCAGTACTACACTGATCAGTGCATGAGCTCATTCAAGAACTTGATTAATTTCCACTATATATAGTAACACTTGTAGGAGGCAGACAAGCACTCCTGTATGTGGTTACAAAGTTAAGAATGGAGTAAATGTCTTGCCCAAGGTCTTGCATGTAATTACAGGGAAGATGAAATGAAAACCAGAGCTTTCCTTTTCTCTCATCTGCCTTTTTCCATGCTCCTCTGTTCCGCTTCTTCGTGCTACTTCTCTGTTAGCCAAGCAAATTACATGCAAGCAGAAAAATGAAGACTTTTTAGGAAATACTTTTAACTAGAAAAGGAATGAACTGTAAAGTAAAATAATAGAACTGGTAGATCAGTGAAGAGTGAGGTTAATAGGGTCTTCAAGGAAATACATAAAATAAAAACATGGGAACGTGTAGATGGGATGGCAGGGTTTAGGGTTGGCAAGCCAGATGCAGGATGAATCTTGAACTTTATTTCCAGGAGTCTGGGTAGTGAGTAATGAAAAGGCACTACCTTTTGTTTAAACCAGGCCCCCTCTACTGATTGGAGATTTTTGCAAAATGTTGCCTGTTTAATTCCCATACAGCTTACTCATAGTAGTTCAGAAGGCGAGATAAGAACCTAAATCTTTCTTGCATTTAAATCAACTGACTTTTGAGGTGAGTATTGAATTCCATTCACTCAGTGCAGACTGTGCTGTGAAAAAGCAGTGTTGTTATAAATGCACCTGTTTCAGTCAGTGAGGGTTATACAGCCTCTTTATTTTTTTAGTTATATTTTATTTTGTAATTTTCATATCAAATATTACTAAATTTAGATAGAACTTTTAGTTATAAAGCATGCAAATTAATAATATCCATTTAATGGGTAAGAATAAATCTCTAGGATCTGTATTTCTTTTACGCCTACTATGTGCACTGTGTGAAAAATGTTTCTTGATAATATTTTTTGTTAAGGAAAGATTTGTTTTTGAAGAAGCAGAGTTCTTATCAAAGATTAAATGTGATTTTTTGAAAACATATTATCACAAATTTAGGAGAAAGGATTTTTCTTTTTCTTTCTTTTTTCCCCCTCACAAAATCCTAGGCAAAATGAGAAATACGGTTTTAAAGTATTACCTGGTTTTGTAGAAGGCAAATGTTTTGATAACACAGGGGTTTTCTTTTAGTTTGATCTTTGTACTAGCCTTGAAAGATTTAAGTAATAAAAATGTTTGCAACATGCCAGAGAGGTGATCAGATAGCTAATCAGATGAAGAAAAAGTCAGACTTTTGCTTATTTAATTCTCTATTTTATCTGTGTGTTGAAATATTTATGTTGGCAATGAATTCTTATAAGCTTAGACCAGAACATGATGTTTTTATGCTCTTAAATGTGAAATACCATTAGCGAGTGGTTGTCTTTCTAGTCTAGGCATTGCCACAGGATAGCAGTCTGAGCTTGGGAGTGCCCTGTAGAGGAAGTGGTGAAGAAGCAGCTTGCAATGCACTTTTCACCTCCTATCTCCTTACACAGCTACATTTCAATCTTCTTTCCTTATCTGAATGGGAAAAAAACCCCACCTTATCTTTTGGTGTCTAATGTGGTTGCTGCAAAAATGAAGCACTCAGCTCTCTCTGCCCTAGAAGAGAAAAATCTTCTTTAATGTCTGTTATTAATATGTTATAGCAGCTAATGGGGGAAGTTAAGGGGAAGTAAACTGTACTTTAACCAAATCCCTGGAAGCCAGGCTGGATGCAGCTTTGTTTCCTCGTTTCATGCAAGATGTCCCTGCTCATGGCGGGAGGGCTGGAACTAGATGATATTTAAATTCCCTTCCAAACTAAACCATTCTATGACTCTCTAACTATAGTCTTCTAGTTAGGCAAGATTTTCCTAGTGCTTTGGCTGGGCTAATTCTAAATGTTAAAGAATAGTTTCTTTGGATTTTTTAGAGAACTGTTCCATAGGCTCTCAAAAACACTTGCCATCAAGTTATTTTCCTAATATTTAGCCACTGATCTCCCCAGCGGGATTCTATTTTTGCTAATTATAAGATGCTTTTAGAAATCTAAACCCTTCTTCACACTTAAGCACTTCATATATTTGTAGTCTTTACTGTTACTTTACAAAAGTAATAGTAAAAATGAGATGCTAAAATTGGTATGCATTAAGTATTTCAAAGCAAGATAAACCAGCCATTTTTCTAAAGATGATTTTCAGATAGGTTTGATGAATTTTAGTGATTGGAGTAAAAGACATTGTTTCTCTAAAGATCATCAGAAGGTCGAAGAAAGCAATTCTTACACAAGAAAAGCAGTAATAATTTAAATGCAGAGATGATGTCAGGTTTCCTTTTAGGTAAACGAGCTATGATAGAAGAATGACTGGAGTTACAATGTTGAACTTCATTTTCTGTGGCAGGGTGTGTTGGATCTTTCTTGATTTAGATGGTTCAAATAGATCTTTTCTAAGAGAAAAATTATACTGATCTGTCTTGTGCATGTTACATTTTTGCAGTGGGGGACTGAGGTAACAGTTCAGTCTGAACAACAGATCATCTGTCCAGTGTATTTATCTTTTCAAAAAGCCATAGAAAGCAGACTATCCCTTGTTTAAAAGAGAAACAATAATTTTATTGTTAGAGGAAAGATAGTGGCCCTGAGAAAAAAAGCTTTTGAAAGTTAGTTACGGCCCATAATAGATGTCTGGGAGACACAACTTGTGTCTTCTTTTTCATAAAGCTGTACATATTTTGAATATATTTTATTTCAAACATTTAGATAAATCTATAATTTCTGCATATTACGTTAAAACATAGCATTTCTACAACCAGCAGTATAAATGTCGATGTGTCCTCAGACATTATAGAATGAAAATCATGGTTTTCAGAGAAGAGCCATTAGAGAAAATGGAATGAGAGTTGTTGCAAGAGTACTTAGTAGGACACGTAAAAATTGATAAATTTCTAGGATTGCAGATGGTACTGATACAGCATTGCTGTGATTTAAGTGTAGGTTTGATGCCCAGGACTGATATATATTATTATATATATGATTATATATTCTTGGCACAGAATATATAAGATCTAAAGAAAGGAGTAACATGCTTCTAGTTTTTATGGTTTAATTTTCCTTGGTGTGTCAAACCAAAAGCCACCATATTTTGTTGAACTTTTTTTTAAAAATCAGTTTGGAACCAGATTATTTCTAGACTTTATCTTTGATGGTGTGTTGGATGAAGATACCCTTTCCTCACTAGTCCTACTTTTTAATCTTCAGCTGATGACTGCAAGGTGCTAAAGCAGTATTTGTTCAGGTAGGTAATTAACTGAAAATAAAGAATCTCATTACGTGTTGATTTCTCTTTGCGCTTTAACAGGCAGAAGAAATACTCAGGAGGGAGTTAGAGAAGAAGGAAACACCAGGATTATACTGTTTGCTTGGTGATGTTCTTAAAGACCATCAGTATTACGACAAGGCCTGGGAGCTCTCCAGGCACCGCAGCGCCCGCGCCCAGCGCTCCAAGGGCCTCCTCCATCTCCGCAACCGGGAATTCAGGGAATGTGTGGAGTGCTTTGAACGTTCAGTGCAGATCAACCCTATGCAGGTTGGGAAATTATGCACATACGGCTTTGGTTTTAGTTCACATGTTCGGTTTTGAATTATGACATTTTTTTAAAGGACAGTTCTGGGCACAGTTGTCAAAATAACAGTTTATTACTATTAGCAAATTTTTCACCATGTACTTGGAAGCCTGTCTAAAAATGGTAGTATGAAATGAAGACATCCTTTTGCATCCAGGTCCTTGCATGCATGTAAATCTTTGCCTGTAGAGCTCTTTCAAAGAGATTAAGCCACTGCAAATTAATAATTGCCATGAAATAAATGATGAACAAGGTATAAAACTAAACAGTTACAAGAGTAATGCAGACTTTAATGAAAGTATCTCTTTGCCCTGTCTGAGTTTGCCCTGTCTTTGAGCTACAAACTCTGATCTCTGTATTTCACAGAGATGTTTTTCAAGTGTTCTAGTCTGCCCTGTTCTGGAGTCAGTGAGAAGCACTGTGTTACTTCTGGAGTCAATGAGAAGCACTGTATTACACTTGTGATGACAGGAGCTTCTATTACAACAATGCATCAAAACTGAAACCACAGTGAAAAGAGTTGTCTTGATGAGGCCGGTTTCTCTTGCTGATCTTAGCAAGTTTTTCTGCGGACAACATCTGTAATTTTGTTTCAGGTTCTCACCACTATTTCCCATCCCAATAAAGTTCACCCTGTGGAAGGTCTTGAGTAGTTACAACAGCTTTGTGGTTGTTTACATATGTAAATTGTGCTCCTCATAACCATTTCTAGGCCCATGCAAAAGCAGGGTATTCCTCCTCCTTGCCTGCCCCCCAAGAGCACTGCTGAAGCTGCTGTTTTAAGTTCCATATAACTAGTTGGACTTTTGCATTAGAAAGAATTAAAAGGCTTCCAGACTTTCAAGTCCTTTATCATGAAGCTTTTTTTGTCTTTCACTGACGTATTTTATTCCAATGAATCAGAGCTCTATTCTTATTCAAATGAACTCCAGATAACTTATAAACATCTTTAGAATGGAAAACAAAATGACCAAAAATGCCAGCGAAGTATATATTACTCAGATAGGAACTTTATTGAAATCAAGAGGACTTCCAGATAATAAAGGGCTTCAGAAGATGGCCTGCAGGGCTCAAAGCTGAGAAGTATTCTGCTGAAACGCTTTTTTATTTTGTATCCTGCCCAAAGGAAGTTTAGAATGAAAGGAAATCCAAGAAAAATAGGCCAGTTCATATAGGAAAGTGAACATTTCCTCCTCTTGTTGCTTAGGAAGCTCTTTTTAAGATTCAGTTGAATTGTTTCAAACAAACTGATTGAGCAGATAGTGCAGATTGACATAACTGTCTTCTAAATTCTATCTGTATTCTGTGACTACAGAAATGAATTGTTTCCTATTCTGAGGTGTCTCGTGGGTAAAAAGCAGAGTGGAAATTGATTCTAAATGCAAGGACTTCAACACAAGGAAAATATTAATTAATTAACTTGTTCCCAGGATTGTGAATAATTAATCAGGTAAACAAAAACTCCTTGTTACAAATAAATTCTAATTTTTTTGGTGGTTATTAGAAATCTTTTTGAAAGGAGAGATTTTTAGACTTCAGCAAGCTGTTCTCCAAAATGTGTAATGGATAAGACCATTCTTTTTCAACCTTCCTTTAATCTTGTGGTTTTTTTAGCCATCTGGTCTAATGTGGTTGAGATCTCTGAGGTAGGTGTTTGCTGTATAAGCCAATCACTACATCAGTTTTTGGGGAATCCACAAAGAAATGAAAGCCTTGCAGTTCAAATGTACCTGAAACTTGTGTTCATTAGCACTGTTGCTCACAGAATTACTTGTTCTAGTACACAATTAGTGGTTGACAGATACATTTCTCTTGTACTTTCACTGTGAGCATCTTGCAAGGCTTGACAGACAATTCCAGAGGTCAAAGAGCTCACACAGTCAGTTCTTCAGTGGTGAAAGTCTGCACAAGTTCAGAAGTGAGACTGCTGTTACTCATTAGATTTATAAGATATGCAGTGACTGTTTTTTTCTCACCCTTTACAGAAGCACTGTTTAACTTGCATCCTGAGCAATAAAGTGAGCTAACCTTCAATTTCATACTTGATTGCTCCTGTCCTACCCCCGCTTTTCCTGTCCAGAAAGTTACTGACCTAAAAAAAACATAAAGGGGAGTTAATGAGATAACAGCCATGTGGGAGTGCTGGACTTCTGGAAACTTAATGGACAGAAGAGCCTTAAAAAATTAGATTGACTAAATGTTTATTTACTATTAATATTAATCTGAAATTTGAGAGACATAGTTTTCTCTTCATGTGTAGTAAGAAACTTGATTGATGAGTTTATGAATCATGAAAGTGACAGGTTGACAGTACTGAAAAGTAGGTTTTCATGTTTGCCCAGGCCAGATGCAGTTGCCAATTCTATCTTCACTTCTTTATCCACGTGCTCTAGGGATGGGCCATCCGCTTACACCCTCATAAGCAAAAGAATATCTTTATTGTCAAGCTTGTTCAGTTCTTTTCTCAGTATCATGAAGATTGCCCGCCAGGCTGCCAGGTCTGTCAAAGATCCATGTCACGTGTTTGTAATCTGGGATCTAAGCTTTAAAGCAGGTTAACTATAAATTTTATAGCAGTTAAGTCAGGAGCAGATGCAAGTTGGGTTTCAGAGACAGGAAAATGAGTCTGATGTGGAGAGAACTGTAAGAACGTTTGCTACAGTTTGCAATTAGTCTGTAGAGGTAGAAGCTCCATGCGTGTGAACCAACAGCATTTTCCTTAACCCTGTAAAATCCCTGATTTGAAAAAGTTTTTAAGGTAATGTTTTTTGTGTTTAAATATTCATTATGATTACCTAACGAGAACCTGCATAAAGTTAGTTGCTTCAGAACTAGTACCCAGAACACAAGAGAACAACATAAACATTAAACAGACACCTCAAGAGGTAATATGTTGTTGTGCAATATAGAGTTAATGTAACCTGTTTTTCCATCATCTTCTTCCTCACCTCTTTCCCTTTAAAAAAACTTCCCAAAAAGAATTTTTTCTCTTTTTAAATTGGCATTTAGAATGGAGAAATGACTGAGTTTATTGCAGTAGGGAATTACTACCTGGATTGATTTTGCAGCACCTTATAAAATGTCCTGTTTTATTTTGACTGCATGCATTTAAAAAGCATAATGCTGTCAGAAAATGTTCTGTTAATGTACTTAGGGTTTAATAATTTTCTGAATTACAGAGCATTTATAAAAGGTAATACTGGTTAACTTGCAGCTCTTTGAGAATTAATTATGTGGCAAATCAGGAACTTGCTGTTGTAGAGCTATGGAAATTCATTTTGCTGTAATTTATGCTGTTATCTGATATTGTTTGGAGTAGAATAGAGTATTTCAGTTGGAAGGAACTTGAAATGATCACCTGGTCCAACTGCCTGACCAGTTCAGGGCTGACCAAGTTAAAGCTCATTTTTATGGGCATTGTCCGCATGCCTATTAAACACTTGACAGCCTTGGGGCATCAACCAACTCTAGATTTGTTCCAGTGTCTAACCACCCTCTAGGTAATGAAATGCTTCTTGATGTCCAGTCTAAACCTCCCCTGTGCAGCTTTGTACCACTCCCACACATCATACTGCTGGACAGCAGTTCTGTGTGAGCCAGCAGTGAGCCCTGGCAGCCAAAAAGGCAACGAATCCTGGGATGCATCAAACACAGCACAACCAGCAGGTCAAAAGAGGAGATAATCCTGCTGTCTGCAGTTCTCATCTTAAGCACTGTGTGCAGTTCTGGGCCCTACAATTTAAGAAGGATGTGAAGGTCGTGGAAAGTATCCAAATGAGGGCTACAAAGCTGGAGAAAGGGCTGACTGGAAGGAACATCTTGAGAGGAGTGGGCACGACAAGTTTGGAGAAAAGGTTGTTGCTCTTTACAGCTCCCTGATCAGGGGGAGCGGAGAAGGGAGGTGCTGAGCTCTTCTCCCTGGTTGAATCTGTGTGGATGAGAGGTATTTGGTTGTAACAACTAAACACTTTAAATGAAAGATTACTGAACTGATAAAGTTCCATTCTCTGTGCAAGGCATTATTTAAGTACATTTCTATGTCTAAACATTGTGATAGAAACTCAAGAAGATGGATATTCTGACAGGTAGAAATAGCTGTATTTTTGAACTGCTCACATTCAGTCATCTGAGATATTTTTTGTAAAATGTGTTTACCTTGAAAAAATTTTCTAGTGTTTATCATTTGACCTAATTTTAATAGTACAAAGTGAATATAGATTTTTCACAAGTTAAAGCAAAATATGCAAACCTCTAAATAGCTATCCCTTTCTTCTGTAAATGAAAATGGACTGTCAAAGAGTACTTCACAAACGGTTAAGTCATCTTTATGTAGACAACATTTTTGTTTATTCATATTTATTAAAACTTTGAACCTAAAGTTTTTCTCTGATCAGCATACAGGATATTATTTTTTTCCAGTACAATGCTGTTATAGCTGAAGATGGGTAAAAAATCAACAGAAGTTGTATGTTTGTTCATCCGGGCCAAATTATTTCTTTTGTGCTGAAATATCCATGTATATAGGTAACCATTAATGTTTTCTCTCCAGCTAGGTGTATGGTTTTCCTTGGGCTGTGCGTACATTGCTTTAGAAGGCTATGAAGGTGCTGCCAAAGCATTTCAGCGCTGTGTGACATTGGAACCAGATGTATGTACTTTTGAACAAACGATTCAGATGGCTTATCTAAAAGCAGCAAGGATGTTTTCATTATAAACAAGCAGAGCAATAATGAAAAACTTGTTTAAACCTTAGCCCTTTGAATAAATTAAACTTGTGCATGAAGGATATATTTCTGTCATGAGGCATCATATAAATACTTACCCAGTACTTAACTTTGTCCAAGTATATTTGAAAAATTCCTTTATGCTTGCACACATTGCTAAAACAGACAAAAGAGCATAGGTAGATAAAAAGAGATGAAGAAAAATTAAATTAAAATATTTAGTCCTCTAAGTAATCAAATTCTCCTGAAAAAAAAGTCAAGTTCATGTATAACAAGTAAATTTGTAACTGTATAGTTCAGGAGCACAGGGAGAATGTAGCTTAGCCATCTTTTCAGGATTCAGGGCATGCTTGTGTACTATACTGTTGTTTGAATGTGCTTTGAGACAGTGAAGGTGCCAACTCAACTACCTGAGGAATACACTGACAATATTTTTGCCAAAAGGCCTGACAGTCAGCTTGTTGCTTGCTTAGAGTTAGTGCCATCTACTCAATAGAAACTATTGTTATTCATTCTTTTCTCTTGGGGAGAAGAATGAGAAAACAATGAGAGGTGACAGGGTATTCTTTTTTCCTTATTATAAAATGCAATAACTTCCTCGGGGGGAAAAATGTACATACAGACAACCCTGTATTTAAATGGAATTCTTACTTTATATATTGTTGTTGTTGTTCAGTACAGTGAATTTGCTTCCAAATAGACACTAAAACTGGGTTCGCTTATCTCTCTAGGGCCTGTATTTAATTGTATTCATATGACCAAGCCAGCTGACTTCTCAATGGATTAAGTGGTGGGCTTTTTATGAGTAAAAGATGCTGGACTGGCTCTCAGTTGGAGGCAAAACCTATCTTTATACATCTGCAGCTGTAGCAATGCAGTGACCATTTTCATGAATTAAGTCTCAGAAAGGTTTCCCAGCATGAGTTAAGTGCTCCTTAAGCCTCAGGATAGCCTTCAGTACCAGAGTACATTTCATTCCAGTGCTCAGACTCCACTCTTCAAATCATTTCCAGTTGTCACTTTGCTGAATTCAGTGATGGGGCTTCACATTTACAGCAGTGTCAGGTGAAGGGCAGGAGTCATCTTTGCACATCTCTGCTGGTTTTACCTGAGGTGCTTAGGGGACATCAGATCGGTTTTGTCCAGTATCAGGGAGTGGTGCAGGTTAAGTTGCTTCCAGCTAGTGAGAAGTGATGAGCTGCTGGGAACACCGACCTTTCCAGCCATCCCAGCTAGATCCTAGAAGACAATACCTGTTTGCAGCTGAGACTGAAGGCAAGAGCTGACTTACTGTATTGCAACCAGAAGGCAGTTAATTGATATTTATATACCTGATAGTTGCTGATGGAGTCAGATATTTACTTATGTATTTCCATTTTAATATAATAATTTCTATTTCAATGTAACATTTTAACTGCCATGTCGAAATTATGTGTCAATATGTGTGATTAGCAAAGTCAATGATGTTTGGCAGTAGTAATATATGCTTTTATCAAGTAAGCAGAATGTCAGTGAATAAATTTTTTGGTATTTCTGCTTTTATCATTCCAGAATGCTGAGGCCTGGAACAATTTATCAACTGCTTATATCAGATTAAAACAGAAGTAAGTACTTAAAAAAATTAGAAGATAATGCTTCCTAAACAAATAACTGTAGTTTCCTTTTTTTTGACATTGGGTTTTTTATTATTATAAGGTGCTTAACTCATATTTTGTTATTCTTAGCCCTTTATTTCTCTCTCCCAGGTTGAATCATTGGTAACTATTTTATTTTACAGGATATAATTTTGTAACCTTTATACAAGTAGCAGCCTCTCTCTACACTTTTTTTTTGTTAAAAGTATTTCTGATGTAGTAGGTACAACCAGTGCAAAATGTTCTTAATAAAGGTGAATAATAAAAACTACTTTGACCATGAAGTTAAGAACATAGGTCCATTTCAAGCAAACAATGTATTCAGACCTATGTAATTTCATAGGATATTATCCTCAGTAGATTTAAGGGAAAACCAGACAGTTTGGTTTTTGTATACAAAAGCAGATGGAAATCTGCACACTTGCTAGCTGCCTTGTTCTTTTCCCTCAAAAGTAATGATTCATACAAGAAACTTTGACCTAAATGGACTGCCACTCTTATTTTGTATTTACCTGAAAGAATTTTCACATTATAACTTGTCACCAAAGAATGAAACAAAAGAATAAGATAAATTGTTTTTAAAAACAATTACTTGAAATCTGACATCAGTTTATATGGTTACATAGTCAGGAGGCAAAGTGGAAAAAGAAAGAATACTAAGCTTGCATAAAAGTGTAAATTTATAAACATGCATAGAAAAAGGGAGCAGTAATATGGACTCTGGAGATGTATATGGCAGTGGGAGCAGGAGGAAGATGAAATGTTAGAATAACTACACAGGGCTAAAAAGTAGTATCAATTAAGATTTTGTTCTAAGTTTTCAGTAGTTCCTTCCATCTTCAGCAGTGCCTTGAGTGTGCGCAATTCAGGTGATAGTTGCTCCTTCTTTTCCATGCAGTTCAAAATATCATATTCTCAGTGTACTGGCTTATGCTTGTTACATAAAAGTATTTTTAATCCAAACCGTTTTCTGTCTGATAAACTGCTACAAGGCTGAGAAACTACTGAGTGATTTGTTTCAGTTTACTGGTTGAATTTTATTATCATTAATCTACTCTTGTGATCTAATATGCTAAATACATACAAAACTTATAACCTATTTGATATGGTAGCCAAAGCAATAAATGGGGACATGTCTCTAAGCTTTTTTTCCCACAGGAATCATGTGAGATAGAACTCTTATGTACAGTAAATTTTAACTGAATATTGTGTGCTGATAGATGAATGTGGCCTGTACTTGCTGTGGAATAGCAACTTCTTCGATTATTTGTGTAGTGATTTACAGGTCAAAACTGTGTGTATAACTCTCTCTCAAAACAGAGAATATCTATAGCAGTACACTTGAGAATAATTTGTGTGGAGATTCTTATTTTTCAAGCCTGCCAGAAGAAAAAAAAAACTAAGTTGAGTGAGGATTTTAAAAAAAAGAAAAACAGAAGTAAGATATTTAAGTTAATAGTTTTCTTTCACTCCCTCAAAAAAAAAATCCAGCTTTACTCCAACCAGGCTTTTAATTCAGGCCCACTCATATAATTGTGCATTTGGCCAAGGCTTGGCGGTCTCACATAACAGACAAATAAAACATGAGCACATTTTTTTGAAAAGTGTATACAAGCAACTTACTAACACCCAAAGGACAGAGATTTTGTTGATTTTTGGGGTTGGTTGCTTTTTAAGACTCCACAAGTTTTGTGTATTCTGAATTTCCGCCAGAAAAATTAAATGTGATGAAAACAGACTCCATGCTTTGGTTTACCAGAAAAACTACTCTGTGTGCCAGGACATCTTTGAAATCCAGGTCTCAGACTTCTCAGAACAAACGAGGACTGGCCCTCTGTCCTTCGTATGAAAGATTCCTGGTTTCCAAGACCAGATAATACATTTGTACTGCCTACTCTTTCCTGTCTGGTTATGAATTGACTTAACTGGTTAAGGATACTCCATCATTATGTGATTGGTTAAATATACAGGGGATTTGTTTTGAGAATCTAGAGGATTTTATTACATAGCAAGAGTGGTGATTTGTGGAATACTGTTTCCATCCCATCCCTTTGGTATCTTGACTGCATTTCACACTTCCATCTTACTGGTACCTGCCATCCTGGTAACTTAGTAATTTTCTGGAAGATGGGGGAGATGATACAGGCTAACCCTACAGATGTAGAAGGGCAGTTGCAGAAACCATACATGAATCAGGCAGAGCATCTTCCAGCCTGTCAGAGAGCTGTGGCAGATCCCAACTTTCATTGTAGCAAAATCCACAGAAGGAACAGGACTGTGTTCTTTTCTAATTTAATCTAGCAAAATCAGGGTCTGAAATCCCATAGTTAGACTGTTAACAGTGGAAAAAACTCAACCGTTTGTACATTTGTTCAGCAGCACCACATCTATCAATATATCAGAAGAGAGAGAAAAAGGGAGTGGACATGGGAAGCTCCTGCATGTGGACCGTTCTGCTGTAGCTATGCCAAATGACCTGTTCTCCTTAAATCGTTTTACTCCATGAGTCCACTCTCTTTGTTTGTATTTGATAACTCTTTTAATATCATGGCCTTAGATTGGCAGTTATTTACATTTTTCCCTGACCAAGCTATTTCAAACCTTTAATGGCCTGATCAGCTACTTAGATATTACCTTTTCCTGGCTGGGATATTTACACTCTCTTGGACCCTCTTTTTGAAATTCAGACAACAATTTCTTTGGGCCCTCTTTCTTCAGAGAAAGCACTTTTAACAGCTTTCTCAAGCAAAAGAGAGTAAATTAACTGCAAATTTTGATAACAGGCCATCTTCATATGATATTTATTAAGAGGAGATGTATTGTCATGCCTTCCCAAAGATTTTTTACCAGCCTAGGAAAGCTCCGTTTCAATCTTAATTTAAATGAATCCATTACTTTGTGGTTATTTACAATATCGTGATGTTCAAGTGAGAGTATGCATCAGTCTCTTAGAACCGTATTGTTCCAATTCTCTAGCAGTGCTATTTTAAAATTTCAAATTTATTGCAACTTCTGGTAGTATATTTAAAGCTTTAGACAGTGAGCTCACAAACCTTACCAACATATTCTTCAGATGGCATTTTCTTATCAGAGAATGCCATTACTGCTCTCCTTTGGTAAGGGAATGGTCAAGGGTTGCCTGCAGTGGATGCATATGAAAAAATAAAGATGCTTTTTAACTTGATCTTATAGGAAGTGTGGTGTCCACCTTTATTCCATAACACCTTTTCCTGTCACTATGAGATGGGTCCCTGGGCATCACCATTGGAGAAGGAACCTAGTAGTGTTTGGGGCCACTCTGACATATTTGTACCAAGCAGCATAGCAGAGGGTGTAAGTAAACCTTCCAGCTGACCTAAGGACAAAACCGATTGAAAATGATGGGTTTCTGTGCGATGGATATGCATGTTTGCCATGTGCAAATGTTTAAAATAAATCACAAAAAGCTGCCAAGTAACCTTCCTTTATGATTAAATAAGTCAATACCATTCTGCATCTGTCATGAACTCAGGGATTTTTAATTTTTTAATGTGTGTTACAACTGCAGCACAAGTAAGATTGTTTTCTCATGATTCCAATTAAAAATTTGGAAAGGAAATTATTGACATAGATGGCACAAATATGATAAATTCTTGAAAAAAAAAAGTAATTACAAGAGCTAAGAGACGTTACCTAGTGCAAACTACAGACTGTACTGTTGTGTGTGAGCTAATACAAAATAGTTGGCAACAGAAATTAAGGGATTATCAATATTGTAAATTACGAGCAATAGCTTTTGCATCACACTTTGTTCTAAATGTGATTTTTTAAATAAGCAGTTTTTTAGTTGATACTATGCCAACTTGTGTAGGAATTTTAGTGTAGGAATCTTCTGTAATAATTTCTCTTATTCTTTTTTTATTGATTAGGATCAAAGCATTTCGAACCCTCCAAGAAGCTCTCAAGTGCAATTATGAGCACTGGCAGATATGGGAGAACTATCTTCTCACCAGTACAGACATTGGAGAGTTTTCTGAAGCAATTAAAGCTTATCACCGGCTCATGGACCTACGAGAAAAATACAAAGATACACAGGTGGGGAAGATTTCATATTTAGTCATCCTGTATGTTCACTCATTTTTCTTCTGAGACAGAGAGATTGCTGATAGCTGCTGATAGTGGTATCAGTAATCATAGTGCACGTGCCAATGAAGTTACATAGTCAAGTGATTTAAGTTTTGGAGGTTAGGACTGTCAGAATAAAAATTTAAAATGAAACTGGACAAAACTGAAAACCTTTGCATCCAGAGTGCGTCAGACTTTGTGAAAGGACACGTATGAGCCTTGCAGTTTTAAGACCTGTTTTTGTATAAAATGCAATGCATAGCCCCATCATTCCATGTTGTTCCTGCATATCTTGGTATCTGAAATAATATATATCATTTTGTTTAAAGAAAGGGAAGTTTTTTCCATGTATTGGAAAATTTCACAAATGAGCCTTTGAAAGTAAATTGAATGCTTATGATCATAATATTGGTTATTAATAACCAGAACAAAGAAAAATAAAAGAGGTGTTTTGCTCATTTTTCACTGTAGTTCAGTTAAGTTCAGTTAAATTTTGTGTTTGTAAATGTATGCTCTGGGCAAAATCCAGAGAACCTACCTTAACAGCTTCAGCTAGGATGTTACCTTGCCTGAAACCAGGTCCTGATCCAAGTAGGGTTCTCTACACTCAGTGAAAATAGCAAGGAGAATCTGAAAGGCAAGCCAAAGAACCTCTCAAGGAGAGTAGTAAAACACTTACAAGAGCCTTTGCAAAATTAGCAGACGTGGTTGAAGAGCTTATGAGCTCTTAGGGAGATTTTGTAGTACCAGGGTAAGGGGAACCAGCTGCTGCTGCTCACAGATCCCAGGAGTATATTTTGTTTCTTTGTTTTCCACAAAAAGAGAAAAGTAGCTTTCCTGGGTCCTGGGAATTTGAGTCCAGTGATGAGTAGAGAGAGCAGATAGAATTAGTTATGATTGTGGAAACATCTCATATATTCATGGGGAGCAGGGGTGTTAAATACTTTTTTCACGTTACTTTTTAATGACAAATTGTATGTGAGTACAATACTTATTCCTAGTAAAGCCAGTCATGCACAGGATAACATTCTGTATTAATAAAATCTTTTAGGTTTGATATAGCTAAACATTAAAAGGTCTCAGACTCTCTTGGCACTAAAGGGTGTCAATGGAAGACTGTGTCATATGTGGTAAAGATTAGTGTGTTTGGCAGCTAGAGTACTGTAGCACTGGTGGGGCCTGTCATGGAGCATCTTGTAGATGGTTGGCTTTTTTCAATGAATTTTTTTCCCTGTTGCTACTTCAATTAGCATTTTTAGGGGTGGTCTACTGTATTATTTTAAACAGACTGACAGCTGACTAGGAATAGAAGTTTCTACATGTATTTGCCCATTTGAGATATTTTGAGATGATACAGACTCCTATTTCTGTTATTCATCAAATTTGATGTAGCATATTTTATTGAAGTATTTGGCAATAATGCTTGTATTAAATTTCTATTTTTGTTGCATAGCTTTTTTCATCTTCTTCTCATGCAACTTTTATGACTTTTACAGAAGTATATATGCTGTCTTTCCTAAATTCTTTTTGCATCTTAACTTTGGCTTCTGATATGTCAAGTGTTTTATGGGTTTCATTGTAACTTCTAATACAGTTGCCTCAATTAGAAGGATTTTAATAGTTGCCAAGAAAAACCTCGGAGTCTGATTAAAGAATTTCAGGCTTGAAACAATTATCTTGCAAAGAAGAGAAGAGTATTTCCGTAGCAAAACAAAAAAGCAGATAAAAATAAAAGCTTCTGCTGAAATTGTTTACAAAGTTCACCATTAATTAGTGAGCCTCTCTTTTTTTCCAACTGGACTGTTTTAAATAGGGATGATCTATAACCATCTTGTGCAATTGTATTGTAACAATGTGAAATCATGAACATGAGTAAATGAAAACATACACCATTGTTTCCATTCACCATAGTATGATCTTCTCTCAGGTTATATTTAGTAGTTGTAGTCATCACAGATTTTAATTGATAGACTGCTAAGCTACATGACGTAGGGGTGAGAAACAAGGTGGGAATTTAAAGAACAATAAATATGCACAGGACTGGAAGAAATGAGTGGAGTCATTGATTCTGGTTCTTTGTGAAAACCAACTGCTTTTAGCACAATCATTGTTGCAGAATACCCCTTGTGAGACTGAATGTATCGATTACAAGTATGCAACTGAATATAGAATTTGAAATGCCCTTGATTTCTGTAGTTATATCAGACTTCTTTATTTTATTTCAGAGAAGTATGAAGTCACATTTTGAAATCACTGATTTCTTCTAATAATAGTAAAGCATTCAGATTCTTATTGGTGATTTCTGTTAGGCCATTGTTGTCCTTTGTGCCAGTCTTCTGAGTACAGAACGCAGATTTGGGGAATTTTGCTTCTGTGCTGTTCTAGTTATTTAACAATGTGGCAAAGGTTCTGAAATCATGATATCATGAAGCTTGAAGATATGTATGCACAGATTCTGCAGCTAGAGTTTAACAAGGAAGAGCTAAAGGGCTCTTTATAAATGAGCAGCAGTGCAGTAAAAGATTACAGCAAAGGACAGTTTCACAAGTCTCAGTTTGCTAGCATTGTGTGTATATGTTAAAAGCACAGTTTCTTACCTTCCCTTCTTACTGGTTCTTAAAATTCTTCACATTTCCATATATCTCTTAATGTTCATGAAACTGAGAAACATACCAGGAAAACCTTTGATACACGTGTTATGTAATAAAATATAAGGGCTAACTGAATTATCTGTAGTTTCCTCTAGTAAATCAGTCACTAAAAGGTAGCCAAGGAGAAAGCCTTACCTATTATAATGATCAATTTGGTCTCTGAATTATTGGTATGAGCTAGTTAATACAGCTGGAACATTTCTGCAACTGCTGATTGTACTATTTTCTATCACAAGTGTGCTTGTAGAGGCAATCAACCTTTTTTCTTGGAATGCTTCAGTCTTGTGAATGACAAAGTTATTTTGTGGTTGGAAAAACTGTTTGGGTACACTGTTTCAGAAACCATGTCTTCATTATGTGCTGTCAAAGATTATGAATACAGAAGTATGGACAAAGGCTTCCACTTTGCAATTCTGTGCTCTTGAGATTCTAGCAGTTTTTCTGGTACCCTTTCCATCAAGTAACATCCTCATTTCAGCAGTTTGTGTTCCCAAACCATTTCTAACAAAAGGCCACAAAAGCATTTTCCAAGGGGATTTTGAAAAGTGAGAGTAGGAATTAATAATTTCTAGAGTTCTACTTCATTTAAGTAGCTTGCTAATGACAATTGTCTTTATTATAAAACCCTTAATTTGGAAGAGGAATGGAGAGAGCTGAAAGACTGCAGATTTGTCAGTTTGGATCTGGTATCTGAGGGTTCTCATCTTTCTGGAGCACTGTCAAGTTTGATTAGTATTAGTGAAGCCTCTAAAAATGGTTTGACCAAGAGAATTTTTATATGAAAAGAGTTTTTATATGAAAAAAATGAAAGGAGTTTTTTCGAGAATAATTGTGAAATGAGATTAACTGATGAAAATCATGGCATTTATAAATTGCTTGGTTTATTTCTGAGATTTTGTCTCACAGTGTCTTTTGTTCAGTTTGTAGTAAACACATTTTTCACAAAAGCAAAGGAGAAGGAGTGCAGATGATGTGATGTCATACTAAACATGAACTGTCTGGTCATATGGAGCCCAGTTCATTAAAAGAGGCAATAAAAAAAAAACAACCAAAAAATCCTCTACTGCTTGTTTGGGATCTTGGGCCAACAGAGCATTGCTCTAGTAGTTTAGCATGTATAGCAGTTCAAAATCTCTCAAAAAAACAAATTTTAACATTTATGGCAAGGTAAAATACAAAGCTCTGCTACACTGCTAATACTTTTTGATGATTATGTTTTAACAAGTGTGCACAACTAAGTAGTATTAATGATTTGTTACTGTTTAATGAACCCTTTAATCTGGGTCTTGACACTAGTTTCATTTTCACTGCTGTAGTGCCAAAGTTTACATGATGATTACAAAAAAGGAAATTGATTATTACGATGAAAGTGTAAGCTAAGCCAGGACTCTATGGGAATAGGGGTAATTTTACAGTTGCTACATCCAACTGACTAAGGAAAGTCTTTCTTTTCATGTACAAACAAAATATCATTGGCTTTAAAACTTTTGATGATTATATATGATATTCACATGAGCTAACATTTTGAACTTTGAGTAACAGTTTTGTTACACTGAGAAATTGAATGAGAAGTCATACTCATGTGTGAATGTCATAGTCGTGTGAATCCTCAGGACCAGTTCTAGTTCCTTGTCAAAAGAGAGCATAATTTAGTGTTTCTTCTTGCAGCTCTTACATTTTTTTATTACAGTGCTGTAGTAATGGAAATATCAACACTTGCTGGTGTTTTTCTAGCAAATCATTATAGAAGATGTGGTTAATGATGGGGTTTGGTGCCTTATGTTCCAAATCATGGATGTAATATGAATTTCAGAACTTTTGGACTATTAATAGTTGATCATTTTTTCTGTTGTCTTAAGTGACTCTTAAGAGATCTTGAAAAGAAGAAACTGCCAGTTTGTTATATCATTTGATAAGGAATATAAGCTACTGCTTTGGTTTTGGGGAGGATAAGAGGGGAGCTGTTTAACTCATGTTCAGATGTTTTGATGCTGTTAGTTCTGGAAAGATACCAGGTAGATATGTATTTGTTTTCTCTTCTTCTGTTACTTAGATTTATTTAATAAAATTATCAACCATATTGATTCATTTGGGTTGTTGTGCCAAAAATTTTCTATATCTGATAAAACTCACTGTTTTTTGGGATGCATTTTAATTGAGTCATTCTACAAAAGAAAATTTACTTTAGAAAAGTGACATATCACCAATGCTAAACTGGGTGTGTTTTTATTCTAAGTGTAATATACTCTGATACTGTCATAATTTTTGCATTACTTTCTGCCAGTAAAATGAATCTTGATATGTGAGGATGCATTCCATTCTACTTTTAGTAGAGCAGTGGTGTATTTGTAGGGTTTGCAGCTATTCACAGGTCAGCTTTGAAGTTAGTTTTATTACTATCTTGATATTAATGTTGCTATGAGTGTGTGTTGCTATGTGTGTGATTTCATTGTAAGTGTTAATATCACGTGGACAAAAATATTGAAACATGAAAGTTGCCAAATGACAGGCTCACAAGTTAGGAAGTACCAGGTGTTTGTGTAACAACTGACCTATCTTGAATGCAAGTCTGATGAAACTTCCATTTTGTTTTCATCCTTATTTCTTCCCCATTCTCTTTGTCTCATGCACTGCACAGGACAGGTATTACTCACTTGATAAGCCACAGCTTTTCTGGGGTTTATTTTCTCCTAATGCATCATATGATTTACTGCCTTGATTTACATATGCTGTTTGAAACTGAGGCAAAGTGACACAGTTTTGTAGGTTTCAGTGTCCAGTTTGGGACAAAAAGACTGGTATGATGTGGCATTTTTTACATGCAAAACCAAGCTCCCACCAGTAGATGCACATGCTCAGCATTTCTGCAGGTCAGATCCCACATTCTCAAGCCAGTGATTCAGAAAATATGGCCACTAAGGAGTACTTGTAGAAGGGTTTGATGGAACTGATTTGACTAGTAATTCACCAGAAGTGCATTAAAATAGAGATTCCCAAGGTGGTATTCCATTGCCTTCTGGTTTCCATCTTATCTACTGTACATCTTTCACTTTCTTCAGGTTGTGAAATGGAGGTCCTGTAAACAACAGTGTCTTCAATTATCTGAATTAATTTCGGTCAGCCTCTTTACTGATCTTTTTATAACTGTATTATAAGGTGAAAATATCCATAAGGTGTTTTCTGCCACAATTTCCTTTACCCAAATTTCTGTCTTAGATTGTTGGCCTCTTTGCCTTCACCAACATAAATTCTTATAGATGAGGTTTAAATCAGTTGAATTACTCCATGTACTTCTGTACTTGTCATACGGCACAATCATTAATAGAGTCCAAATATTGCAAATAACATTGTATATGCTGATGTTGATTTGAGTTGAAATAACTCTCTCCTGCTGCTTTTTTAAGGTGCTGGCTATTCTGGTCAGAGCGGTAGTGGATGGTCTGGCAAATCGTGCTGGAGAGGTATCAAGTGGATTGAAGGGGAAACTGCAAGAGCTCTTGGGCAGAGTCACTTCACGAGTGACAAATGATGGGGCAATCTGGAGGCTTTATGCCCAACTTTATGGAAATGGAGAGAACGGTAATGGTGAAGACATTGAAAAGGTAAAAACTATAGTGCTGTAGTAGAACATGCTCTTGTTCCAGACCTGTTTTGCTTTAGTGTTTTTATAAGCTCATTGTCTTTTCTTCATGTTCCTACAGCACACATTTTTGTTACACTAGACAGGAAGAAGACGTTTTGCATCAGTTTTCTTGGACTTGAAAACAAAAATCACTTTTTTTTTACCAGTGTTTCATTTTAAAATATCCTATCACAACATATGTGTATTGTCCTGCATTTGTATTCTGAAACTTTTCTTGGCAACAGTCTAATGTCTATAATCAAATGGTGGTGTGGGTTTTGGCTTTTTTTTAATTGAAATCTTTGATTCTGAAGATAGGATATTGCAGCTTCTGAAAAGAAATGGATCTTAAAGGCATGATCCAGTAGCAGCATAAGCCATCTGTGTTCTTTGCATGCAATTAAAATGATCTAGTGTTTTGTCCTTAGTTAGCTTAAAATGGAATTAAATAATGCTATTTAATTCTTGGTCTGTTAAACCATTGATTTCTCTTTACTTGTCAGTGTTTTTGCTGTTAACTTCCATTTCTTGTCCTTATCACTTCCCAAGGAATTGAGTCGATTGCATTTCCAGAATAACTACCCTGCACTGCTACAAGTGTTTACTTTGTTGTATGCTGGAGTGTGCTTTGCATTTGATATTAAATTTTAAAAAGTTCAAATAGCCTTGCACAGTTCAAAAATAGTTATAGGTTATCAGATCTTCACTGAAGTTGAAAATACACGAGGTCAGCGTTCAGTATGTGTTCACTAATGGGGGTATGCCTTTGGCCTGGATAAAAAATGCCTCTGTGGAGGATTGCTTGATGTCAAGCAAGGAAGATGGTTAGGCCTACAAATTGTACTCCTGTGGGCTTAAATTTATTATCATTTATGCCTTGCTCATTGTTTCTTTGTGCTCAGCCCTGTGAAGAGCCTTGTTTGGTCATTGCTGGTGTCCATTATACCTCCAGTTCCTCCCTTTTGTCTTCCCTATTTTTCTTTACTGCCAAACAGTAAAAGGGATTTGGCCTATTTAGAATGCAGAAATACAGACACGGCAGTATCCTGTAATATATCCTCAAATTCTTACTCAGACATGCAAAGCAGCAGAGGCCCTGTCTATACTATGAATGTAATCATTTCAGAATCTGGTTACATCACAGTATTTTTTACTAACCCAGTTAAAAGCATGGTTTCAATTTGTAGAGTAGACAGTACTTTAACTGTGTTTCCTAATCAGACTGGTTATGGAACACACAGTCTAGCCCTGTGAGGTGAAATGATGTTTATAAATACTTAAGGTATGCTTACATGGGTATCCAAATATCCTGGTATGACAGTACAGATCATAAAAGAGAAAAACTGCCTATAGCTACAGCATATAATAATTTACAGTGTAAAATTAATTTGCAATACACCAAATAATCACTGATTTCTGGTATCATATTATGAAGTAAAAATGATAAAACCAGTATTTATTGGCTTTACTGCCACAAGCACCATCATGGGTCAGTCAGATATTCAGTGAATATAATTGTATCTGTAGAAAAATTCTGGATGTAGAGTTGCAGTTTGCCACCCACTTTTATTAGGCAAAAGGTCAATGAATTCTAAAAGGGCATTATTTATTATACTGTGACATCAAAGGACAAAGAGATGGGAACAAACCTTAAAAGTGTCATGCACCTCCTTACAAATGTAGGGCTTGACCTTTACTCCATACCCTTCCATTCTGCACCTTATTTAGTGCAGATTTCATTATATTTAACCAGTTTTGTTCCTAACATTGAATTTGAAAGAATAGTCCTGTATGTCTGGCTGTTGTAAAAGAGCCTTTGCTGGGGGTTTTTTACCTTTCTGTTTTGCTGATGGCCCATGAATCACTAGAGTCTGCAGTTATAATTCACAACAGTGCTTTGTACATTGAATCAAAGTCAGACAAGGTTTGCAAGTTAGGAGTGTAAAACTACTGAAGTGTGGGGTTTGTGGTTCTGTTTTGGAGTTTTCTTCTTCAGCTTAGCATATATTTACTCTCACACTTCTGTATATCTGACCTGCCACCTCATTCAGTACTTCTTTCTTCCCTATGCTGAATGCAGTCCAGTCCGCACCTTTCCCACTCAGGAATCCTTCCAGCCTTCAAGTTTCCTGCTGATCCATCCCAGGCTATGAATCCCTTCTGTTCCTTGAACTTTCCCCAGCTCACAACTGTTTCTTTTCAGGATAAGTCTAGGTTCCAGAAGTGCAAACAAACAGCCCACAAGACTTTGAATTCTTTCCCCTTCTTGACATCTGTCAGCAAACCCCCCCTAATTTGCTGCTCTGACTCAGACATATGCAGACTGAAATCAGACTGCTGTAAAAACTGTTGTTCCTTCTCTTGGAAATTCTTGCCTCTGCTTGCCAGAACTACTACCAGTTACAACCTAGGTTATTATGAAAAAAATTTAATTCATTCTGGTTTGACTTAATATCCCTTTACTGTTACTTACAACAGCATAAGCAGCTCAGTCACCTGTGCCATAGTGATTGGAACTCTGGTGGGAGAGAGAAGGTGGAAGCTGCTGGGGTGACAGCCCCCAAAATCAGAGTCTTTACTGTGCTCATGTATGTGTACCACACTGAAATCTTTTTGTTCCTTTATATTATACTTAAACTCTTTAAAAAGATAACTGGAGAGTTGTCATTGAACTAAGCCAGGTAACTTCTGGCATGCATTTGTGTCGTGTTTTGATGCTGTAGAAAGAAAACAAAATTCAAAAGCAAAAATTTATTTCCTCTGCTCATTTTTTTCCCCATAGTAGGATCCTCCTTTCATATTGTTTGTATTTTTTTCCTGTTCACATTGAGAACCCGAACAGTGTGTTAACTAATAGCTACGTCTATAAAATGCATATTTCCCAAGGTTACATATACAGGAAGAAAGCTTTGATGTATTCAGTTATAATTTTTTTAGATATGAATTTGCTGTTTGAAGTGTGAATGCAAGTATTTTTCTGGTTTTCATGTGCATTTAATTATAATGACTTGGCAAACATGGGTCACATCCATCAGTCTAGACAGATTTTTAAAAGATAAAAATTAGACACATATTACTTTATGTGCTTCTCATATTTGAGCTGCAGTATTGGTGAAGAACATCTGTGTTACAGCTGGTGCTTACTGCTGCGGAGAACACTACTCCATCTCATAGGAAATCAAGTACAGTAAAGATGGATGTGTTTTCTGGATTGACCACTGATTTCATAGATACTTAAAACTAAATTAGTTTCCTAGTTGGTTTTCTGACATACTAATAATTTTTTTCCTCCTTGCAGTCACTGCAGTATCTCACTAAGGCACATAAATGTGAAATTCAATCAAGTGAATGGGAGAAAGATGTTTCTTCTTTTAAGGAAGTGGTGAAAGGAGCCATAGAGATTGCTCATGGTATGTTCTACCTGAAAAGAACTTCTGTTTTTCATGAAGAGTGTAACAAATATTTATTAAGCATAGTGGCAAAATAATACTCTACTTTACATATTGTATTTATTCCTCCTACTAGGAGTCCTGTAACAGGGAGTATCTCCTGATACTCCATACCAAAATATGCTTGAAATGAGGCAGAAATTGTGTAGGGTGAGTCAGTAAACATATGACTGGTAAACATGGAATCAATTAATTTCATGATCTAGCAACTTCATAATGCAAGTGAAAATGCATCTGCAGTTCATCTCAATCCTCAGATCATCACATAAATTGTTTGATTGAGTGTACCAGTCAGGAAATGAATGCGAGTTAGTAAGGTTATTCCCTGTTCTGTGATATTTATGTTTGAGAAGGATACAGATACCTGTTGAGTTTAGAGTTACCTTCTCAAAATTACTTGGCTTTTTTTTAAAATTTGTGTTTCTTTTTGGGGATATTACATTTAAAATTGTCTGTGGAGGGTATAAAGATGGTTAATTAAATGTTTTTATTCAAAAATTATTGCAAGAGTGGTAATGCTTTTTTGAGTTGGGGTCCTGTGTTTGGATTCTAGTGGCTATAAAATGCAGCAAGAACAAATCCAATCGTCAAGAAGCTTTGCAGATACTTTCTTCAGCTCGGCTCAACTTACGTGGCTTGTCATCCAAGGCAAAGGTAGGAATGTTTGAAAGGTAGGAATTTTTGTTTGAAAGCTGGGAATCTTTGTTCTGTTGCCAGAATTTCTCTGTTTTGAATCAATTATAGATCAAGTAATACCTGCCTAGCTCAGTGCATTGTCAGGTGGATATTCACCTCTATGCTTTTAAAGATTCCAGTTTTAAGAAAACTTTTATTTCCTTTCTTCCTGCTAGGCTTTGATTGCAATACTAGTCTAAGAGGCAGCACTGACATTTTAGAGTAAGGTAGAATTTTACTTAAAATGTTGGACAAACAGATTTGAATGTTTGAAAGCGGTCAGTCATTTCAAAGACCCATTTTTAATGTGAGTAGTCATGGAAGAAACTGGACAGTCTCATAAAGAATGGATCTAAACCTGCAGAAAGGACCCAAATGTGTCAAAACTGCTTTGCATCACCTGGAGTGTTTTAAAAAGAGTGTTTTATTAAAAGACGGAACTAATTTTTAGTCTGTCTACGAATTCAGGTATTAATGACCTGAAAAATGTAATTTTATTTGAGTCATACATTTTCTCTTAAAATATACATCATGTGTTAAAGAGGGGTTTTTCCTGCGTGTGAAGGGGAGTTAGCAATTGTGAATCACAGAGTTTAAGTTTTATAATGTGTGCTTGTGTTAGAAAGCGTTGATTCATCTTCAGTGTGCTAAACTTGGCTCACTCTCTCTTAAGTCCTTTAATTTTAAGGATAAAAGCCTAGGCAAGTTGCATAAGGAAACACAAGCTGGATCTGTAACTCTGCTTTTAGATACAGGCATAGATAAGACTTTGGAATGTGTTGAAAAAAGAGACAATATATGTTTTCCTGTTACTCACAAAATATGATCGTGTTTTTATTAAAAAAGGCACATAGACTGAGTATTGCTGTAGAGAAAGCACTAAATTACATAAATTATACAAATATGAGTACAGGTAGTTTATTTTAGGAAAGATCAGGCAATATCTGAAAGATGAATGTATGAATCTAGTAAATTATATTTTAAGTTCCAAAGGCACTAATTAAATGAACATCTATATGTTTGGCAGCTAATGGTTTTACGGTACTTCTGAGAAAACTGTTATATTAGAAATGAAGCATTTTGTGTGAACACACTGTTTTGCATCCCTTCCAAGATGCCATTTTTAATTTGAAGTCATATTGAATTTTCAAAGTGTGTCGGAGTTTAAAAAATCTGTCATCTTCTGTCAGATCCTATGCACAAACCGTTTAGCACTGTTTATGGCTGTCCAAGCTTGACTGCATCTCATTTTGCTGCCCTGTGAGTCAATATTTGTGTGGGGGTTTTTTTTTCATTTTTAATTTCAGCTGAAAAAAGCACTTTAAAAACAGGCTAAGAGCAGACTCCCTAGTTAAGATTTCAGAAGGAATAAAAGAACAGTGAAAATAACTGATAAAATAAAAGACAAAATTCCAAAATTCTGTAGTCAGGACATGCAATTGAAACAAATCAGTAGAGCAGGTGGAGCTGTGTCACTGCTTCTGGGATGTTTGAGCTCCTGTATTGTGCCAGCCTCATGAAGCCCCCACAGTCTGCTGAAGGCTGCAGTTCAGAAATGTGCTGCCACTGGGCTCTTTTCTGTCCAGGGCCTGCTGGGCAGTCACATGCTGTGACAAACAACACAGTGGGCACTCTCCTGGTCCTTATCCTGATGCATCATTTGGATCTGACCTGTGGGGTCTCTAAAAACAAGGAAGGTTATGGAGATATGCAAAATAATTATATCATCCTGATTTGTTTAGCTGTCTTACCAGAAAGAACCAAACTTCTCTGTCACACTCCCAGTGTGAGGTTTTTGGGCTGAAAGTCAGAAAAGTTTCTGTACTTGTAGCACAAACTTATTCGTATTTTTGTATAAGATGTTCCCTATTTCAGTGATAACATTGTTTTGAGGCACCCTGAATACCTTCATTCAAGCCTTTTAAGTACATTTTTGTTTATATAGATATCTGTATTGTCCCATGATGTTTTGATGATATAATGATGTACAAATGTATTCCAGAGCAACTTCTGGTTTTTTGGTTTGTTTTGGTCTCTAAATGTAGGCTTTATGTTTGTGTCAAATGAAGTGTGAATCACTCTCCCTTTACATAATGAAGGGAAAGCATATGTTTGGGTGTCCCCCCTTCCCCATATTTCTGTGTAGTAGTACCTCACACAGCCTCAATATTAAATAGATGAGGATTATGATTGCTCACAAGTTAGCTGCTTTTTTTTTTGTTTCTGTTGATGTCTTAAGGTCTTTAAGAACAATCTATTTTTATTACTCTGTAGTGTTTTGTTTTCTCTGGTGTAACTTAGTTACACGCAGGTGAATGCCTCCACCCATGCATATCTTGACATCAGATGTTAAAAAAATATTTATTTGAGGTTTTGGAGAAAATGAAGCAACAGAATATGACACTGGGAAAAATGGTCATTAAAATTCAAAACCAGTTTATCAGCAGGTGGGCTTCTAAACTGCAGTGACAGAATGTGAGATGCTCTTCTAATTTGAGTCTCATGAAAAATTCCTTTACTTTCAATGGAATCGGGAGTCAGCATAGGCAGTCAGGTCAGGGCAGAAGCCCCACATACACAGGAGGATTTGACCCTTTTGGCACAATATAAGGTGTGGCACAGATTTCAGGTCTTTGTGCAGGATATGTGTCTATAGGTGTGTGTGCATAACATCTGTTTATTAGCCACAAAATGGCCTTTTCTTAGAGAGAGATACCATCATAGTTTACAAAAATATGAAAAGCAGAGATGGTGAGTGTTCTGTATTTTGTCTCTACCCTGAAACAGAGAAACTGCATGTATGTTTTAAAGGTATTTATTTATAAAGTACTTACAAGTATTTCTTTTTGTTGTGCAGCAACTTTTCATAGATGTAACAAGTAATGAGATTCACATTGAGATAGCTGATGAGGTGACAGCTATGGACAACATGATTGCTGAACTTCAGGAGCTGAGCAACCAGCTGAGAGACCAGTCCTGACATATGGACCAAATTTTGGGGCAGGATGACAATAATGACATGTTTCTTTTGCCACCGCTTTTGCTGATGAAATGGTAACAATTCTCAGGCAACAACACTCTCAATAAACACTTTTCTGTACAGTGCTGTTCTTGTGGTCAGCTTTTTTCAAAGGTCAGGCTGCCTTTTAAGATTCTTTCTTACCTGGTCCCACTGTCTTACAAAGTTGCATATTTTGGTTCTTCAGCCCCAGATTTCCTGGAAGAGAGCTGCTGACATTTGTAAGGTGATTATGGAGGATTAGTGCTGCCTGCTTCATCCACCTTGGTGCTGGGATGCTGGAGGGTGCCCCACCCAGGTGGGATAGCTGGTGAGGTTCTGTTCTGGAGGAGATGAAGGAGCAAGCAGTAGAGGTGGGAGCTGAGCCCAGCCTATTTCCCATTTTAATCCTGTGTTCATTGTTTGCAAGGTGGGAGTGGGGCCCTGAGAGCAAGAATTTAGTCTTTTTTGTGCTTTGGGTAATACAGTTGAAGTAGAAGGCTGTTTGTTGCATTAGGATTTGCAAACAGTTATTACTTAAAGCAGTATTGGTTTACTCAATATACGTAACTTGTATCCCATGGGCAATAAACTGGTACTTCATTTGGGCCTTTTATAGGCAGGGGGATTTCCCCCACTGAGGCAGCAGTAAAACTGCAGTCTAATCTAAAATACTTACATCTGACTAGATCCAAGTGTCTTATTTTCATCTAAACTATTTTGCATGGTTTCATTTTTCAGCATCTTTGCTACTGCTCTTCTGAAAATAAGATTTTTTTTCAGCATTTTCCAGAAACCTGTGTGAAATAATTCTCTCATATATATGGTTTTGGCTTGCTCTTCCCAATGAGAATGATGTGGTTATCTGTATTCTGGCTTTGTACAGTCTGTGGTATGATCTGCTGCTGAATGGTAAGAAGAGAAAGGAGGTACAATTATTTGGATTTGAAGCAGCACTACATGCATGTTATTTTGGTGCATGAAGGAATAAACCATCTTGGCACATTTGTAAAGCTGCACATCTTTTTAAAACTTCTTAGAATGGAGAAAAAATTATTTAATGTCAGTATTTAAACATGAGGTTCTCATCGAAACTGCCATCTTAGCAATAGGTTTACCTGCTAGTGAAGGACAGCTGACTCCGAAATACCTCTTCGTTGAAATTGCCCAGAAAGAGAGGAGAGATTGAAGTTTTTGCAGAGGGAATTTGCTGTAGCTGCTTCCATTTTGCTCCTACACATAATGAGGAGTCCACCTGACTAAAAAAAAAAAAGGGGCTGAGAGTTTCATGACAGACTAGCACCACTACGATCTTCTTGATATGTCATTATGTTTTGATATGACTTAACCTTATTCACTAAGGAGAAGAAAACATCTTTAAAACTGTTATTTTGTTCCCAGCACTAAGTTTTATAAGGAGGAAAGGCTTTTGGTGTGGAATAGTTCAGTGGCAGAAAAACCTTCAATTTTTGTAGTAATCTTATGGCAAATTTTAAACCAGAATTATATCCCAGAATTAGCTTGAAAACATGAGATTTGAATTCCATTCTTTTGATTTAAAAGGTGATAATTCTATTGAGTCTACCTGAGACACTTTTATAGCTGCAGTTTAGCAGTGCAGAACATGAAGCCGAATTCGTTTTTGTGTAATGGTTTCTGCCTAGCATTTAAAAAAGATAGATGGGAAGTTAACACTTCATGTGGAATATTAGAAAAGTCTGTGAAAAAGCCTTCAATCATTCTCCCTTTGATTTTGTTCTTTTGAAAATTCTTTTTCTTTCTTTGCCTGAGGTGGTGAAGTGAAAAAGTCATTCTGCTCTTTCAGTGTCTCTTCCTTACAGTGCTTCACATGTTTTCTCAGCACAGATCTTTTCCCCATTTGAGCCTCCCTGTGATAATAAATGCATGGAATATAAGCAGCTTTGTCTTTCACCTAATACAGGGAAAGCCTAGTGTCCACAGACAGGGTGTTCCTTTAGGGTGGAATGACTAGGGGTACATCAGTTTTCCTGTCACAATTGATGTAATAGAGGGGAGATGTCTGCAGAGACTTATAAATACGCTGTTTAAATATGTACAGACAATGTACATGGTGTGAGAGATGGCAAGGCAAGAGCTGACTCATCAATAAGGAGTCTGGCTTTTCAGAGCAGATAATGATGCCAGAAGACCTCAGCCACTTTATCCATGAGACTGAACACCTGATGTAAATATCTCTTCCAGGCATGTACTTGCTACCTCTTTTGTATTGGTGGTGTTTTCATCTTCCTCAGGTACAAGGTGAGCCCGTACTGTTTCTTTGAAGATAATCACAGGCCTTTTAAAACTTTCCAGTCACAAAAACCGTAGCAGTTTTGTATGGTACTGATTTTCTGTGTTCATGCCAGCAGCATTTGGTTCAGAATAGCTTTAGGAGACTGTTGTCATGAAGGCAATGTTTCTATAAAAGCTCTGGCTGTCAAAAAAGTCTGGCTAGTACTGAAAGAGGAAGAATCATTTTCTAAACAGACTTCAGCTCTCCATCTTATGGGGACCATGTGTCTTCTTACTTGGATCACTCTCATGACAACTGCAGAATCCTTGAGAGTTTAGCAAGACTGGACAGTCCATTCCTGACACAGTTGTCACCTTTGCAAATACCTCTATAACACCTCTGTTATTTTTGAAGCTCTATGTACAGCACATACTACCAGTTATTAATTAGTGTAGCATGGACTTGATTAACAAACATGTCACAGGAATGGCTTACAGTTCACAGTAGAACTTCAGGTACTTTCCCATCTCTTTTGTCCTTTTGTCTTTAGAAGTATTGGGGTTTCCCCCTTTGGACATCTGTCTGCCATTAGAGTTAATATGGTATAACATGGAGGTGAAACTCCAGATTTTTCAACTTCTACCAACCCAGACAGGGAAAGCAACTGTCTCAGACTTTTGAAGATGAGTATAAAGCCAGGAAGTATGATGTATGAAAAAGAATTCATTTCCATGGCCTAAAAGGGTGTTTTATAATGTCTCTGACCTAATATGGTTCAACCTATAATGTATTTTCAGCCCCCAGTGGTTAGAACCCAGGGAAGACCTGATTCACCCAAAGGGCTGTGTCGGGCGGGGTGGGGTACTGAAAGTTTTTTGGTGTTTGGGACATTACTCATGAGCTGAAGTGAATGTTCTTAGGGCTGGTGGGGCCACATTGACTCAGGCAGGTCATCCTGAGTACAGGCCAGTAAATGTTGTGTTCCATGTCACATTGTCCTCGGTATTCTTTCCACCACACTGACCACTACATTCAGAAAGGCAGGCAGATCTCATCCCATCATTCATGCAGAACTCTGTACTAAAACTAACCTTGGAAAGAAATAAAGCTTTGAATAACTTTTCAGTTCTAAAAATGGTGCATGGTTTATATCAAATAGGACACATTTACAAGTTCAGCTTTTGGATGTGTACATACATTGGTTTAAACTACACCTCTTCAAAATAAATTAAACAGAAAAAACCCTAGGTATTACTTTTACCCTGCTTTAGAGAAGCTCTTTGTGAAGTCTCTTTGAAATTATTTTAACTTAGCTCTTCTGTTCAGTATTTCTGTCTGAATATCAGTGACTGACAGTACAGATGGACATAATGTATTTCAGGACATAAAAGGAAGCTAAACAAACGCATGCTATTTCCAGACAAATACAAATTAAAATAATATACAAGTACCTAATTTTTTCTTCAGAGCTCTGTACCAGAAGTGCATACAAAATAGGGAAAAGGTAACAGCTGATATGGTACAACTTGGGTTCTCTGAGCTTAAAAATAAACTAGAATTTGGTAGGAAATACCTTACTCTACAGAAGAAAAAATTGCCATCAACTTTATGGAGTTGTTTTCAGTGTGATTACTCAAACTAAGTGCTCTGTGTTTCAAAAATTATTTCAAAAAATTAATTTAATTTTTCTGTTTATAGTGTGTCTATGTATTTGTAAGCATATACATATACATGTATAAACATGCACATATACACGTATATAGAAGCTTGTGTCTGTCACAGAAACAGTTGTTAATTCTGAAGGTATTAGATGCATTTACAGAAAGGTAAGTAAGTCTCACAAAAGCTGTGTGCATTTCAGAGACTGGAAATGAGACCAGATATAGGAAAGTCATTCCTGTACATTTTACATGATGTGTTTCAGGCATAAGACTGGCAAATAAGGTGAAATTCATAAGTGAATGTCAAT
This sequence comes from Drymodes brunneopygia, assembly GCA_013400955.1. Classification (NCBI taxonomy): domain Eukaryota; kingdom Metazoa; phylum Chordata; class Aves; order Passeriformes; family Petroicidae; genus Drymodes; species Drymodes brunneopygia. Next base: position 615,289 of record VZTZ01044211.1, on the reverse strand, counting down.
AAAATATTTACATTTATACAAAACTCATTGTAATACTGCAGTAGGGAAACTTTTTGCAGCATTCAGGAGTACTTAAATATAGAAAGGTTTCAATCAACCAGTAGCTTATTCAGGCATGTGTTCAAATATAGTAGCTGCATTCATTAGACAAACATTTCTACTAATCCTTCAGCTACACTAGTAAAAGAGTTATCCTTTATGGGCTGAGTGTAGTAGCACAGGGTTCTCTTTTTAACTATTCACATGCTTCAAAGATCAAGGTCTAATCATTATTAGTGACAGTATTTGGTTTTCAGCAAATGAGTTGAAAGTTGGTAACTTAACAGTATGTTGTTAGAATTCCTTACTGAAAATGGAGACAACCTTGCTTTTGGGAGCAGCTTATATACTGTGGCTAAAGTGGATTTGTTTCTGCTCTTTAAACAAAGAAAGCCATCTGAGAACAGCAGCTATCTTGCTGGACATTTTGATTTGTTTGTTTTACTCTTTTTATAGCATTTGTCCTTTCACTTGCACTTTTGCACTTTTCACTTTCCTTTGCACTTTTGATTCCCTTGTTAAGGCAAGAAAAGTAAGTTTGTGGATGCAGGCTCTCTTCAGCAAGCAAGACAAGGATGTCAGGTATTTGCTGCTTTTCTCTACTGGGTTAGATGAAAGACCTATTACAAATTTAATCCACTAATACCAATATAAACCTAAAATGAGCCTCTGCAACAACAGAGTGGTTTAGGATTAAAAATGTATGTTAAATAACTCTGCTTTCTTTATAGAACTGTTTTCCAAGTTAACCTAAGTATGAATGTCCATTTTCTGTTTCCAGTTTACTCTGACCTGAATGTTTTCTCAGAACACACCAAGAACCTTTTCATCACTAGTGATGTCATATGTCCCTTCTCATTTTTTTTCCTATTTATTTTAAACCTCAGTGACCTGTGAGTCAACTACAAGAGGTCTTGGCCAAAAATCAGTGTAACAAACCAGGCAGAGTATCAGCCAAGAGCCGTGCAATGGAAAACTGGAATTAACGGTATGAAGATCTTTGAAACTGCAAGTTAGCCTATTAATGACATCACTGCTGAAGTGAAGCAGCTATTTTAAATTGCTTTTGCAAGTTAACCCCTACAAATCAGCTCTTCTCCACTGTCATCTCTGAATGGGCATCATACTCTTCCTGTGTTAAGTGCAATCATTCCATCCACTTCGAAGGATTTTTCCTGCTTAGGAACTGCTTTTCAGTTTCTGCTCACCGGAATGGTGATCCTACAAGCACAGAAACTACCTTTGTGTTTCTTTCTGCACTCTCTCTGGTACAGACTTGACTTGCCCATCTTTGTGATCTCTCAGCCCTCTACTAGTTTTGTGACCTTTGGTACCTGGAAAAGCACTCCTAATTTTTGTAGTTCTTTATGTGCTTCTGCCTCACAGCAATTTCATTTTGTCCCTCTTCAGCAGTACTGTCCCACAATCCCCTCTCTGTAATCTCTCTTCCCTGCTTCTTTAAGGTTTGTCTGTGAGGTATTGATAGGAAAGATGCTAGCAAGGACCTTAAGATTGTAATTAGTGTAGAGGGTAGCCGGCAGCAGCATGAAAAATTTATTTACTAGTGAGATGAGAGTTACTTGAAGGAGTGGGAAACAGGCATTTTCCCCCTCTGTCTTGGCTGAGCCCCTTCGGGATGAGACAGAGGGCAAGGACCTTTATGTTTAAGGGGAGTAAAGAGCACCATGAGTGTTTGCCAGAAAACGCAGACTGTGGAGGAAGAACAGCAACCCAGAGATGGTGATGATGATCCTTGTGGAACTGCTGAAACAAGGAAAAAAAGATTAGCACTCTTCATCAGACAGGAAGGCATAAGTCTTTCCTTAGTAAATGTTGGAGCAGTAAATAAGCAGACCATACATTGCCAGAGGGAGATGGCAGACCAACCAGGAGTAACAGATGCAGCTGGAGAGAAAAGTAAGTCATGGTTTGGCAATAGCCCAAAGTTCAAAGAACTGACTTTCAGGTGCAAACACCAGCATACTGCAGGGCTTGTAACAGCCCAGGTGGTCTGAGGGATTGTCTGTCTGGGAATGCTCCAGAGGTACCTGCAATTTTTTTTGCTTATTTTATTTGTAGCAGTCCATCTTCCATGGTTCAGGTTTTGCTATTATCAATGCTGTTGCCTCCTGTTTAGAGAGATTTTTAATTTGACTGTAAATTCTATGCAATCCTAAAACCGGGCATAGTGAACACAGCATCAATCATTCTGCGTTTTCTGTTTGCAAGTGAAAAACAGGCAGGTGGTTCATAAGCCCTGCAAACTACTGAAATCAGATAATTTTTGTAATCTTATTGTCATGCTAAGCAAAGGGGGTTTTTTTTATAGTTGATGTCTTGCATTAGGTCTGTATTTCACAAGGCCTTTTACTGCTGTAGTAATCTCTAAGAAAGCCAATAGGCGAGCAAAGCCAGTTGTGAAGAATTGATGTAGAATAACTTACACAGTTTCAAATTGAATTTTAAATTGTGTAATTTGTAAATTAATGGAGGAAGGAGAAAGGAGTAACTGGCCTATGGAAACAATGTGAGAAGTGAAGTCCATAAAATGAAATGAATCAGTGATAGTACCAAAGACATGCAGTGTTGTGACACCATTCAGAGGTGGCACAGACAGTGAGATATTTGCTGCTGCCTGCATGTACTGTTTCACTCCAGAAAGAGTTGTCAAGTACAGATTCTGACTATGTTCCTAATCAGAACTATAGCAAACCTCTGGCAAGCTATTATTCAGGAGGGTTGGAACTGAGGTAAGTAGGATTTTTCCATGTTTCCTGTACATCTTGGACAAAGATTCAATCTCCTGAGGTTAAGCCTTTGCTTATGTTTCCTTGATATCTTGTGTCTGTTTTACTCGAGTGCCTCACTCTTTTGGATAAAACCAAGAGTTTTCCGCATTGATTGGGTTACACCAACTACGGAACTCACTGCAGGTGTTGCACCTTAGAACACACAAGCACACACATCTCTGGTTTGTAGTGATCCTCCCTCCTCCTCGAGGCAAAGCAATCTGGAATATTCTACATCACAAGATATGTCTGAAACTAGGGTGTTTTTTTGCCTAGTTTATCATTCCTGCACATGAATGCTCCCACTTCCTACTGCAGTGTTTGAGTGCCTGCTGCATAATATCACTGGCTATAACCAACTCTCTTGTGGATATCATGGGAGCTTTTGATTTATGCTCTTTCAAGCATTCTGCCTGAGGCTAAATTTTAGAGTTTCTGGTTGAGGTTTTATTATTTCCATGAGGTTTAACTGAGTGAAAAAGATACCAGTTTTGTAAATACCGTGGTGGGGTAATTTATTTGTTGGTTTCATTTCTAAAAGAAAAGTTTTGCAATTTTTTTTTCCTAAAAGCAGTTGAGCCCTGTGTTGTCTTGCTGGCAATGCTTTAGCTGAGTGATCAGTTTGATACTACATGGGGAAGCTTGAGCAGCTGAGCCAAGGAACTTTGGAAGGTATTTTGATCTTTTCTGGACATTTTCTCATACATTAATACTAGACATTATTTTACACATTGAAAATTATTTTTATTTTTCATACAAGTCTACTTCTTGTGGAAGTATTGGGAAAGCAGTGAAGGTAGCTTACTGTGACAACAGTGAACACAACTGGGATGTGTTGTCACGTCCTGCCTGCATGTGTTTTGGATATAGTGCAGATATGCTCACCTCCCAAGGCAAGAATCCAAAGGAAAACCTGGTATTCTCCCTTATGCTGCTTCTTGCTGTAATGACATATCTACAACAAGGTTCTGCATCAGTGAAAACAAATGGGGTTTGTGTTATGGGATGGCAAGGTAGTATCTGTGCAGACAAACAGTTGCATTTGAGTTGTTGCAAGCATTCGTGCCTTGATTTATTGTCACTGAAATTTAATCTAGGGTGTTATGGTTTTTTTCTTTGGAATTTCTCTCTGAGAGTTTTAGTGAAAATATTGCATCACCACTTCAGGAATGGAGCAGCAGTGTTATTTTGATCTGTCAAATGCAGAGGCCATGAACTTCCCCTGAGAAACTTGGTGAAACAGCCTTTCTACTCACTTCAGGATTTGTAGTGTAAAGAATGCTTCCTAAAACTGAGGCCTCACAGTATAGAACAGTAGCTCTCATAACTTGTTCTGCACATGAGCCTGATTTGTTTGTACATTCTTATTGGATGCAGTGGAGAAAAGTTACCTCTGTGTGTGTGTAGATTTATCAGGACAGACCCTAGCACTACACTAAGAAAGGTATCCTTGAAAAAGTAGTGATTCTAAAAACTTACTTAAACGTCGTCTTGTCAGACTTTTCTGCAAGCTTAAATGTGTTTAGGCTTTGTGAGTATTTCAGAACCTGTTTGGAAAAATAATTAAAAAGTAGAGATTTAAGAGGAAAATATCTGAAATAATACTAGACATTTTAGACATATAAAATCCCCACAGCAGCCATGCATCTATTTGACAGAAGCTTAAAAATAACGTTGGCTATAATGCTTGGCAAAATTGTGATTGTGCGAGGGCATATGTATATGTGCGGGTTTGTGCCTTTTAAAGCGAACAATGCTAACGTCTTTACAAATTATTGTCCCGTTTGCACTTGATACCATCAGTGATCTCAGAACAGCTCTGCAGATAGTGTTTAATTGTGGCAAAATGAGGGCATGGCTATAAAACTGTTTTATAAGTGTCACTCGTAAATATTGACTGTAGTGCAGCCATGGGGTAGGAGGGTTTAGGAGATGGGGATGGGAAGATCTCCGGGCTTGGCTCTGTGCCTGCAGTTAGAAAGGATGATGTAGTAATGCTCTCACTAAGAATCCCAGTTAAGACAGATTTGAATTACTCTTTGGATTTTTCTCATTTTTGAACAAAATCTAGATAAGAATATGCCCACACTCTCCTTGTCTGTTTGCTTTTTTCACCTCTAAGCCACAGTGGCAGGAAAACCTCCATGAGGTATTGCTAGAACTGTGCAAGGAACAAGATGCCCACTTTTCAGGCTTCAGTGTTTTCCTTTGCCATCCAGCACTTTGATGCCCAAGAAAGGCATCAAGCTGTAAGTGTGTATTGTTGACAGCTGGGGACATGCACAGCCATTCTTGCTTTTCTTTGCTGCTTTCTTACTTGAGGCTTTTGCCACCAATTTCTTCTTTCTAAGGCCCATAAGAGACAGATAATGGCCTCCCAGTTTCCTATTCATCTTTCCTTCCCTGGATTCTGAGAACGGCCATATAGGAGGGAATAACAGCTTTATCTGAAGTCACATGAAGGGGGTCTTTGCCACCCTGCTCTCTCCAGCATCATGGGAACACCCTCTGAGTAGTGCAAGTTTTGCATCTGCCCGTTCTGTTGCTTCTTCCTTGCCTTCAATCATCACCTCACACATGAGCCTTCCCTGTTTCAACTCATTGACAGCTGTCTTGTTTTCAGGATACTCTAGAGGCTGTGTACCTTCCCAGAACCCTCCTTTCTCCCACAGCCCAGCTTTTCTGGAATCAGGGAAATTGGGAAATCTCTCCAGGTCCCAGTGCTCCAGCATAGTCCCTTAAGAGGAATCCACAGGTTTCTCAGGTAGGGTTTGGACAGAAAGTCCCTGGCAGACTTGGCTACTCCCTGTTAACCTTTGATTCAGCAAAGGTAATGCAGATGGCTCAAGGAGGAGAATGGGAGTGCAAGCCTTCCTCTTAGCTTCTCTCAAATGAAAGGGAGATTGGAATTGGGTTTTCTCCTTGAAGCATTAAGTGCCTCTGTGCCTTAAGAAAGGGATGCACAAATAATGTAAGGGGGAGAAAAGGCACATATTTTCTTATGCACTCATAAAATCTTAGGGATGGAAAAATACAGATGTTGTTCAGTCACTGAGGTTCAGACAGCAAGCTGAGATCTCAGTCATGGCTGAGATCCCCCAGGGATGGGCGCTGCACACATCCCAAGCAGTCCCTGTTGCAAGAGCTGGGAATTGCAGTAATGTCTGTAGGATGTCAGCCTGCTCCATGATGGCATGGCAGAGCTCACATCCACACAGAGAAACACTTCTCTCTCCCAAATGTGGGATGCAACTGCCTATTGGGAAAAGTCCGTGGCCCATCTTAATGTCCAAACTTGAACTGTGCCCATAATGCTTGGAAAAGAGTAAGCTGGCCTCAGCCAAAACCATGCCAGAGGCCATTCTACCAATTCAGCTGGGTGGGTGACTAGGGTGGGTCTGTGCTCAGACAGTGTTAGTTTGACCAGTCTAGACATAGCTGAAGAATACAGTTCCTACTTCAGGAAAACCACAGCCCAAGGGTTGCCAAATAGGCAGAGAAATAAGAACGTCAGTTTCTAGTACATTCATTTTATGTACAAATTACTGTGAACTCCTGTGAGCAGCTGGAGAAGATGTGAGGTAAGGCCTTGTAAAAAGCAAAGGGCTTTGCAGGTGACCTTAGAGCCATTGGTTTTAGATGTAGTTATACATATGGAAGATGTCCCAGAAGTGACCTTGGGGAGCTGACAAAAAGGCTTGTTGCCCTGACAGAAAAATAAGCCACAGATGGAAGAAGCAGTAGATAACAGCAGTCTTGACAAGAAAACATAAAAGAGAAGAAGGCTGAATTAAACCAGGCTTGAAGATTTTAGTCTTCAAATGACTGATAAGGGAGAACAATTAAGCAGGAAAGGGTATAGAGATGGGAACCATAAAATAGTCAAACTTGCTAGTGAGCAGTAACCACTAAAATTAACTACTTTCTTCTGCCCCTGAAGAAGCATTTTAATCTTCTGCATTCATTTAGTCAGCTCCTATCTCCACCTTAATGTTATTTTTATATATTACACTTTTCTGAGAATATAGCAGATGGTGAATATAGCAGATGTAACTTCTATATACAGTCAAAGAACATGCATATATATGCAGCTGCAGAGAACATATATGAATGGCTCGAATATCTTTAGAGAAATATAACCGTAAAAGGGTTTAATTTGTATGAAGAAATAGAAATCCAAAATTCACTCATGCCTGCATTGCCCGTGTGCTATATTCCAGCTACAGCTGACAGCACTGGTGGGACAGCCAGCCCATAGCTGTCTACTTTGTAAAGAACCTGTAAATTTAACAGCAGATGGACTCATCTTATGGCTGATTGGCAAGGGAAGGTGTGGCTGTTGTCTTTTGTGACCCTATGTTATGTATCCCTGGTCATGGAGCACAACCTTGTGATAGGCATGCTGCCACCATTTCTATCAGTGTGTTCACATCTCTACACAGAAAGGAAGAGATATGCAAAATTTGACACTCTGGAATATTTCCCTGTCTCCCCCTTGACAGTGGCATAGTACTGACTGAGCTATATGAAAGGTGTTGGGAAATAAATCCCAGTCCTTACTCTTAGCTGCATCTAGTGGGGCACTTTCAACACCATTTGGAAGATTTCATTTTAACTGACCTTCAGGCATGACTTATTTTTGTGGTCTGAGTATTTTTAAGATGAGCCCAGAGGAACTAACTCCTAAATAACTCACTGATGAGAGTGGAGGAGGACACATGGTGTTGCTGTTTCCAATAGCTTTGAAGGGTCTGGAAAGTCCCTGAGTGGTGTTTTCAGCTTGGGAGAGAATTTTCTAAATGTAGAAAGCCTGAGCCATGAAGTAGCCTTTGTTGCCAAAAGACTGAGTGAGAGAAAGGGATTGGGTTCTGGCATGTCAAACCTTCCCTGTCCAACCTTGTGCAGCTGATGGCAGCCAGCAAGGGTCACCTTAACTCAGGTGTGCTGCACTCTGGCTTCCAGGGCTGCAGGGAGTTTGTGTGTGTTGTTTATGGCCGTGCACTGGGAGTGAGCCACCTGGATGGGAAGACAGAAAACAGTTAACTTCCTACTTTAAGTATGGTGCTACTTGCAAATAAACTGGAGTGGAAAGAAACTCATTGTAGGCTGGGGAGGCTACAGCAGGTTTTTTTGTGGCACCAGGGTCCCTCCATCTCAGCGGAGAAGTGGCAGCTCCAGGCTGGAAGTGTGACTGAGCAGGTGCTTCTCTGCCATGGCTGTGTGTGCTGCAGGTCACCTGCCCTGGATCTCTGCTCAGCCAGAACAGGCAGGCTGGGAAAGCTGCTCTTCACCTCTTCCCAGATGGTGTCTCTGGTGTTTCTGTGTGGTTGGCCATCCATGCCATGCATAGAAAGGATGCAGAGGCTCATGAGTGCTGAATGTCTTCTGGCAGCCTGCTCCCAGTGGGATTATGCTTGGAGCAATTGCATAAGAGAAGGCTACAAGACTGGATAATTTGGATAGTCTCCAAATCTCACTAGTCTCAAGCTAGTAAGCAAAATAAATATATTCCAGAAGGCACCCTCTTGGCTTCTTTCTTTGTGGGGAGTAAGAAAAGGATCTGAATCAGGGCTCTGTGCTGCAGGGGCAGGGTATTTAAATTATGTTTCTCCTCTCAGTAGGACTGGAGGGGGTTAAGCTTTCTTGAAGAAAAAGCAGCAGAAGAATAAAGAAAGACACAGACTGCTGGGTAAATTGGTAACTGGTAGTGGCTACAACCTAATTACTGTGTCTACATACCTAATTAGATTTTTTCATCTTTTTTTTCTCAGATTTTTTGGGTAATCACTGCTATTACTTGTAAACAGTAATTTTATAAGGTGTGAAATTCCTATACTGCTGTGTTTATCATCGTTCCTAACCTTCCTCCCCAGGGGAAGGGTGTAGTTCAGCTGGGCATAAGCAATCCTGTGCCAGATGGAGGGTGGTTCATAATAAGAAATGTTATTTACAGAGATGGGAGGAGAGCGGGGAATCAGAGTATCAAGGTCCCAGAAAGGCTGGAATGTGCAGGATCAGATATCTGAATTGGAGCACTTAGCACCTCAATTCGTGTTTCGTGTTTCGCAGGATGCCGGACCCTTGTGGATTTCTCTTTTCACTGAGCATGTGCCTACATATAGCTATTGCCATTCCAGTCACAGCCCTTGTTTATGTCACTAACAGACCTCATCACATTCAGCTCTGTTATTTTTACATAACAACTAAATCAGTGGGGGATCATGGAATATGCAGTGTACAGATTCTGAAATCAGCTTGAATGTATGCATCAACATGATATAAAAAATAGTGAAGGCACTTAGAGTAGTGATGCTTAGGTGCCACAGACTTTAGGTGGTGTGGGTTCTGATGTTGGTTAACCGTTTACAAGCACAGAACATTTAGGTTGGAAAACACCCTTAAGATCATCAAATCCAACCGTTAACCCAGTACTGCCAAGTCCACCACTAAATCATCTCCCTAATAAATGCCCTGTCTGCATGCCTATTAAGTATCTCCAGGGCTGGTGACTCAACCACTGAGTTACAGACAAAGACTGATTAGGGAACATATCAGTGAAATTCATTGAAGGTACTAAAAAACTACGTAAAATAATTGCAAAATGGCTTGATGAATGATCTGCAAACACTGAAGAGAGGCATGTATATATCACTGAAGAATCTGTAATTGTCTGAGATTGAAGAGACCCATGGTAAAATCCCCGATCTAAACATCTCCATTCAATGGAAAATTGCATTTAATACCAGTCAGCTCGGCACAGGATATGGAAACTTGCTTGTGGGGCAGAGCATTCTGTGAGGCAGAGAGTAGTTATGGCATGCCAAGCTAGAAAAAATAAGCAGGTATTTCTTTCATTAGAGAATGCTCCTTGTCTTCCCTCTATCAGTATTTCTCATAGCTCATCTGGTGCTCCATTACCTCCTGCATTCTGTTATTGCTCCAGTCACTTAAAACCTGGGTGGAGAGAACTGAAAATTGGATATAAAGAAGTTGTGGCAAGACATATAAAGCAACTTTCATGGTAAGGGAATGAACTGGAAATGGTGGAGGTAGCAAACTGAATCAACTTTTAACTTGGAAAGAGAAAGATTATGGGGGTTTTACTTTAAAAAGGCTATGAGAAACAAAGAGGATTTAAAAGAGTAAAGAGAAAGATTTGATTTAAGCGAGGCTTAAGAAGGGTAAGGAAATAATAATCTACAGAAGTTTTAAGGTTCCTGTCAACCTAGTAACTGGGAACAATATAGACAAGGGACTAAACTGAGGAACTTTTGATTTGTGTGACTACAGACCTTCACAGACTATACTTTCTTTGTGAAGAAAAATGAAAAAAAAGAAGAAAGGGATAAAAAAAATAAGAGGTGTGGGAAAATTAGTAAATCTTTCAATAAATTGCTCTCCAGGGCCAGTGGATGGATCTCTCTCCATACCAATGTGCTTATTTCATGTGTGGGACTGTGGTCATATTCACGCTCTCTGTTTTCTGAGGCTTTTGAGCTAGAGTCTGGTGAGGTTTGTGGTTGTTGTCCACTAGGTTTGAGGTGAATTTGGGTTGTTTTTCTTTAAAGTCTGTAGCCTGCTTCCTGAAACAGACCTGGAAAAGGTAAAGCAATATATACCCATACTGACAGACCACCAAGGAAGAAGGCTGCTGAACCTTAGTTTTTCAGACTGGTGATACTGGAGAGCAGAAAAGATTCAATTCTTTCACCCTGGCCCAAGTCTCCAGGTTGTTTTTGTGAATGCTGGTGGAATCACAATAGCAGAACTTTCCACGATGTTGAGGATATTTTGTGTGTGTGTATGTGTGAAATTCAGAATTTGAAGGAGAGATTACTACAATTTTGTAACTTGCTTTAGTGTTTGAAGAATGCCAGTTATCAAGAATACAGAGGGACTTTTGTGACTAAATTTCCTTCTCTCCCAAACAAAGTGAGAATTCCAAGAAGCAAAAAAGTATACTTACAACACTTGATTAGAAATAAAATTGTTAAAGATTTTGTATATCTCATTTCTGAGTTGACCAGCTATGAGACATCAAAATAGACTTGGGGGGTTTTATCTGTGTTTTCAAAGTTTGTTCTCTGATAATTAATCTTGTATCAGATGTTTTGGCATGCAAAACCACTGCTGAAACTTTGGAACACTATATTCTGCTGAAAAGAAAATTCTGAATAGCTTGCTTTCAGACTTTCCTTTTCTTGTTTTTTTTCCTCTCCATGTTCTGGTAAAGATCTACTTGTTAAAAATCAGGCACCATGTGTTGGCAGAGTAAGCAAGTAGTTTAAATTGTTCCTTCTTTGTTGTCCTCAGTAGATTTGTGTCATGGTTTGTTTGTGCAAACATTTGCTCAACTCTCGTGTGTTTCATAGGTCACTGGTTTGTCGTGCTATTGATGGCAGTGAGACTGTACATTTTGGTGAGTTAGGTACACAACTTATAGCTTAACAAGAAATACTAACTGAAAAAGGAAAAAAAATGCAGACTTGCACATGCCTACAGTATACTGCACTTCTTCAGAAATCCTGGAATAGCCATTTTGTTTAACAAGTAATTTTGTGGCAGCAGAACTAATGAAGCCTGGTTTCCTATAGTTTTTTGTCTCATGGGTGATTGACTTTCACTATCTAAGAGGATGTGAGCCCCAGGCAAAGTTTTTCCCATCAGGGGGGTGTTTATATAAGGGCTTTCTCCCATGAGGCTTCTCTCATATCTTGAACTCACAACTGCAAGTTTTCTCAGAGCCAAGACTCTGATAGCATCTCTACCCATCTGTCTATTTTCAGGAAGAAAAAGGAGGAATCTGGCTATCTTTCACAAGTCTATCAGTGTTAGAAGCTGGTTGGAAATATCATTAAGAAATTGATGGAATGAACACACAGGTGAACACAAAATGAATGATCACATAGGCTCCAATTTTGTAGGAAATTGTAGTGAAAATAACTTGTACATAACAGGATGCAGTACGGCAGTGAATATCAGAGATATTTTGTGTGCTTGAAAACCCTGGTTCAAAGTTTTTCCCATAAGAAAAAGCAGGTTTGATGATTTATTTCCAGGTTTTCAATGTTGTGTGCACAAGAGCAGATGTGTAGTGTGCTTCCACAGTTGTGCTTTTGTCTTTTACTTTTGATGAGTCCATAGAACTACCACCATCAGCTGTTGATTAACTATGCTCTTCAATCCAGATTTCGTAGATTTTCACCTCAGAACAGAAGATTTTCATTTCAGCCCTACTATAAAAGCCTGTGCTGGCAAATGTTAAGTCTAATCTTTTAGTTTTCACAATTGCACACTCATTCATAATTGTGTAGGTAATTATCCAGTCAAATGCATAGGATGCACTATTATTTTTTTAAGAACAATATTCTTCAGTGCAGTCCACTGAAACAACTTCTAGCACTTCATGTATATATTTGGATGGTAAAGGCAAAGTCATAAAGAGATAGGTCTGTGCAGCCAGGATATAGCAATGCCTATATTAAAGTCAGTGAAGTAAAATTCTGGTGTGTATCCTTTGATGCTCTGCCTCAGTGATGCAATACAAATGTACATTTTAATGGTGCTTTTATAGTACTTGAACTCTTGGCTGTACTGAAATGCAATTTTTCAGTCTTGATGTTTTTGGATCGTGTTGAGAGCAATATACATGGTTTTTATAGATCCCAGAGAGACCTCCCTCAAACTTTTCTTCTACCCACTCACAGAAAATCCTCCCTTGTTTGGGTGCTAGAGAACCCTTGTGAATTAGTCACAGGCAGTGGGGTAAGAAGTGGAGTTTGAGCTAGCTGTCTATATTTTAATTAAATGCAAAACTCCGGATTCTCACTAGACAGATTCTTAGGTTTGGACTTTACTTCTTCTCCTTAGTGTCTGAACTGCTGGAAATTTCCTGACTTCTTTTAAATTACTTTGTTTTTGTGAGAGTCCCATACAATTTTAAGAACTGCTGGGGAAATAAACTGCTAATCATATCTAGAACTTTGCAGTCATCCATTTCCAGAGACTTAAGAGAGGTATTAGTAGCATCATTTCACATATGGGGAACCTGAGGCACAGAGGATTGAAGTGACTCACCCCAGACCATCCAGCAAGTAAGAAACAGAACTAGAGTTAGGGGCTCATGCTTCTACCTTGTGCCACATCCATTCAGACACATGCTGCAGCTATCAGGGGAGGAGAAGACATGTCACATGCTAGCAGTGAATAGCAGAGATTTTGACCTTCAGAAATGGCAACTGCTTCACCTCTGTGGTTCATAAAGCAGAGTGTCTGAAGAGTAGAAAGAGCTGGAGATTGGCACCTTCTGAAATTCAGACAGCACCACTGTGCTGGCAAGGAGAAGCTTGTGTGTCTGCCTCTACTAGGAGGAGGCATGCATCCACGGCTGAGTCAATCTTTGTGTAATTTTTATCTCACTCAATGAAAAAGTACTTCTGAGGGTAGAGAATGTGGTTGTACTGTTTTCTTCAGTGCTCAGCTGTGATGGTGGCTCTCATGAGAGAATGAATTACCCTTGTTTTCGTTCTGTGCAGACACCTCATATTTCTTTAGATACTGTCTGGGCTCATGTTTTACTAGATGAGCCATCTTGTCATCTTAATCATAACCTAAACAACCTCATTTTGTCCATGTGTACCTCAGTAGAAGCCTGGGCAGGACAGACCAAATTTTTAACTCCTGCCCTCCTGATTGTGCTGTCTTACCTGTGTAACCAGAGGTGGAGAAGTGGTTATGCTATTCTTTCTACCTCCCATACTTCAAATCACTTTTCAGCAGCCGGAGGAAGAACAGAGCTCGTAGTTTCCTTGCTTCTCTCACAGATAGAGAGGGAGGCAAGCAGCAGAATAACAGCTTTACATATTCTGTTAAAGGGGAGAAACAGCAAGAAATTATACAAGGGAATGATGAGAAACTCCAGACAGAGAAACTCAGTTCTGATATATTTTTAAGCAATTCTTTTTTGCTTATGGGATTCAGAATGCTGGTGGCACCCATTATATAATACAGTCACAGCGTAAGAACTGAAATGTGAACTCCAAACAAACAGTAGAGAAGGAGGAGATCTGTTTGCATCTGTTTTAAAGGAGACCACTGTAAACATAACACTGAAATCTTCCTGTGGAATTTTCTTAACAGCAGTGAAGGGTGAGTCTGTGTAAGGAGCTTTGTCTAACAACAGCTCCTACTTTAACATGTCCCTGAGTCCTAAAGCTGTGTACTATTGTTTTGTGCTGGTAAACCATCTTGTGTGTGTACTCAATTCTTTTTTTCCTCTAACAACCCAAACTGTGGGCCAGGGGAGATCAAGATGAGGTTTTCATTTCATTCAGAACTCTGGAATCCAGCCCACTGGAACCTGTATCTTTTGAAGCTCTAATAATTAACATGCCTGCATTCCTTAAACTGCAGCACACACCAAAATGTGCTTCCTGCAGAGCTGAATGAGGGCAAGGACATTGTCTGACCAGCAGGCAGAAAAGCACGGCAACCCTTCCTGGAAGGATTCCTGCTGGTATGGGGTTGATTGGAGAAGAGGATTCACCTGAGCTGGGAGTGGCCAGAAGGCTCCTGGCCCCTTTACAAATACAGGAGGTATGTGTGATGTGGCTCTCTTTAGTCCTCTTTTCTTAACTTATCTAAGAAATATCCTATTTCTCACCCCAGGGCTCTGCCTACTGTAGACATACTCGGTGTCCCTGCTAATCCAAATTAAGCAGATTTAAGAGATTTCTCTTGACCCCCCAAAAAGCTGTGATTTCTAACAACTGTTGTGAGGGTACGACTTCCTTTACACAGACCACTTCCTCCCTCATGGGAAAAGAGGCCAAGTGACCTAACCAAGACTGTCTTCTGAATCAGCTCCCAGATAGGCAGAAATCACTTGGAAATTGCAAAGGGAAGTGAGTGTCAATAGGTAATGTTCCACACACAGTATGTGTCCAAAAGAAGTACCCACAATCCTCCGCTGAAGTGCCAGGGAATCCATTTGGCCTTTCAGTGTGGCACAATCCTTGCTGACTTTCATTCACATGTGATGCCTTGGGGTCTGTAGTTTGACCATGACACACAGTTTACCTCATTTAGAGTTTTTTCAAGCTATGATCTCAGAAAAGTTATAGAGTCCACTCCCTGTCCCAAGGAAGGATCACTTAAACCAACACCACTTTGTCATAGAGATCTGTCTGGTCTGTTCTTAAATACCGCCCATAATGAGCTCTCCAGACAAACTCACCAGTGTTTTGTTTTCTTTTTTGTTAGAGGACTCCTTTCCCCAGATTTCTTGTACTGCAAATAAAGCATATTGCTTCTTATCCTGTCTACACTGGACCTGGAACATAGTTTGTTCCTCTCCTTTTCTTTTTGCAGCCTTACACACTGAAGATTGTTCTCAAGTCTCTTCTCAGCCCTTTTCTCTAAACAACTTGTTTATTCTGTCTTTCCCTGTATGTCAGGTTTTCTGAACCTCAGATTAGTTTCCACCACTCCCCTCGGGGCTATCTCCATTTGACTCCATCTGTGAAGTGCAGAGTCCAAATGGGGCAGAGTACTTCAGCTGAGCTCTTCCCCATGCTGAGAAGGGAAAGCATCTAATCTTTCCATGTGTTTCACAGTCCTACCAGCATTTGCCATTCCAGCACTTAGGCCAACAACTATTCCCCAATTTGAGGGTGAAGCAGAGATCTCTAACCCATAAGCAAAGCAAAGCAGGTACTCAAACATCACATTTTGGATACTGCTGGCTCCAGGTGGTCTGGTGGCTGAATCCACAGAGCAATCTTACTTGGCTCCCCTTCTTTCTTTTCTACCGGCTCAGAAAGGGTGACAAGGTGTGGCTTGCCAAGGCAGGCTGCCAACAGCTGAAATTTCCTGTACAGCTGTAGCAATAAATAACTACTGAGCATGCCTGGTTCCCATCACACCCTTTCCCTGGCTCTGCTTTGCCCTTTCTAGCTGAAGTATCCTGCTCTGCCATCTCCTTGTGCAGGGAGGCGCCTAGGATCACAGAGCACACTCCTGGTCTCTTCCGTCTCTCTTCTCATGCCCACCTGTGTTTTTTAGAAGGGCACAGATGAGATTTGTGGGTTGTTTGGTGCTGCTTTGCTAGTGCCCACCTCTCTGGATATGCTGGGCTTTTTCTGGTATGACCTGCTCAGAATCACAAAAGCTGTGGCTTGGCTACATATTTGGGGCTTCACAGTGCCAGAGATGGCCTTTCCCAGGTCATCTTAACTATATAAAATTGTAAGGAAAGTGATGGAATGATGAATGCTTTGACTATCCTCGCTCTAGATGCTATCAGAGACTTTAATTTCATAGGAATTGGTTCCAAATACCCAGCAACTGATGATGCAAATGTGCCATGATTTAATCTCACCATGGGCTTCATTTAGGTACCTAATGTCAGTCTGTGGTACCATACACAGTCTTTGAAAAGCAGCTTTTATAACTGTTCTTTCCTGTAATGGAAACCAGAAATCTTTCAGGAACTGAACAATAAAATTGTTAGGCATTTGTTTTTTTAGCTAAATTTCCAGTGACAAAATATTTTAGGCATATAGTGGAATTGGCTTTCATCTGAGAGATGGGATGGATGATGTCAGGGTATAAAGTGTGCATTATTCTTTGTACACACAATTTTGTATAATATAAGTAAATGTATTTTAAAAAATATATTGGGAAATCTTTCAGTCAAAACAAATATTCTGTTCTATGTGTTTACAGAATCTAAGGATCTGCTCTTTCTGCCTTTTTATTTTAAATCTCTGTGGCTTGAACTTGATTTTGTAAGTTTCCATAAGACTGTCCAAATTGGTTTGCTCTTAGAGCCATATTTTAAAGTTTATTTTCAATTTCTCTTGCAGTCTATTTAGTATTTATCAGTTCCAGGAAAAAATTGACATAGAGACTGGGTAATTTTTCAATTGAGTGTGTTTGTAATGGCTTCTTAGTTCTTATAGATAGAGCATAATTCTGTATTTTTTAGCTTACAGATGAGCACTTACAAGAAAAGAAGGCAGAGACACAGAATTCCAACAGCAAACCAAAGCTGTAACAGTGTAATGAAATAATGCAAACATAATTGTGATGAAGTTACTGCATGAGATTTTATGGCTCATGTGATTAGCTGTCCAGCTCCTTTTAGGAGGCAGGGCTGGAGACCAGTTGTGGAACCTGCTCACAGGACATGACATGACAGGGATAATGGCTTCTGAGTTGGAGTGCCTGGCAGTAGTAAAACTCCAGGTCCTCTCCTTAATTAGTGAGGGAGAGGGAATGGCAGCAGTGGTTCTCAGGAGGCACACGCAATATTTTCTATGGAATTAGCAGGCAGCCTGGATAGCACATGCAGGCAGCCATTTGGTGTACAGCAGATTGGGACTACACAAACACTTTTGTCTTAAAAAAAAGTTTTAAAAATATGTCAGTCACTCTACAGAAAATAGTTTTGTGGGCAGCTATGTTACTGAGGTCTAACACATAGCTTTCTGTCTTGTGGGTAGAGCTTGTCTGATCTACAGGGCAATTGCAACCAAACCTGTCCCAGACTTAGGATTCCCACAATGTTTCACATTCACTGGTGTCTAAAACTGTTGTCATTTTCCAGTGGAGCTTCTCCTCATTTCAGTTTAGCAACCTTGTGGGACTGAATATATCTGACATCCCTGTTCCTCTTCAAAGGCGATTGAAGTTGGCTGTGTCTGTAGAAGTTATTAGGACAAGACACATATCATGCTTACACTTTTTCAATATCTTGGGAAGCTAGGCCAAGAATAATAATGATATGATTTTGCTGGATAAAACTGAATCACATCAGGATGTTTTTGGATATGAACTCTCCAGGTTTGGCAAGATCTTGTGTGGAAAATGAATTATGCATTTTAGGGGTTCGCTGTAAAGCCAATTGTCTGCAGATTCCTTCATAGGACAGATCTTTACCTTCTGCTCTTCCCCATAGGACAGGTGACGAAAAAAGATATACATAAACTTGTTTAGATTATAGGAAGTCAAAGGGGAAATTAGTTCAGATGGTTTATCTACTTTGAACATTATATACATAATGTTATATGTCCCATGTTAGAGGGAGTTGATTCACTATTTGTAAAATTAACAATAGGATTCTACTTTTTCAAATATTGAGTAAATCCCTCTGCAGAGATGTTTAGCACAGGCTCCCCTTGAAGTGTCTGTTAATTGCTGAAATAAGTCACCTCAATATCTTTGCAAAAAGATACCTAATTGGCTTTCAGAATAAAATCAAAGTTAAGCAATCAAAAAATTCTTTGTACTGTCTTATAATGAATGCATAAAAACCAGGGTTGCATCTGAAGTAGACAGATGTAGTAGTTTAAAACATGTAGTAGTTTAAGCAGATCTTTCAGGGAAAGTTTTCTTTTTTAATTTCATGTCCTTCCCTTTCTTCCCTCTCCCCCCCACCTCCCCCCTCCCCCCCAAAAAAAAACAAACCCAAAAAGTTAGGAAACTAAGAAGTGGAGCAAACACTGAAAAAACAGGAGCGTGTTTTCAAAATTACAAAATTTTAATAGTCTGAAAACAATAGGTTGGAGAACTCTTCCAAATAACTTGCTGGCACTCTGATCACAGGTCCAAGAACTGGTAGATGTTAAAGCCAGGAGAGGTTATAAATATTCATCTCTTTCAGCTTTCTTTATAGGATAAATGATAGAATTGCACCCTGCAGTTCTTGGTTTGTGCCTCCAACTTTTCAGCCAGGTGTGAAAAAATTCAGTATTGACACAAACTTGAAGTAAATGCTTTATTTCCTCACAGTAGAAATCTGCATGCTTTACCATTTGAACTTACCAAAATTTGTTTTGTAGCCATGAGATCTTGTTATGTCATTATGTCCAGCATTAAAGCATCTGTGTGTGTAATGTGAACAGCAGTGCCTGCACTGAGGTGAGGATATCAACTCAGCAAAATAAGATTAACACCAAAATGTGTATCACAAGCTCAGAGTGCATGAACGTTTTACAAAAGCTAAGGTGTCTCAAGAAGCCCAGAAATGGGGGATCTGTTGAGTTACCAGCAACAGAGGTGAAAGATTAAGTTTTAGTACCAATTACTGGTTTCCCGTGTGTCTCTCCTTAATGATAATACCCTCTGAGAGACTGTGATTTAACACAGCCACCACAATGACACATAAGAACTACATCTAAGGAGAGAGAAAACACTGGTTCAACTGTTTGTCTCCTCTTTCCAGAGCTGAGAGAGTTGACAGAGACCAAGTGTGTCTGGTCAATTCTATCACCAGAAACATGATCTGCCATTTTTGCTGGGGTTATGAAGGTAACTAACATGATTCTGTATCTTCCATGGTTGAAAATATGTTTTGCAAAATATGCTCAATATCTCTTGTCTCATTTCTAGCATACAGAGTCAACATAAATATGAAGCCTTAGGTAAGCAACAAATTTTGGTGAAAACTCTCCATCTAGAAAGAGGGAAAAGGCAGAAAAGTATTCAAGAAATAGTAATAGTGACATTTTGATTTTGAAGCTTAGGATATGAGAGGACATCAGTGATCTTCAAACAGTGCAATTAAAAACTTTGGGCACAAAGAAGTCATGAAAGTTTTCTTTGTGAAGCCTCCAATTGATTGGTCTTTAGTACTTTGCCATTTTAATTTACATGATGTTCTTCTTGGGGCTGTCCTGTGGAGGGCTGGACTTGATGAATCCTTGTGGATCTCTTCCAACTCAAAACATTCTGTGATTCTGTAATTTATACTGTTTGTATTATAAACAGGAATGTAAGGTACTTTTCAGACCCTGAAGGCATGGTTTCACAGATTTTCACCATTCACATCCTTGTTGCTAAGCTTCTTTGAAGGTGAATATTTACTAGTAAACAGTGTTTGCTGAATGCTACCGTGTTCTGTGTTCAGAGGAGTTCATTCCATGAACTGAACCACATTATAAATAGTAGGAGAAATGGCAGTCTTCAAAAGACAGAATATTCAAATTATGTGCATCCTTTACCCTCCTCGCATCCTTCCATCAAGGTCCAAGTACACATATTCTTTTCCTTTGACTCTCAAGAAAAGGAGTTAGTCTTTACAGAATAATTGCTGTGTTTGGGGTTTTTTTCATAGATGTAATGCTTTATAGCATTTCCTCCTTGAGAACAATTTGGGGAGATATGTTTACAGAACAATTCAGATGCAAGTATTTGTAACAATAAGGATAGATAGTTGGCTTTGATGGATAAGCATTTCTGTCTGGTAACACATGCAAGATATTATTCTGTACTTAGAGCTTCAGGCTCAAGCCCTTGAAGAGCATAGGTGTTCAAACTGGAAATACCAAAATACAAAGCCATAAAGCCCACACTTTGCTCCTCCTGGTCCTATAGTCATCAAGTCCATCTCTTTTTAAGATGTCTGGATTTCTATTCTGCACACCTGTGTTGGAGCCTCAGAAGCACTTACTTTTCCGACACTGCTTGTCGTGGTCCTCCAGCCCTCAGAAGGGACCCAGTGTAAGCAGCAAGCTGAGTGCCTTTAACTCAAAGCCAGTTGGATCAGGCCAGTGCAAACATGGATACGACTCCCTCAAATAGTGCTCATTGGTACCATGTGCCACTTTTCACATTAAGCTGAGGGTACCCACCCTCAGCAGGTGCTAGACCAAAGCTCAGGTGGTTAAGCAGATACCTGGGTGGATATGTATATATGCACTTGTCCGTCGTTTGTTATCTGGCACAGATACCAAGACCAGAACTGTTTCCTCCCAAATGACTGCCCTGATCACTTAGACAAAGGTAAGCTCTGTCCTGCACTTACTGCGTATGGCTTGACTTTCCTCTAACCTGAGAAAAAGCCTGAGCTTGTGTCTGGCCTCCTTGGCCAGTGCTCCCAGTAGAAACATGGCAGGAGGTGTATATTGGTGCAACACTCCATGGGCGTCTGTTCCCCCAGGTTCATGGATAAAAGCCTCTCTGGGAGCCAGGATGGCTGGAGGCTGCCCTGGGACACGTGGCTCTGAAGAGACCAGACGAAGCCACGCTGGGCTTGATAGCTGTCCTAACAGGCTGGTCCCGTAGGGCAGCTCTGGTCACTCCCTTGGCAGGCACTCCCAGGATGTGTTAGCTGGGGTATCCTGCTGCCCACGGTCTAAATGTGGTGAGGTGGGCAGCAGCTTTCCTGCTGCCCTCAAGCATGAAAGCTCTGACTTTCCAAAAAGGAAAGAGCAAATTATGCAGTTTCAGCATTTGAAAGTAGGGAAGAAAGGCAATGTAATGAAAAATGGGGAAATTAGAGTCTTGTTGCATGCGTGGGTCAGTCTGCTTGTTTGTTTTCAACCACTTAATTAGAAAAGGACACATTAAAATTGTTTAATGATTCCAAGACAATGTATTCTTTTGTTTTCAGTGGAAGTGTGAAAAAGTTCAGGTGACAAGTAAAATTTGAGTTGAGTTATACCCATGTGGCTGTGACTGAAATCAGAGGGGTTTTGCCTCCTACAAGGTAAGTTAACACACATAGCATAGAATCATTATTTCTTTGGTGCAGATGGGACTGTTCACCTGGGGAACTTGGCTTTGTGTGTGTGTTTGCCATGTCACACAGTGGATGTTTGTCTCTACAAATGCTTTTCACTAGTTTTGGTTTCTGAGTCGTTTTGGTTTAATCCATCTACTGGCAGCAATGGTATCCACTATCCTGGAGCAGGGGAAACAGGGAATGCTTTTCAATTTGCTGGATGTGTCTCCTCTTGTATACATTACTTCTTCCTTTGTTGATCCTTTGGTGCAGCGGCAGACATGCCAGTAAAAAAGAGGAAAGCATCACAATTTCCCACTGCAGGCAGAGACCCGCACACAATGACTAAACTGGATTTGTCCAAACTTCTGCCTTTTCTTTCTTTCTCAGACGTTTTGTGGGGAAGTTGTTTGTGCTCTGACGAGCCAACTATTATGTGTGTTTATTTGTTTGCTTTTTAAGCGTTAGGTATTTTTAAAAGTTCATTTTTTTATGCTCCAATGACTACCCAAATTGCTACTATCCGTTAGTATTTGCCTGGAGGATTAGGACTAACATTTAGAATAAAGTGCCCTGCTTTGATTATTTCAGAACTACCACATGAAGTCTTATTTGGTGGCAATTTTATGATGTGCCTAAGTGGAATAAAATGTCAATTTTATTAAAAAAAGAATGCACCCAAGGACAGTGCAATGGGACCCTGATACAAATGTTTTGCAATAGGGCACATTCTCATGAAGTGATTTAGTGTCTCAGCTGGGACTTAACTCCCAAGGAGAATTCCAGAATTGTCACTTACTGACACTGGTTTATTTTCAGTGGAGAATGCTGACTTCTCAGAAAAGGAGGAGGGGCAAGAATCATCTCATTTGTTTTATCCCTGTGTTTGGTGGGTCAGGGCAAAGTTATTTGGGGGCAATTGTGCTGCATTCCTTGCCAGATACTCATTCCTTAAGTGCTGAGCAGGGAATTTTAGTGCTTTCACTTGGGCAAGTTAAAAATAATAAATTGTATCAGAGGCTAGGAGATGCATTTTATATGACTCTTGTAAACCTTGCAGTCAAAAATCTCCATGAGCTGTGCAAATGTGCTGCAGTCCTGTTAACATCTGGCAAGCAGCAAATGGGGGAAAAAAAAACAGTTAAAAAAAATTCTTTAGCGTAATATAGCAAGGCAAGTTTTTAATTAGCTGGGGTTCTTTTTTCCCCCCTTATTTTGTATAGGCCAGAAGTGATCAGCAATATTTTAGTCAGAAAATATCATGCTCCCACTGACAGTTCTGGTTACAGTGCAACTCCAACTACTGGACTGTCTAGTTCAAAATGAATTGTCATTGCTGCATTTCAGAAAACAGTTCTTGAGACTGATGGGAGTGGTGCAAGCTTGCAGGGCTATGTGAGTAAAAGTCTGCAGTCAGCTGGTGCCAGTAGGTGATGTAAAGATGAATGACTCCTTGAATTTCAAGTGACATAGAATGTAAATCAGGTAAGTCACAGGCAGGAACACTCATTTCTGGAGAGCTACATCAAAACTGGAAACCATTTCAGTTCTGATTAATGAAATGAGAAAACCTACTTTTGGCATTATTTTCCCAGAGAAGGATGGTTTTTAAATGATAAAATGTGTGTTATGGCTGATGTTCTTGTATGTAGGTGTGTGCATGTATACACGTACCTAAGTATGGAGGAAACTGATCCATTTCTTCTGATTTTAACTCATGCCTAAGAAAAAGACAAATTCTAATTTACAAACCAGACATGTTTCTTTATGATAAACCCAACTTAGAGTTAAAACATACTTTGAAATATCTTTTTGAGAGATGTTCGTGCTTCATGCTCAGAAAATTCAGGTATCATTTAAGTACACTTTCTTATATGACAGAAAAGACTTCCCAGGTGGATGACCGATTGCATCTCAGGAGCTCTGAAGATTATCAGTACCTATTTTACTTACATCTGTGTGTCTCCCCAGTACCCAGAACTACCCATTCCCTTATTTTCAGTGAATTAATGTTTAAGCCCAGCACGAGAATGTCAGAGCTCAGGCTGGACACTTCTTGAGTGCCATGCACACCCCTGTGTGAGGTGACACAGTGACTCTTACAGGAGTCACTGGCTGTGGCATGCAGTTGGGTATTTCTGGCAATCCTAAATCACCATATCAGTGTGTAAAGTCTATGACAATTTCTCTTTATATAGCAGTACTTTCTCATGACTTTAAAAGAATTTACTGACAACGTGGAGTTAATAGCGTTTTAAAAGTAATAGAATTGCTAAAAGCAATGGGCAAGAGGTTTCTTGCATCGTTAATTGAAGGGGGTCCATGGAAGGGGGATGATTTTTCTTTCTCCATCTGCACTGCATTCCCCTTTTAGCCCTGCAGACAGACTCTTGCTACAGAGGGATGGCAGAACTGGGGATTGTGGGGGGCAGTGCAGAAAAGTTTGGGCAGAAGGGCAAAAGAGGAAGGCTTGGAGATTGAAAGATAGTGCGCATTATTTCCACTGCCTACAACCCTCCATGAGACACTGTTTTGAGAGGATCCCGGCTCCTTGAAGATATTTGATATCTATTTGATACTTTCTGTAGAGCCTGCTGAGAAAGAAAGGGAGAAATAAAGAAAACCTACACATCCCTACCTTATGATCCTGATGTTGGGGAAATGTCTCAGTTTTGCATCTCCCTTTGGCAGCTTAAAAATGCTTGTGGGTATTGAAGCAGGTAAACTCCAAACTAAACTCCAACCAAGTAAGCCACTCAGGTGTGTAAATAAGATCCTCCTTCCTTGAAGGTGAACATGTAACTAAACACTGATGTATCAGGAGCTGAATTATCACAAAATTAGTCAGTGATGCTCTTGTTTCACTGGAATGGAATGTGGTGTGACCAGTTTGATGTATATTGTGATATACTGAGTGATTGAGGGACTGGATTGGAGAGTCAAGTCCACTACTGAGCTTAAGGTTGCAAAATGCAACAAAACAATTTGGGAGCTGCAGTTCTTGGAAGAAAGCACTCTCCAGTGTGTCTGTGCTTAAGCAATTTCTTCTTTCTTTTCCCTCACCATGCACAAGGTTCTGCTGTGATAACTGTGAGGCATCACTGTCCTTCGCTGTCCGCTGCCTCTGCAGAGCCTTCTGAGCATCGAGATCAGGCAGGTATATCTGGGTCAAGCCACAAAATATGGGGGAGTTAAATCAGGACATTCTAAAGGTCTTAACAGATGCCAAGCAGCCATATTCAGAATTGCCAACACCTTTATTTTTATCTTACTCCGTTTGTTTTCAAGCTTGAACATGTGTGTGCACTAAGATTAGAACT
The DNA here is from genome assembly GCA_013400955.1 of Drymodes brunneopygia. Classification (NCBI taxonomy): domain Eukaryota; kingdom Metazoa; phylum Chordata; class Aves; order Passeriformes; family Petroicidae; genus Drymodes; species Drymodes brunneopygia. The sequence continues at coordinate 590,636 of VZTZ01044211.1, read as the reverse complement.
ATTTGCATGCCAGGTTCCAGAGTTCAGTTATTTTTGAGGTAACTCCATATAAATATATATATATATATATATATTTTAAAAGTGTGTGGCATTTGATCAGGAGAAGAAACGGAGATGATTTTACTAAAAGCAGAAATAAAAGACACTTTTTCTTTCAAATTGGTTAATTAAACAGAAGGCAAAGCTATGCATGGACATCAAGCACAAAAAAGAAGGTGGTATTCTTTATTGACTTCCTCCCTTCTCCAAAGGTAAAAATGAATCCAGTTTCTAGATCCATGAGAACTGGTCCTTGTAGCATTATGGGAATCTGCAGCACTTCAAGGAAAGTTATGGCCCAAGGCACTAATGCCCCATGCTTCTATACCAACATATATCTATTTTATTTTTTCTAGTTTTTCGGTTCCCAAATAGATTGAAGTATACTTGAATCAAATATCCAACCAAACTTTTCTGATATGTAGGACATTCAAGGGGTAGATTCCGTATGTCTTGCAGCTAACATCTGCTTGCAGATGTAGGTTATGTGTTTGTGCGTGTAAAAACAGGGCCTTCCACTCAACTAAGAGACTGTCTAATAAGACTTCTGATGGTGTAAGTCCAATGGCTATGAATTCTTCTTAGGGCTAATCCTGAATTTATAGCATTTTTGTATATGAAGGTCAGAAATAGGAAGAAATGTTCTGTAGATTCAGGGAAGCAGTACAGCCACTCATTGCGGCTGCTACTGTGTTAGGCTGGCTGCAGTTACAGCCAAGCCCCTGTAGGAAAGGGTCTCTATTTCTGTTTGATTATTAAAAACAGTGGTCCAGATGCAACATCTGGCTCAGGAAATCCCTAAACTCCTGATTGTCGGAAACACAGAGGATATTAAGGGAGGGGGGTGTGTGGAGAGGGAATCATGCATGCACCCTGTTCTTATATTCTTTTCCTAAGCATCTGCCTTTGTCTGCTGTCAGAGGCAGGATATTGGGCTGGATGGACTTTTCATCTACCCCGGGATGGCAGTTTTCCTTGTCTGGGGGGTGGAATGGGCTGTGGCTGTGAAACCCCATCCTCCAGGATCTGATGATCCCAAACGTGACTTTCCCCTCCTGCCTAAACCTTTATGGCTGTAGTGCTTCATCTGCTTTCCTCAAATCCTGCTCACAGCAGAAGTGCAGCATAGGGGGGAGGAAAAGATTTGGCCCCCTCCTCAAGGGCTCTGTATTTTTATGTATTCATTTTGGCTTGGATGGAGATTTTTTCTTTTTTCTTTTCCCCTCTGAACAGAGAATTCAGAAAAGTGACATCATTTTTAATCCCTGACAGTTTATGGGCTTTGAAAAAGATTCTGGATAATACTGAGCAATTAAGACGCCATTTTAATAGCTCTTTCAAGTGAAATCAAGTGAGTAATTAAATAAAATTGAATGAGGACCATGTCAGGCCACCCACAAGCTCTCATATCCGCTACAAATAGATGAATAAGTTAGAGTGTGGGACAAATGCTGTGTCTAAGTGGTCCTATTTATGTGCTATTGGATGACTCTAGGAATGAGGCTTTCAGCTGGAAGATTTGTTTCCTTTGAACAATGTTTCCAAGCAAGAACATGCAAGATTGTCAATTGCTATTCAAACAGCTGTAACTTTCCCATCTTTTAAAATTTTTTGTGGTAGTGTTAATGCCATTGTTTTGTATAGATAGTCTGCTGTAAAAGTCACAGAAGATAAACAGGATTTTTTTGCATTAAATGTTGGATTAGAATTTCTGCTGCCTAGTTATTAGTATGATGATATATGAATGCTTTCTGAAACTTGCTTTAGACTGCAAGCGTGGGGTATGGCATTACACATGGTTTGTATTCATTCTACACAGATAAAAAAAGCAAAGTGCAGACAAAGGGAAATCAATTATTTTTGAGATATACAGTACAATAACTAAGTAGGTACTGAAAAATGGTGTCTCTCAGTTGTAGATCAGTTCATTGTCCTAGGGTGAAAAAACCTTTTTTTAGGCTTTTCCAATCTTATATGTTAAATTTTATGCTAGGATTTCTCTCTATAATTAGAAGTATTAACTGGAAACTGGTTTTCTGAAATCTATTCTTTGTACTGTAACTGGAATACCTAACCCTGTCTTAGATAAATGCAAAATACTGATGAAATATTAATGTCTTAAAAATGTCCCATTTGAAATTAAGACAGGGATGTTAATATCATGACATAATAAGAGCCTTGAAAACTTGACTTGCATCTACAGCATTATTTTTACTGAAATGCACATGGGGAGGCAGCAGTTAAAAACAACAGCCAAAATAATCTCATTGTGTTTCACAGATAGATTCACAGAAAAACTCATATCATTCCTCAGTGATTTCCCTGTAGGATACCTTCTGAGCACAGCTGATAGAGTGGGTACCAGATAGCACTCCCTGCTCACCCCACACAAACTTGTTTTCCCTTCATCTCAGGGAATGGATCATTACTCCACGCCTGTAGGTGCTACCCTGGTACAAATACATACCTGCTATTTTCTTTCTCTCCTAAAACAAGCTTTTCTGGTTTTACTTTAAATTTGGGACAATACAGGCCCCCTCTGGTGGTCAAAATAGCTTCTGTACATTTCTACAGTATTTCACTCAAAAGATGTTTTGCTGAGGGGCCAAAATGTCTGCTTTACATTTTAAAGTAATAGGACCATAGTTAGTTCACTTTTCTAAGAAAACCACTGGAAGGAGCCAAAACTGGAGGAGAAGAATGCATAGGAGAGGTGTTCCACTGTGTGTCAGGTCCCAGGAATGTGGTCAGTGACACTGACGGGTGCACACAGAGAGTAGCTGCAAAATTCATTGCACCAACCCTCCCTACCCAGCTGGCACACAGGAGTAGGGATGGTGTTGAAATGCCAGGGCTGGGTCCGCTACCGGGGGCAGGACAGTGCGTTAGGGAGAAATGAGAAACAGAAGGTTACTGCTGAGGAAAAAATACCTGTTTAATTTCACAGGCTGCTCTTTCTCTGGTCACTGGAAACCAGAGGCATACTGGATGTGGCGTGTTGAGGTACAGAAAGCAAGCAGAGGTGGATTTACTGGTTTCAGTGCCTCCCCTCAATTTGGTAGAGTTGCGTTAAAAATACAAAAATATTTGGACTTACAAGAAGATTAGGATATGCAACATTTACATTTAGAGGAAGACTCTTCTAATAACTTTTCCTTTTGCTCTAATACGTTTGCGTGTGAAAAAGTGGTATTTCCCCTTTGCTGTTGTGTTGGTGTTGTCCTCTGTAGCAAGGTATTTCAGCAGCATCTGATTTCCTGGACGTTGAGACAGTTTCTGAAACTGCTGGGGAAATCAAACAATGTTTGAAATCATGACGGCTTCTTTAAAAGCAGCTATCATCTGTGTCATCAGGAAGATAATCCCAATGACTATCCCAAATCAGTCTCAGCAGACACTAGACGGGGCTTCTCTTTCCCTTCTGAATCTGGCTGATGCTTGCACATTGCACAAGCTTCCACTGGCATTTCTTAGCCTGTTCCCTAAGCCCTGGACTTGACTTTCTGTCTGCTGCCTCCCAGCAGCCACACATACCATCCGCCACTCAAAGGATAAAAGAGTCCTGTCAACACAACAGCTGACCAAGAAAAAGAGTATTTCACCAATGTGTTTATTCGCTGAAGAGCACTCGATCAATTCTATCATTGGTGACAAAGAGGATTTAATAGGAACATACAATAATTCTGTTGTTGTTTTAAAACCCCACTAGCCACAATAATGGCTGCTGAAGCACTTATCATTGTCGTGTGATTCCTATTAGCCTGTTCTCAAGGAAGCCAAGGAAGAGGGATGGTGCTGTTTCATAAAAATACATTAGCTGTTTTCCCAGAATCCCCTGCTTTTCTTCATCTCCTAGTAGCTCTTCTGCCTGCCTCTGGACTGCAAAAAAACCACTGTGCCTTAATCCACTGTGACGTTTTAAAACTGCTAGCAGGGGTTATCCTGGACAAAGGCTTCTGAATGTTTTTTTTTATTTCCGTAGTAAGTCTGAAGGCCTGGCACAATTTGCTGGTGGGTTTGTACTGTTGGTAGCTCTGTGCTGCCATCAGAAAAGAGACAAGCTGCCAGAGTACCTGGATTGCTTAGAGTTTAGGGCATGGGGTTTTTGTTCCAGGTTATGAATTCCTATGTCATAAATAGATATTTCCAAAGGAGAAAGTTAGAAATGGGTATGAAAATTTTTATTTGTTCTTTTCAATGTAGGATTAAGAAAATAATATTTTTTATGACATTTCTCTTAGTTACACAGCCACAGCCATTTGCCATGTGAATAAGCAATATTTACTAACAGGGTTGTGAAGAGGATAACGGCTTTAAGAAAGAAAATGAAAATGAGTTTATGGCTGCTTTGAACTTTCTTTTTCAAAATTTTAAAAGCTGGATTACATTCAAAAATAGTTTTTTCACCTTAAGAAATGAAGATGCTATTCATATTCAGCCTTCAGATTCCTTCTCCTTTACTGAATTGAAACAGTTGTTATCAAAGTCTCATTCATGTATCAGACTCTGAACTCAGTCCTTAAGCTCCTTTTGATGAGCTAAATAGTTGTAATTCGTGGGCTTTCTCATAGATGATGTTTATTTTCCAGGTAACTGGTTAGCAGTGCTCCAGCTACATGAAATAGAAGTGTTAAGGTGCAATTCATGCAGGACTGTGGCATGGTTATGGAAAAGGTGAGTGACCAACCCAGCTTCTATCACGGCCTTGTTTCATCTTCCATGCAGTGAGCAGTGGGGCACTAATTTTGTGTTCTACTGACTATTCCTAGAACTCCTGTTTGCTGGCTTTTGTTCAAACAATGATTTTGGTTCAGGGCTTACAGGACAAGGAAGATCAGTCATGTCCATGTAAAACACTCTTGTGGCTTTTCTCTGAAGTTACTATAATTTATCAGCAACCCTTTTGAAGTGCAGGCACTAGGCCAGGACAGTATTCCAGTGGTATTTGCTCAGGACTGCGTGCAGACATACGATAGCTGCCTACTGGATACACCCCTGGGTGTCTGCTCATGGATCCAAGAGCAGCATTGTCTCTTTTAGCAGTGTGTCACACTGGGAGCTCCTGTTCAGCTGACAAAGCAGCATGACTCCAATATGTTTTCACCGACCTAAGGCTCATGAAAGAGATCCCTTTCTTTCCTAACTTCAGTTAATCATGAAGGGGAGCAGGATTACATTGAGGTCTTTTTAACCTTTTTTTTTCTTGGGGACTAGCTTCATTCCTGTGCCCCAGAAACAAAGACGTTAGGTATGAATGGCTAGATGGCTGAAAAGATCCATTCTCTTTCTTTGTTCAGGCAATATATAACAGATGCCAGCAAAGGTATTGAAAGAACTTTTGGTATGGGTATTCCTTCGACTGGGTGCTTGCATGCAAGAAAGTTTATATAATTATGATAGTAAGAGCTGATATTTAAATACTACCCTTGCTGCAAACTACTGATTAAAGCTGAACAGGACTACCCTATTTATCCTACTGCTGGTACTGAGAGCTGCTCCAAAATACTTTTCAAAAGATCAGTGAAAAAAAGTGATAAGAAAAATACAGTATGCAAGTGGGTAGTGTGCAGAGTGTAAAGGGCGTGTATATCCAAGCTGCTGTGAGGTTCCTAATAACTAAGATAGTGCATTCATGTGACAGAATCTGGCTGAGATTCTCCATCCTTCTTCCGCATTACTACTGTTGCCAGCTCTCCAGGCTGCTGTCAGGGAAATCCAGCCCCAAGGTGCTGTGTGCTGCATGCCCAGCAACCTGAACATCAGAGGCTGATAAAGATGCCAGGTCATGACCAACGGACAGAAAGAATTAAGTAAGGAATTTCACAGCCACACACGAGGGTGGTGCTGAGGAAGAGGGGATAGAGACAAAAAGAATTTGTCAATAGAAGTGCCCAGTTTACCAGCAAGATCAGCTGAGGACAGAAAAGGAAGTTGAGTTGAGCTGGTAGATCTAAACAAAACAAGCCAGGAGCGGGGCTGTAACATAAGGATGATCCTCCATAGCAGCAAGCAAAGGAAGGCAGAAGCATGCGCAGGCTTCACTGCTTTGTTACCAACTCCCTCTTAGTGCTCTGTACTTGGCAGGCTCCCAACTAACCCTCTGTGCCAGAGGATTTTTCTGGCTAAGGCAGTCTGCTGGCAGATGCTCCCCCACCTCAGACCCAGAGATACCATCTCCCAAACTGCCTTGTGACTAAGAGGAGGCTGACTATATTATCATTAGGGTATCCTGAGAAATATAGATAGGAATGCTGGCTACAGGAAAAGCTCTGAACATTGCCATGCTTGTAACATGAACAGAGTGCTTTTGTGTCTGAGGTTACTCACAGTGAGATTTTCCCTTAAAGACAGGGCTCACTTCATATCATCAGCCTGTAATACCAAGGTAGGAAAAAGCAAAACAAAACACCCTATTAAAGCTACATTTGGAAAGCATCCTCTTCAAGGCCTTCATGGGCTCGTGATGCTGCAGGCTGCAGTACCCCAGCTGTGGTGTGGACTGGTGGGCATTCAGACATTTCATGTGGCTTTTCAGCCCAGGCAGAACCCCTGCCTTGGTAGAGACAGCTTTTCCCAGCCAGGATGGCAGGACTGCTCTCTTTCAGTCTGCCCATCCCGTTTTTCAGACCAGTGGAATATCACATGGTACTAAGGGGATTATGTCACGCCTTCCCCCTTCCTCCTGCCTGCTTCCCACCCCTAAGTTCACTTGATTAATATTTCTATTGTATACTTTAATTAGCGCAATCCTGACTGCAGGCTACCTTCCCCTGTTCCTAGCCTCTTTCAATCACAGCAGTTTATATAATATACATTATTTTAAAAATGTTAATTGTTCAAGGACCTTTTAGGATTTGTAATGTTTAGCTTGCGGTGACCTTTGCATAGGATCTGCCCGTGACATGCATTCAGCATACACCAGTTTGTGGTGGCAGGCTGCCAAAAATACCCTGCCTCTTATCACCTCTTCCCCTCACAGTCTGTTTGATTTCTGGGAAACACTGCCAAAGGTGTTAATGTAGTCAAACCCTACCTGTATCTGTTCCTTAACACCTATCCCGTTCTGTGCCAAGCTAAAATGTTGCCTTTGGCATCTGAGAGAATCTGCATTTATGGCACAGCAGAATCTGACAATACAGACTAGCCCAGTGAACTGGAGTAGAGATCTCCATCTCTCAGGAGGGGTGCAAAGAGGGGCTAATGTACCCAGAGGGGTTTGCCAGCCCCTCGAGGTGAGAAGTGCCTCCAATGACTTTCTGCTGCTGCAAACTCTGAACTCCTACAGCAGCCTCAGCCACACCAGTGGGTGCAGGTATTAGCAATTCCACTGACCAAGTTCACTCTGCTCTTCACTATCTGTAATGTGAGTACCTATTGAGAGGTACCAATGATAAAGCAATCATGACAATGACAATCATGTCATTTCACAGTGTCAACCTAAGCATGCAGTGACCGAGGCAGATCTCAAAAGAGGGTGACCTCTGGCAGTGAAAAAAAGAAAAAGCAACAGTGAGCAGCTGGGAGGGTGCCCAGGAGCTTCAGTCTCTGACCTAGTTCATCTGCAGATACAGCAACACACCCAGGCAAAGCCTCATTAACATCTTTATAAATTTCTGCAATATCTGAGTGTTGTCTGAAGGTTTGCCTTGAACACGCCCACGCAACTGAGCCTCAGCTGAGCTGGGCTGTGGAATATACAGGGAAAAGTAACAACGTTTCTTTTTAAGAAACAGATATCAGCATCTGAAATAAGTCACTGTGCTTGACTTAGCCAAACCAAATTCCTGGTGTCTGGAGTTTTGTCTATCTGGTGATAGCAGGATTAGATACAATATGCAGGAATATACTGCGCGACCATGCAAAACCAAATAGTGCCGCAAAGTTAATTGTGGTTTAATTAATACAGTCTGCTGCTCCATGCTCCATCAAGTTTTTGATTATTTGTCCATCTTTAGATTTTCAACAAAGCATTCCTGCACTGTTGGATGCCTTCAGAAAAAGAAGAAAAACGTATCTTCCTTTCCATTTTGGAAGTTTGGCTTGATTTCAAGCCATTTTATTCAATAAAATAAATTTCTTTGGTTTATTGACAACACATTTGGCATGTCCATTTTTCAGGACTTTTTTAAGATTCTAAATTTTTGTGAATTTCACAGTGAAGAACATGAAATATTCTTTACACATGGCATAAAAAACTAAAGCAGTTTGAAAACACATTTTAGTTAAGGACACAAAGATGTTTCTGAAATATTAAATTTACTAGTAAACTTTGTTGAACAATTTCAATTTCATGTCTCAAACTCCAGCTTTTAAAAACGTATCTGTCTTAACTACAAATGGTACTTTCGCCCACTCAAACATTCGAGACCGGGTACTTTTTTCTTCATGGTTATTTGGTGTAAAAGGCTAAAAATAAAAGCATATTGTTCCGAGCATTGTGGACAGCTTTTCCAGACAGGGAAACTGAGGGTTTTATGACTTAGGAAAGCAGAGTTCCCAGAGGGCTGGTCTGCTTTTTTTCCACTCTTCCCTTTAGGATTTTCTGAAAACATTTCATTTACTGTTGACTCTGCAGTACATTTATAGTCTCATATTTTTAGGGTTTTGTGCATACCTCCCAAGTGCGTGTCCCATGCACAGAGAGGTATCAGCACACTTCTATACCATCGCTCACTCAGATGTGACCAGAGATTCAGACTGGTGGAGGGGCCTGGTTTTGGTTTTCCCCTTCCCAACCACTAGGCAGAAATTTGCTCTCTGCTTAGAGTGGGTTCAAGGTGAGTGTTCGGGGCAGCAGCTCTGGCAAGGAGGGGAGCCCTTGGAGGTGCCTGCCCCAGCCTGGGGTGCCCCCTTGTCCAGCTCCCAGGGCTGTGCCCCAGCCAAAAGCCCATGCCCTCCCATCATTTCCCAAAGGAAAAGCTAAGCAGAAGCAATGCAGCAGCAAGGTTTGAAAGGGTGAAACATGCCTTTGTCTGCTCCCTTGTTATGCTGAACAGCTGGGCTGGAGCTGCACGCAGCCCACGGCCATGAATGGCAATATTAACTTTAAAAAGAAAATCCTTGTTTTGATTGGCTGAGCCAGCTGTCTGATGGCACAGCTTTCCAGCAACTTAGAATTTCTTTGTAATTAGGGAATTGTTGCAAATTAGGGAACAATAACATTATATGAAGACTGATACTTAAACCAGGATAGCCAAATTTACATTCTAGTTGTATCTAAATTAATAATGTAATTTTGAAAGGAAACCAGAACCTAACAGCTGCTGGTGACTTCTCTTAAACTGTTTTAGAAGGAGTCAGATTATGATTTTTTTGAGTATTTGGACACATGATAGCTTCTTCTTAGAGTATACTTCTGTTCATTGATAATTTTATTTTTTTTTTATCTAGCAGTTTAACTGGTAAATGTATGAATGCCTTGAAACTTAAACCACCTAAAAAGTATTTTGTTTTCAATAGAGGGGTCCAGTGTGAATTTCATATTCAATACATGAGCCAGGATGTGATTAATTGTCAAGTAACTGTATGCCAATATTTAATGGGTTCTTAAACTGATAAGCTTCACTGTCATTCTAATACTTGATGTTTTCTAAAATGTTGCTGAAGTGTGTTTTCTCTAATGTATCTAATTATAAAAGTCTTAATTACACATTATTTTAATATTTTGTTAAGGCTATGTTATTTAAATGGTTTTTTAAGGCTAAAGCTTAGTTATTTAACCGATAAATTTAGTAGTCCAGTTAATAATTCTTAAACGTCACACCTTTTAAAGTGGTTTCAGACAAGACCATTGTCTACATCTATGTAAAAGAAATTTATATGGACAAATAAAAGGTATTAGGAAGTAAACTGGATATAAAGTCCTGTATAAACATAGGAGTTGTTATTAATCCATAAGTAATGTGCTAATAGACTTGCAGGTAACTAAACTTACATGTTATCCACTCAGGAAAAGCCTGAACTTTGCTAAGGTGGAAAGAAAACTCTCACACAGAAAGCAGGGAGTCGGTATCAAGTGGTGGAGCATAAATGGAGGCTGGAAATCGAAAGAGAGTGTCAGTTTTACAAAGAAGTGGTGGGGCAATGAAAACGAGGCTATGAAAATGACACTGGCATGCCTGTGCCCCAGAGCTCATTGGGTTGCTCCTAACAATAAGGACTGCACTGCTGGCAGTCTCACCCTAGGATCTTGCTTCATGGTCCATCTTGTTCTTGTGTAATGAAAGGGGCCAGCTTCCTGTCCTCTTAAGCTTCCATTTATCTGGGCATGGTACTCAGGAGAACTGGACTATAATTCTGGGAATGTTTCCAGCACATAGCAGGAAAAGAGACAGACATATGAGTGGAAAAAAAGTAAGACTGCAAAGCTCAGGCATCTTTGTATTACAGCTCCCCAAATTTAAAAGGACACCTAAGCAATGCTTGTGTTCTTTGCTGGATCAAAACTCACCTGTACGAGGTGCGGCATGTCCTGCCTCTTCTTCCTGGATGTATTTTCTCACACTATCCTGGAAGTTTATGCTGCTTCCCCTTCTCCTTTCACAGTCTCCCCTCCACATTCCCTCTGACCCCACACCACCAACATTTCCTAGGCTGTGTGTCTCTCCCCACTGTTTCTGCTTGTCCTTGTAAGGTGGGAGCAGGCCGTGGTTGGGTGCAGCAGATGTGCTGTGCCTGGGGCTGTGGCAGAGGGGCTCCCACACTTCAGGCTGAGCCCCTGCCCCCGAAACACAACCAGCTGTGCCTGCAAGACACGGGAGCCCTGGGGGGCCTTCAGCCCCGTAAATGGCTGCACACTTGAAGTCGACTACGCCTAATTAAACCCTTTTCCAGCACACCAGGGAAAAAACCAAATAATATCCGTCATCCTTTTGCCACCCAAACTGCTGTGTGTGTTAGAAAGTCCAGTGTTGGCCTTGCTTTCCTTGACTTTTCCCCTGTGTAAAATGGGGGTGCAGCTGTGCCAGTGTGTTGAAGTCTATAAATGAAAAGTGTTGCATAGGTGTGAGTGTTATTAGCTGCTTAATAGAACCAGACAGTTACAAATGAACCTGAGACAATGAGCCACAGCAGAATCAGCTTAAACCCAGATAAACTGACATTTTTGCTGAGAACTACTGAAGTACAAGAAAAACAATACCTCTGTAGCATTCCTGTAACTCCATCAAAATTTCTGTCTACCTGAGTCAAACACAACAGAGACCAAGGCTGAAAAGATCACTTTCTGGCTCACATTCTTTTCAATATCTCTTTCAAAAACATGTAATTCTGAACAGCTAAGCACCTTTTCTTTCTCTTAGAGCCTCACACAGATTTCCTGACAGGCTAGTCATACCACTGGCAGCTGTGTGCTCGGTGCCTTTGCTCCAAATAGGTGCTTTCCTTGAGTCAGGATGACAAAATCAGTTTTAGACACCAGGAAAGCAGAAGTATGGTTTGCCATCAAGAAATAAGCTTACAATGAACATGTCACCAAAATCTTTCTGTCTCACAACTGCTCACTGAGGGTGGCCATATGCAAAAGTGACTGGACTGTGATCCATGCAGAGTTATGGAGGGGGAGCCTGTGAGGCTAAGCTGGGAAAACATGTGAGGTTTTCCAAATGAACTCTGGGCTGAGGAGAGCACCAGGCTGTGTGTGTTTATACAGTGTCTATCACAACTGCAACCAGCACAGGGAATTGGTTCCTAACAGGGACAAATGTGGGGGGTTTTCTCCACTACCTTGCACTGTTACTTTTTGGTACAGTCCCCCAACCCCGTTTCCTCCTACTCTCTAACACCTCATAAAACAAAGTGCTTGGTTGACTTGCTAGTTTACAACAATGAAACTGGTATATATAGAGATTTTTCTTAGCCTTTTTCATTTGTTTGTTTGTGTTCCACCTGCCACTTCTGAATGCACAGGCTACAATAGCATTTCCACTGAATTTGGAAGATTTTTCCCTCAGTGCCAGTTTGTTGTGTCTAAGCTTTAATCTGAAGATTTTTTCAGAGTACAATAAGTAACAACTAATTGAGAAGTAATATACTGAACACTTTTCTGTAATATCTAGAGGTAACATGGTACCAAAAAAATTTGTACTGATTTTTCCTAAAGAACTTGGAAACAAAACAGTGTAACCATTGTATTTCAAACATTAGAGCAATTGTTCAGTATGTGTGGTGCAAGCCTAAATTTCTATGTCAGAATACAGTGCCAACTCTAAGTTTCTGTAAATTGTGGTAGTGTGGGCATGCACATGTTTAAACAAGTGCTTTCCTATCTCCAGGTTATACAGTCATATTTATGTATATGATTTGGAAAAGTCACCCAACACTGTAAAGTGATAAAAGGGAACCTAAACCATGTGCTTGGCTTTCACACCATTGTACTTTTTAAAACAAAGCAAAACCTGTTATGGGGCTTTGATTTTTCCTCTAAGTACATTAGCATATCTTATATATAAATCCTAATGAATTTATTCTTGTATATCATAAAACATATATGTAGAAAAAAGACCTAGTAAAACAAAGAGATAAACAGAGAATAATTAATTGCCTGCAGTTGAAAGTGGTTTGTGCCATAGTTTCTGTTACTTCAGGATGCTCATAATCCAGTGACTTTAAACATCTTTAAATTACAGGTTTATGCAGCCAGAATATGGGTGTAACTCCTTTTGGACTCAACAGGCTACCTAATGGCTTAACCTACTACTGAAGGTCAGGAGAATATCATTCATCTTCCACAATGCCTAGACATCACCAGCTACACTTCTAGAGATATCCTGGAAAATGAAACTGTGAAAACATTCCAAGCAGTTCAGTGGGATTATTATCTTTGACAAGATTCTCTTGACAACACACTAACCTTTGTGCACGTATCACCATAATACCCAATAATAATCAAAGGTCCCCCTTGGGACTGCTCTGCTTGCTGTGCACAGTATTTCACATGGGCTGGCAATACGAGGAATCAGCACTATGGTGGAAACTAATTCCTAGTTTCTCACTCACATTTTCAATTTAAGCATTCTTCGTTATTTTGAATGTTACTTTCTTACTTTTAAAGAAAGGTTTCTCACGTACCCTCCTAACATAGCACCTAGCCCTGGAAGATGCTAGTCATTGTACTGTACATCCCTCTTTGGATAAAATAGATTATTCTCTGAGTCAGTGTTTCTGGGTTTAGTAAGTCACAAAAGTAAAAACATTTTCTCATTTATAGTTCCTGCTGAAATTACGCTGTGGAAACAATGGTTGGATATAACTGTTAAGACACTGTGCAAGACTAGTTGATTATAGGATCAGACAGTATGCTCAGAGCATTAGGTCTTCCCCAATACAAAAACTAGTTTAAGAACTTGAATATAATTATTCAAATTAGAAGTGGACTTGAACAGGCCATGCTAGCCCTTGAAACCTGGTTATGCGACCTCCACACTGCTGCACTTTTGTTTCAAAGCCTTGTGCACCAGAGTGCTGCGATGAATGACCACATGCCAAAGGCATAATTTCCTGACAGAGACATGATCAGAAAGTATTAGAAAAGAAGAGTATCTCCCTGACTGAAAAACATTAACAAGATTAGTGGCTGCTTTACAAATAATTAATGTGAGAAGGTAAGCATGATGTTTTGATTAGAGAGCCAGAACTAGGAAAAACAACAAGAAGAATAAGGGAGTGAAGAAGACTGCAGAAAGAAAGCAGAAGAAAATTTGGGTTGTGCAGAGGGCTTTTATTCTCATTAGTATTAGGGGTCAGTATTGTTTTCAGCTATGAAAGATATGAAAGATAATTTAGATCTTATATCACTGAGACAAGGAGCTGAACAGCTTCTGCAGAAAAGAAATGTGTGACTCATGGAAAGAGTAACTAGTGAAGAACTTGCTCAACTTGAACTCTTGCTTATAGGGATTTTATTTACCCCTGGGGGAGGGTGAAGTTTTCCAGCTTGGCATAGAGCTAAACTACTTTACCAGCGAGAGAGAACTTGAAGCCTCCTTTGCTGAGAAGATAAGCTTTCATGATACAGGCTAACATGAAGATTATTGCACAACCAGAGAGGAAAAAGATGGCTTAAAGCAAAGGAGTTTTTAGCTGTGAAAACTAGCTAATGGAGTATTCAATACACATACCTAAGTAGACAGTCACATTAACTCTTTTTCATTCAATACACAAGACAAACCATCAAACTTTTTTTTTACAAGCAGGCACACTTAACATAAAAAAAAGGAAAAATGCTCCCTGCTTTGAGGATCCCTAGTAGCTCTTTCAACAAAATGATATTCATGGTCTCCTTCACAAAATGCTCCTTAGAGAATTCACTCAAAACAAGTTTTTGATTTTTATTTGTAATGTGAATAATAAGCTACCTGTCTGTTGATGTCATTATGGGCATTTTAGAAAAATCAGCTGTGGAGACATTTGGAAATACTTATATTCAAGAAAATTACTTGTTAAAGAGGTTTGTTTAGTTTAAATGCAAATGCAGCCTTTGCTCATCTATACAAATAAGTTTTAAAAGAAAGGAGAAAAACCCCCCACTTCCCTGATGTGCTGATCAGAGCTCTTAATAGCAACCTAAAATATGCATAAGTTAAGAAAACTCCCTGGTTTCCCAGTTTGCCCTCCAGAACAGGGCAGAACTTAATCCTCAGGCACAACCTACCTGAAAACATGGAGATCGCAGAGATGAGATGAGATTTGGATGCAGATTCCAAACAAACACTTTCAATAGGTGGGTTAGAAATATAGATCCTCTTTTTTTTTTTTTTACAAACCCTACATCAAATTGTGAAGAAATACTTAAACTGCTTTTGTGAATATTTTGTTCAGCACATGAACTATATGTAAAAAGACTTTGTTCCACCTAATTGTATTGTGAAGTCACTGAGATCCTCTCTGCAATAAAACCAAATTCTTTCAGAAGGAAAAAGCCCATCTCATTTTAAGACTAAGAAAGCCTAAGAAAAGGTAGCAGGTGTGAAAGTTCAATTTATCAGCCCTATCTTTGAGAAGAGCTAAATCAATTAGTATAAATCTATTCCAGTCTTTGAAAGATACATGATAACAGATGACAAGAGAAGACTGAAGAACTGTATGATTTTGGCTTGGAAAAGCTGCTTTAAATACTAAAATACTGAAGATGAAAATGTCAGTACTTGATGAGTTGAACCATAAAGAATCATAAGAGATTCCTGCAGAACTGAAAATGTTACGTATTGTATCTTTCACAAAACTGGCAAACACTCAGAAAACCACTGGTGTTTTTGCCAGTCAGTGCTAAGGATTTACATATGGTCTTCGTTCAGGTTTTCTTGACTGGAGAGGCTTTCTCTCAATTTAAATTGTTGGCAGTCCTGATTTCTGATTTTCATAATTGCAGTTGCCTTTAAAACAACTCTGGAAATCATCAAACATAGATTCCTGGAGCAGAATCCTGATCCTTGTCAGCCATGGCTACAACCCCACAGAAAATGAGGGGCAACACAGGTTAGTTCATCTTTGAAGGAGTAATCGAAGGTACTACTTGATTTTAGGTCAGAGATGGACATCAATGTGCTTTGAACAGGAACAGGGGAGAAGCTTCTGTGCAGAGGGAGATCATTCCTTTTGTCTTCTGATTACATCTTTTCAGTTCAAAATTGTACGTGCACTGATAGGTCAAAACTGTGGTCCTTGAAAATGCTACACTTGTTTGGGAAGAAAAGGATAGGAATTTGCTTCTTTTTCTTTTGTCTTTTTCTCAGAAAATTTTAAACTTTAATATGAACAAAGCTAGCAGATTCATCTACACAAGGATCTTTTTAATGTGCTGCTGGCTAAAAGTTGACACAAGCAAAATGAGAAAAAGAGGCTGCATGAGGTGAAACTGCATGCTACAAATGCCTGCTTTCCTGGATGACCTTGTTCTGGACAGATAATGGTTCTACTCTTCACAGCCCAACTACGTGTGACTCAAACAAGAATCTCACTCACAGACAGCCTATTTAGCACTGAGGCACATCCTTCAGACTTTTTTTTTTCTGCTAGGTATGCTGATGTGTACAGCTGAAAGTCTCTGCTCGCTGCTCTCGTGTGCTGCATGTGATCCTGTATTGCCCTGCAGATTTGTGTATTCTAACAAATCAGCCGCCTGGAGGAGGGAGGCAATGAAGGCTCAGGCTGTCGCTCCGGTGAGCTCCGGTGCCAGGGGAGGAGCTGCGGTCCGTGCCTCCCGGGCTGCCCGGCACGGCAGTGTCTGCCAGCAGCAGCGTGGTGTGGGCACGCTGGGGACGGACCACAAGCCCTCTGCTGTTTAGATTCATCTGCTGCTGCTTTAGGGAACGGTGGTAAATTACATGGCAGGGTCGAAACAATCTGACGGTTACAGAGGCTTGTTTTAAATACAGCTGTTAAGGGAGGATAACTATTTATGATTTTCAAAATCATGCCTGGTTTTTTTTTTCTTTTGCAGGTGAACGCTGCAAAACTGACTATCATCTGAGAAAGATTCTCATCAAGTAGTCACATAACTTTGATTCGGCTAATTAGAGACCATGTTTTGATTATCTGGTGCAGTCAGCCCCTACCAGGCCCTCCTTGGCTAAGCCTCTTTGCTGTAAGGCCAGACTGAATTTGTATTTTCTGAATACAGGTGCTGGGGTGGTGTGTCTCTCTACAGTACTATTATGTTACAATCTGCCTGGTAGCAAGATCAGTTCAGACTGTGTCTCCCATCATCTGTGAGCCCAGGTGTTCAGCCTTTTCCTGGGGTCTGCTTCATCCCTTCTGGGGATCTTCCAGTCCTTCCATCCCAGCTCTTCCCGTCCTCAGTCTCCTTCCCACCTGTAGCCTGCACCAGGAAGTCTTCTACATTATTACCCTGCAGGCTTGCTTTCTTGAAACTGGTTCCTGACCCACCCAAAATGGGCAGCAGCTGTGCCTGTTTCCACCTGAGGCTGCTTGTTAGACATGATGCCACACCTCATCATAGATGCAAATGGTAACTGAGGGTGGAGGGGACCCCCGGAGGTCTTCCTGCTCAGACTAGGGACAGTGTTCAAGCATCCTAATGCAAAACACAGACACACTGCAGACTGACATTAAACATCTCTGCAGACACATTTTGCTATTGGAGGAAAAGTGATGGAAATGAAAGCCCAGCATTTTACTCCCTACCTACTTTTAAAAATAAAATGAAAAACAAAAGCCTGTAATTTTCATTCCATCACCTTCCACCACAAACCTTGAAAGAGCAGCAGACAGAGAACCTATACACACACTCCCAACCTCTAACATTGGTGTGCTGGGAGCTGCTCCAAGTGCATCATTCGGAGTAGTATTCTGCCCTTTTTTTAATTCAGAGAGCCAGGGTCAGCTAATCTGTGAGCCCAGCTGGTCTTTAAACAATTATTTACCCTGACAGTCAAACTCAGATGCTAAGCAGGGCTGGGTTCCTGTCTCTTTGACATGCAAAGGAAGGTTAAACTGGACAGTAGATACCCAAGCTGTCCACCCAACATCATCCAAGGCTGTCAGAGGGGGAGACCAAACACAGGAAAGGCTGTGAAAACATTACTTTTCAGGTTATTCAGCAGCTGCTACAGGGATAATCACGGCTGGTGTTCCCACGAGCCACAGCTCTTCTTTCCATAGTTTCATTCCACTTCTGTCTGCTTCACTTCCACTTATGTTGATTTGCTGCTCTGCATAGATTATATACAATTATGAGAACTTTAAGACATTCCTCAGTGCTAATTGAAGTCAGAAGCAGCATTATTTTACACAGAGTCTTTTTCCTTCAGCTTTCATAAGTGTGTCTGAGCAATCTGAGCAGCACGCAGTGCAACGGTGAAAAATCAGGGTCCACTGCTGAAGTTTATTTTTGTAGAGGTTAGTATTCTTGGCATACGACATAGTCACGCTGTGAGGGTTTTCAAATATTAGTTATAATATTTACTTTGGTTTTGTGAAGAATATGTTAGTTTAAACATGTCTTCTCCTAAGGTAAAGTGAAATAATTGTGTGCATTTTCTTATTTTTGTGGTCCTTTCCACCTAATTTCCTCAGCAGTTTATTTATTTTCAGTGTACATGGGATTGTACAAAGAAACAAACAATTGCAAGGAATAGTGTAATAAAAATGTTCTATAGTTATTTAAATTGTTTTGTAGACAAGGTATATTTATTTCCTTGAGGGGAAGAATAATTGCAACTGCACTGTGTAGTGATTTTCATATCTTGAAAAAAAATCTTGTATTTCTGAGTCAGTTATTTTCTGTAGGTGAGGGTGACTGTGAAACTGCCAAATATTTTAGAAGGGATTTCTGCTAGTTTGGGAAAATGGAATTCAAGACTACACAAATCCACACAACTTCTTTCACTACAGCTGTTGTCAGTAACTTATAAAGAAGCCTACTCCTACTTGCCTTAAGTTTGTGTTTTGCTGGATATGGTGGTGGTCAGTGGTGACAGACTGGCATCAGACTTTTGCCAAATGGATCCAACTTTCAGTGTGACTTGCTGCAAGAAAAAACAATGTCCTTATTGCAATCTCCTTTGGTAGTAGCCTGAGTGGGAATAATGACTATTGTCCTACCCCTACTATCATTACTTTGTTTTCTTTTCCCATCCAGACCTGTGGCTCTGGAATATCTGCATGCTAATCTGTCTGCTTCAGAAACTGAGTGTCACATGGAATCTGTACTGCTCCAAGATGTGAATTCTTTTCATGGACCAGGCTCATCATAAAAGTTCCTTGGCCCCTGAAAAGCTGGTTTGCTTCAGGACGGCGTGACTCGAGCCAGAGGAGTCAGCAGGATTTATCACCTGGCCGGTGTGTACAGTGCCTAAGGCAGCAGAGCCCTGATTGCAGTGGCAGTGGGACAGTGGCCTTGGGAGATGATGAGTTCTTTCAGAGAAGGTGCTGGGGAAGGCACATTCATGCACCTTTGATTCAGCAAATCCAGGGAGGGGGAGGCAGAAAGTTGGTTACCAAAGGTAACACAGTGTGAGTCTGGAATTACTGGGACGTGCCAAGTATGGTGATTAGAGATCTCCAAATCACAGGGAAGGTCACCAGTACTGAATGGGTACAGCAAAGCTAAGCTGCCTCCTTCCAAAGCCTCACACATCTATCCAAGCCTAGTGTGACTGAGTTCCTTTGAAGTGAATGTAAGTGCCTACATGAATAGAGTGATCAGGACTTGTCCTTGTGTGAAACATTACTAATGATATTTATGCTGTGGTAACACTCAGGAACAGTTGAGGCCTCAGGATATTAGTGAAAACTGTAGAGTAACTACAGTTTCTGCCTGAAGGAACAAACAACAATCAGGGTTGGAAGGTACAGTTCTGTTTGAAAAATTGCAGGCAGAAATGATACTAATATCTACATGGTCTTACTCTCCAAATCACATATGTATTCAGAGTCACGTGTGCTATATACTTTAGTGACATAATAAACACCAATTACTTCTTTTCCCGACTCTGATGACAGTTAGACTAAGCTGTTTTCTTTTGTTCAAAAGAAATACTCTCCACATTAGAGTCATGTTACCTGTACAGAGCTATGGCTAAAGGTATAATTTAGCCTGCAAAATACAGGACTTTTTTGCCAATAATTGTATAGTACAGAAAAGGAAAAGAGCAAATACAGGTCTCCAGCTGATTCTCAGCTTACAAAAAATTACAGAGTGGTTTTCCTCCTTTAGCTCAGAAGAAGTTTGGAGTAATATTACTGCAGCTAATGAAACTACAGTACTGTAAAAGTTCTCTATAGCCAAAATTGAGGCTAAACATAGCATTCAGCTTTGTCAAACTCTAATGTTAAATGTGAGCTCCCCACCCAGCTTTCCTTACAGGCCAAGGCTTGCTGCCTGGTGGATCTACAAGATCACCAGCGCCATTTACTGACCCTGTAGCTGGACACATCAGGCATTGCTGATCATTCAACTTACTGCCTGGCTGATGTGGACATCGAGTCACAGGGAGGTACAGTGGCACTGTGATGCTTATTGCTGGCTCAGCTGACTTCACCCTCAGCATAACTGTGCATCCTCCCTGAAGCGTCCTGCAAAGGGCTCTGCATTGCCCTGCGAGCCTGTGCACAAAACATCATCCATGAGACACGGGGCAGCAGTCATTTGATGTAAAGAATGATGGAGGTCTGAGTGCCACCAGCTTTGGCAGCTCAAAACAATTGTCCTTCCTTATTCAACTCACGGGACTGACCCCAAAGTCATGAGACTTGAGCAAAAACATATACGGCAGTTTAGCTCTTCCTTTTATTTTGGTTTGAATAATGCTATTTTGGTTCTTCTTGTAGATACTCACACTCTCAAACTGGATTCTTCTCTATCCATTAAGCCTTTAAACTTGAAGCAGTCCTGCCATCTCATCAGGCAGCAGTTTTGCCTCCTGCATCTGTCCTGTTCCCAGTGTTCCAGCCAGTTCTACCCTTCTCAGCCTCACCCTTACAGCAGAGCATCCGGAGGTCTGCCCCTCTGGTGGGTGGTGTACAGACTAAGGAACTTTATGTTTCCTTATGTTCACCCTTTAGTCACAAACCACAGGGGACAAGAACAGAAACAGTGCAAACTGCTTTCCCAACTCTTCTTCAAAAGAGGGGTGTGCCTGAAAGGAGGTGTAAGATACTAATTCCTGTTTGTCACTGCTAGCTCAAGTCAGTGTCTTTTCCACAGGAGGTGGGGAGGCAGCCAGAACAGGTTTCCCACAAGCAGTGACAACATTTACTAAAGAATCCTCAGAACTTCAGTAGCCACCTGGCTTGATTTTAAAAGGCCAGCATCTGGCTGTTTTGTGCTGGATGCACTTTTCATCCTTTGAAAGCAGAAACTTTTTCATCTGAAGAAATCTTGAGCTGAGATTTAGTCCGCAGTGGTGGTTCACTGAAGTCCTCTTTTAGCTCTTAAACCTTCTGTGGCCAACCTGATGTGTTACTGGAGCCAAACCTGGTCCCTAACATCCAAGACCTTGTGGAGAAGAAGGAGGGGGAGGGGGGGAGGAAACAAGACCAGGTAGCAGACAAATGGAAAAGTGTGTGTTTCCTTGCTAGAGGGGAAAAAAAAAAGAGAACACTGAAAATCAGATCTGCCATGTAAATTTGTGATGGGTGCTTGACCTCTAGCCATTAATTTCAGATAATACTAAGTATTTTTTCAAGAATGTTTTTATACCTCAGTGTTTCTATGCAAGGCATCCACCTTTGTGGATATATTTCCCTTGAGGTTCCTTACCATTTGCTGTACAGTAGCCAGTAACACACCACATTTGCCCACTGCTTGACATGACTTAAACCTCACATTTCTTTAAAGCAACTGGCTTCTGCTGTGGAATGATGCAGTTTTCACCCTCTGTTCGACAAACCCAGCCACACACGGAGCTGTGATCTCATTCTGGAAAACTTCTGAAGGACAGCGTCCTTGTGCAGAGCAACAATCCTGAGTACCATGTCAGTTTCCCTCTACTTACTCAGTCTTCACCTCTCCACACTGGTTTCAAGGTGTTTTTCCGTTCCCTAAATACTGTAAAAACATTTAGCATAGTTGGGATTCACAGTAATTAGCCTCTGGAAGGCTGAACAGTTCACTTGCTGGGAACGTCTGCCAGGTAAAAAGACAATAGATGTATATGTTTGCTATGAAAAGAGGCAGTGATCTCACAGTTAACTTCCCAGTTAACTTCAAACTGGGGCTCTGAAACTTTTAGGCTTTATCTCAGTTTTTGTCTGAAGCACCACAAAGTTTCATTCTCATTTAACCGACTGTGGATTTAGAATACCCAACTACTTGTGGCATTTTCTTTTCAAACACTGGGTTTCAATTCAGACCACTGGAGGCACAGGAGCAGAAGCCTTTAAACATTGATGTGGATCCCTTACATTGTGACTGTAGCAAGCTCCAAACTCTCATCTATTTAAAACATCTATTTATTTTTGAGCAGTTTTAAATAGATGAGAACTAAGGAGGAAGAGGCCGTTGTGCTCCTAACACTGGTTCTTGCCTAGAATCGAGTCGATGTAAAACCCTCCTGCTCCCCTTGCCGACTGTGTAGCTGTGCCAAGAGCATTTAAGTGCAAAATCTCGTCAGTTTGGAGCCGGGGTCAGTGTCCTTAAAGCTTTGGAAAAGAGCAGAGGAGAACCCTGGGAGGAGGACCTGAATTCCAAGCTATTGGATTTGCAGACTGATTCTCCACAAAGTTTCTTGGAAAGAACTCGGACACATCAGCTTCTGAGTATTTTAAAAGATGTAACCTTCGGGTTATTTTGTGAACTTTGTTTTTTTTTTTTTGTTTACAGTGCTAAAGGATGAGATTAGTTAAGACATACTGGAGAAAAACGTGGGCAGTTTTGCTTATACGTTAATTACGAGCGTACAATTGCGGTTTGTATTTCATTCTTTACTTAATACATACTGCTTTACGAACATAAAGAAAAACAAGGAAGAATATGGTCCCTCCTAATCCTGCTAAGATTTCTGCTAAGAGCAACCTTTGGCTCTCATCGGGCTGAGACAGAGGAATGTGCTTACCTTAAACGTGTGTAAGCGCTTTCATCGAGTTCCCACCTACAGAGTGAAGCACGTATATTACGCTTTTGGGGCTTTAGAGCCTCACCTCCATTAAAACAGAACAGAAATGTCCAGCTGTTGCCGAAGTACAGGTACGCAGCCCCAACAACCCGGGCAGCTGTGTGGGTCGGCTCCCGGGCAGAGGGCAGGTCGGCACCCCCAGGTTCCAGCAGGTATTTTGTAGGCTCCGGGGCCGGGATTCCGCGGCCGCTGCTGTCGCTGCCCGCCCGCCCCGGGTCACCTGGCCCCGCCGGGCCCCCTCCCCTCGCCGGGAGC
>VZTZ01044211.1:550051-567642 GCA_013400955.1 Drymodes brunneopygia | reverse complement strand
GAGGGGCTTCGGAGCAGCCCACACTGGCTCTAGGGCCGTTTCTCACACACGCACGCAGACCCCTGGCAGCTCCGGCAAACGAGACATCTGCTCTCCATTGCGACCACCCCACTCCAGCAAACACCCTTCCCCTGCTGCTCCTCCTCCCTTCCCGCTCCGGCTCGCAGCTCGGCTCGCACCCGCCGCTTCCTTTCTTCCAACGATGTTTTCCTGCTCCACGGGGCGAAGTGTTTGCTGAACTTTCCTAACAGTTTGGGGGGCGGGCGGGAGGATCCTGAAGCTTTTTTTCTTTCTTTCCCCCGCTCGGAGCAGATTGGGGGGCAGCGAGCGGAGGAGGGTTCGGCGCCCCGGGTGGAGGTCGCACAAACACGCGTCCTTTGGCAGGGAGGAAACCCTCGCACCACGGCTCCGCGAAGTTCGCCGGCTGCAGGGGCTCCCGCTGTGGAAATGGGTCGGATCAGATGGGGCTTCCTCCTCCTCCTCGCTGCCTGTGCGCTTTTGTCACCAGGGCTCGCAGCCTCCGAAAAGGGCAGGCTAAGGAGGATCACGTACGTCCTGCAGCCCAGCCGGGGGGGCTCCTCCGGCAGCCGGCAGCAGCGCCCGACCCTCCTCGGGGGGGAGCAGCAGCAGCAGCGCACGTTCAATGTGCAGCTGAACACGCGCTACGGCGGCGGCCCCCTGGAGCGCACCCGGCGGATGAGCAAGCCGGGCAGCGCCGCCGTCCAGCTCCGCTTGGGTCCCGCCGGCCAGGGGCACCCCAACTCCGCCGCTCACACCTCCTCCTTCGCCAAGCCGGCCCGCTTCAGCCCGCGGCCCAAGGCGCCGCCGGGGCCCCACGGCAACAGCAGCGCCGCCCTGCCCCTCCGCCAGAAGCACCAGCTGCCGCCGCTGCCGGGGTAAGGCGCCCTCCCGTCCCGCACGGCCCCGCTCCACCGCCGCAGCTCCTGGCCACCTCCAGCATCTCTGTCGCGGCCGCTGTCCCCACCTCGGGAGGGGGCAGAGGGCAGGGGGGCCGCCCCGGGGGCACCGCGGCGTTACTTGCCCGGCCCCGGTGCCCGGCTGGCCACACGCCCTCCGCGGGCACTGAACACCCGCTGCACCTGAGGCCTGGCCGGGGCCAGCTCACCCCGCCCCGGGAGCCTGCGGCGGCCCCCGCGCCCGGCGTGAGGCGTCGAGTTTAATCGGGAGGTTTAAGTCTTCCCGCCTTTTGTCTCCCCGGCCCGGCGCCCGCCCCGCCGCCCGGCTCGGGATGGGGAGCGGCGGTGCCTCGCCGGACACTGGTCCTTGTTTGCTGTTCCCGCAGGGTCAATGTGTGCGGGGGGCAGTGCTGCCACGGCTGGAGCAAGGCCACGGGCTCCCAGCGCTGCATCAAACGTGAGTAGCCGTGCGGTCCGGGAGGGGAGGTGTGGTGGAACCGAGGGGACCGCGCTGGCACCTGGCGAGGGGCTGGATGTTAGGATCGTCTGTGGGCAAAAAGGTGCTGGCTGAGCTGCAGAACCCTCAGGATAGATGTATCACCATTTCCGTCCTTACATCCCTTCTTCTTAACCTTCACCTTTGCTAAAGGATGAATAGTGGGTATCTCGCATTCATTCTCAGCACAGATAGTGGTATTTTTGGAGAGAGCTTTTGAAGGCTTTGTGTGTGTGAACATCCCCTCCCCGACAGTTCGTGGTTTTTAGGAGTTTTTAGAATGGAGGGCTGAACAGGGTAAAGAATCGACCAGAGGAGCGCAGGTGGGGAGCAAAGAATCGCCATCTATTCACACTGTCCCTTCACCAGTACCCCACGTGAGTGATCCCGTGCTTTAGCACATGGAATTTTTGAAGTGCTGAACAACGTGAAAGAAGTGGATTTGGTGAAGGGGCTCTAGAGCGATGTACCTTTACTGGGATAACTAGAAACACAAAATACATGCATAAAATAACACTGATCGAGTCAATCCTGCTATGCTCTGCTTGTCCTTTCTAATGGGAAACTGGAAGAATTTCTGCTACTTTAGGCAAGATTCAGAATGATTGCAGATGGCTAAACTGAGTGATATCATGAGGTCATGAAAGACTGGAATGGCATACATCTTCAGGAAACTCCTGTATCAGTGAGATTGGGCAGATCTTGGAATATTGCTGTAGTACAGCAGGACAGATTACTGTCCCTGAAGGAGTTGGAGTAAAAAATGCTTTCAAGACTTTTTTTTTTTCCGCAGTGGCTTTTGTCCCTGTGTGGGATTTTTCACAATAGGGAGCAATCACTTTTGTAATCCTGGCTAAGGTCAAGTACCTTTGACCTGCATGGACCTGTTGCTAAGAAGCAAAGACTTTATGATAGTAGTTAAAGACAAAACTTCACGATTTCCCTACCAATTTAGATGCGTATTTAAGATACTCCTAAATGAACATTTTCAAATGTTTCAAATGTTACATGCTGCTGCGTTAAATTAGTCACTCTTTTTGCTTAACATCTTATAAGTACTAGAATGTTTTTCTTCAGCTTACAGTGGTATTTTCAGGCTAACTGCAGAGCTTAATAAACACCTACTTTAGCTTAAAGACCAATCAAACTGAAAAAAAACTTGGTCATTTCAGGACATTAAGTGAAAAATGTATTTTAACTGTGCTATTGTCAACCAATTTTATTTTCACTATTTTGAACAAAACCCACACAATGGCTTTGTTTGGTTTCTTTATGGCTTTTTCGCTATCTTCTAGTAACTTTCATTTCCGGGTGACTTTTTTGTTTGTAAGTTAAGTCATATTATTTGCTCTCTGTCCTTTATGTTCTGTCTTTTTCACTTCTCTGGCTATCATTCCTCTTTTTTTTGGATTACTTTTTATTTTTAGAGTCTTCAGTAAGGACTAAGTCAGACAATTGTATTTTTATGGGATTACTGTGTAGAATTTAATTTAAATCCATTAATTACTTGGTTAGCTCATGCAGTTACTGAAGGAATGGAGTAGAAGAGTTAAAGGTGGTGGGATTTTCTCCCTGACCTTTCTCATTTTATGCCTCTGATATTAATTCCTCCTTAGTATTAAATATTTTTACTCCCTGCTCTGATGCTACTCTAATTCCTCCTAGCAATGGTATAATGCACATGGCTTGGATTTTCTCCGTTTCACCCCTCTCTTGGCAGGCCAAGGGAAGCACTGAATGTACTGAAGTTGTCTGTTTTGTAACTTAGGCAAACCATGAGATAGCATTGACTTGATTCAACTACGGAAGATTAGTCTCACAGTCATAAAAGCCAGATATCACCTTTTCTGGAAGCTCCTGATATTCCTTTCAGAAGAGGAGAAACCCTATAACTGAAAAACAGTTAACCCCTTTGTTTCCTGTAAAATTAAGTGAGTTTTTAAAATTCAGATGGTGGGCTTTGTTGATTTTGTGTGGATTATTGGAGTAGTGGATTAACTGTGCCACAGATGCTGGCACACCTGAGCTGACTTGATGCAAAGTCAGTTTGATTCTGCCAAGGTTTATTAGTTCAGGCTCAGTATCACTTTAATAAGCTATTTAGTCTCTAGGGTCAGATTTTATTCTTTTGCATGGTGCAAAGCCTGAGCTAATGAACCCCAGGCCTATACTGGCCCTTTCCAGAGCCAACTTCCATTCGTCTGCATCGTGCTTCCAGAACCAGAGTGCTGAGAGCCAGCTCTGATCAGCGAGGTTTATTAGCTCAGGTGTAATCCCAGGCCGGAACAAGCAGCACGTGTTTCTGCTCTGCTGCACCTGTGTGAATAAGCCTGCCTGGAACCCTCAGAAAGAGGGGGTGAAGGGCAGAGGTCTGGTCTTGCAGCCAGGCTGCCTTCCCTTCCCTTCGCCTGGCATGGGGGTGTTTGCTGGCCCTGCTTTCTCACATGTGAGGCTGTGGCTGCCGTCCCCTTGGGTGACTTCCGTCCAGGTGGGTGGCAGTCTGCCTGGGAGCAGTGGCAGCCACATGGCTTTTCCCTCAGTAGCAGCAGCAGGGGGTGTTTGAAATGTTTCTGTGCAGGTCAGAGGGCAGCATCTGTACGGAGGAGGCAAGGGAACTTTTCAAGTCTGTTTTTCAAAATTTTAGGCTGAAGCTGAGCTTCCTGTTGTGTTTACATTTATTCATGTTTTCTTGGAAGCCTGGCCTCAGAAGGTGAGCTACTGTCTTTCTGTAAACTGTATGACAGTGCCTACCGTATCCAATTTACTCATGTAGGGTTTTCCCCACTCTGTCCCTACTATTTCAGTTTTACGTTGTAAAGTTTAAAGAACTTTTTTCAAACTCAGAGTGACTTAAATGATGAACAACTGCATTCATTCTAAATAAAAAGATGAAATGATAACAGTGTTAAAAGTATTCAGAATTGCTTTATGCTGGGCATATGATGCCTAACAATCAAAACCAGCCTTTTTGAAGCTTTCAGAACCTCCACCTTTGGGTAAAGACAAAGGTGGGGAAAATTGAACCACAACAGTAAACATCTAAGAAATTTAGAAGCACGTGAAAGGATTTAGGACAAGGATTGTCTTCCAGTCATAGTTATCATAGGTTATAATCTGTGCAAGTGCAATAATAAGATACCACCAAGGCTGGAGACACCATGTTTTGTTAGTACTTGTTGCATAACAGAGCTTTATAGAAACATTAATTAGCTCTGTAACGTGTCTGTAAGGCAAGTAAAGCTTAGAGTGTGGGGTTTTTATTATTTCATTTATGGAAATTAAACCATAGGTTAAATGTGGTCTTGGACAAGTTATAACAACTGTCAGGAAGGCCTGTGCTGGAAATCAGGAGTTCCCACTACCCAACTGCATGTTTATCCTGTGGAAATCTGTTGTCTCCTACTTTTACTTACTACTAAACTAGTGTTAGTTAAAGCTACTTGTACAAAATATGCTCTTCTGTTTGTTCTGGTTTTGTTTGCTTAATGGTACAAGGAGTTGTTTTTCATGTTGGGAATGTAAGAAAATTACCTTTTGTATGTAGAATCTGATATCTTAAAAAGATAAATAAGAAGAACCACCTTGTTGTAGTAGTACACTCCTTCTAAAATGTGTAATATGTTTTGTCTAGAGTATTAGTAGCAGAGGCTTGTGAGTGTTCTCAATGTAAACTGGATGGTTAAAAAAATGGGAAGGAGAGAGCTGGCAGTTTTTAATGGCATGAGCTCCCAACTGCAAAGGTGTAGGAGATGCTCACAAGGCAAAGATGTGAGGAAGTGGATTTTGCAGGAACACATTTAGAGTAAATTTCCAACAGGGAGAGGAATTGTTATCTGTGTAGAATCCAGGTATGCCATCTTTGTCAATTAAGATTAAAAGGGCCTTTCTTAGCTGAAGGTGTTGTGTGTGTGCGGGCATGTATTCCATGCATAGGGATAGTATTTTGGTGTTGGAACTGGACTGAATTCTAAGGGTTTGATCATGAACTGTCTGTCATGTGCTTGGGCACCTTGGGAAGGTCATCAGAAAATAAGAAACCAGGCTGTTGGCTTTTTCTTTGTATTGAAGGATTATCTTGCTAGTTCTCTTTTAAAAAAGACTGTGTGACTCTATGTTAAATAAAGACGTTACAGAGGTTTAATTTATTTTTCAGAATAAGAAAATACACAGCAGTAGGTACTTGCTGCTGTAGAGGCAGGAGACTAGAAAGTTGTGTGAATATTTGGCCTGAGGAAGGGTTCCCCTTTTTCAGTTTCTGAATCTGCTTGGCCTCTGCTTGTGTACTGCTGTTCATTTTGAGCCACCTCCTACCTAAACTTCCAGAGCTGTGCTTCTCTCTGTGGCTGAGTTAGCATGCTACAGATGTGTGTCTCCTTCAGGACATGGGCACTTGACTGTGTAACCAGTGGTTCTGGATCATCTGGATGGAGTGTCCTCTAAATTGCTTCCAGCTTGTGATTCTGAATCTCTTGGGGAAGGTGAAGGAAAGGTTGCACGCTTAGGACTTGTTCTGAAATGGGGTTAGGATTCAGACCTGGAAACTTAGAAACCTACATGAGTCCTCCAGTTTGGACATAAAACTCTGTATCACTAAATATTTTAGTGTAGGTTGCTCAGAATCTACTCTTTTTCTGTCTTCAGTTCAGCTATTAGAAATGGTGGCATCCAGGAGAGCTGTACTTTTCATCATTGGAACTGAGTACTTCAAATGTTTGCAGCTGTGCTTCTTGGAGGTTTTCTGGTCACAATTGGTTCCTGAGGCTTGTGCTTAATCAGTTTTGTGGCTTTGAGTTTTACCAAGTTCTGTTTATTTACATTGTGTATACAAAGCCTAATTATAACATACTGTCCCCAAATGTTGTTTCTTATTTTAAGACCAACATCTCAGTAAAAGCCATATCAGTCTCCCTCAAATTATGTCTAAATCAAAATTTAATGTCTGAGTTTTAAAGAGACTAACTACTTTGACCCCATGTGACTGACCTATACATTAGTCCTTTTTAATCTATCCTTTGATGTGGTTTATAAACAATTCAGAACTGAAAAACTGAAAGTTTTGGGAAGATTGGTTTTGTCTTTGCTGTGCTTGCTACTATAGTATGTAAATAAAACTTTTGAATTTCATGTACAGGAAATGGGCTTTTGTAGTGAGAAAGCTCTTGTTAGCCCTTGGTGGTAATTCTACTCTGCTTTATTTTTTGCTTACTGCCCTTGGGAAGGGGGTAGAATGACAAGATCCAAATTCTTGTAGTCTTTGTCTACAATAGCAAGCAGCATGGAGCTGATCTGTAGACAAAACCCTTTGGGTCTGATGACCTGAGGCCCAGCGTATGTTTTTCAGGGCTTAGTGTTTTATTTTGAGCAAGGTGTAGTCTGGTCTTCAGGAATGAACACCAATATGAGGCTGAAATACATCAGGTGCTTTCTTGGAGCGCTCATGTTTTGAGTTCAGCTTTTTATTATTTAGACGTATTTTTTTCTCTGCACCTTAAGAAGGAGAGTGCATGTACCCAAAGATGGTCCCACAACACAAACCAAAACTCTGTAAGTGCAATTGGTACCAAAGCTTCAGGGAAGACTGACCTGAATAAGCTGTAATGCAGATTTGAGCACAGTGTCTGTCTCCTGGCCATGGTTGGCAGCCAACCTCCCCTCCTGTGAGACCAGGCTGTAAAAGAGCTGTGAGAAGATGGGGGAGCTGTTAGCTGCTGCCTGCTCTACACGTGTGACCGTGTCATGTGCCATTCCTTCATTTTGGTGAGGAAACTTACGTCCACAATTAGCATGAAGTGAAACCTACCCAGCCTTCTCTTTGTGAGACACAGGGGACTTTACTGGAAACAAGCTTATAATGGCACATAGTCTGTTTCATACAAATAACTTCAAGTGTGTATAGAATTAAGACAGAACAGAAAAAAAAGAGAACCTTAAAAGAAACTTCTCAAGACGTTGTGCTCCCAGACAGAGCAGATGACAGATTGATAGTGAACTTGTTCAGCTCATTGCAGCAGTTAGTGTTACAAAAGAAGCAGGACCTGCGGTAAAGTCGTGGTAAATCTACAGTGGATAAAAAGTTCTGAACTCTCCCTTCTTAATAGAGAATCAGAAAGAACACAGAAAACTGAGGTGTTTTGGTTTTTTTTCCCCATCTCCCTTTCAGTTTGTTGGCTGTTTGTTTTCAATGTGTAACTTAGAAGTAGAAAGTTGTGTGGGTGCCAGGGAAAGCTGAGGTTCATCCATCATTTGTGCACCGTCTGGTTCTGCACATGTACAGGAACAAAATGATGTATTGACAGTGAAGTGACACTTTGATACTTACACTGCTAGTCTTACACCTCTCTTTGATATGGCCACTCTTCCTGAGGATGGAGAAGGGAAGAGCTGGAAGGGGGGGCATGTTCCTGTCTCCCTCCTCTCCTGCAAAGTGAGAGAGAGCAGGGCAAAGGGGCTGTGTGTATGGGATTAGTGAGCCTCCCAACCTTGGGAAAAGGGGGACTCTGGTGAGGGGTGGGGTTCTGCTTGAGAAGAAGAGTGCAGCTTTTACCTTGAAGGGCTGCTTGTGCCAACTGGTCCTGCCTTAATGCAAGCTTAGATTGCCTGGGAGCTGTAGGATTTGTGAAGGGTGAATGAAGAGGGGCACACACCTCCCTAAACTGTCTCCTTGGTAACTTTGGAGTACTGGGTGTTTGTAACAGGTTATTGATGGTTCAGGTTGTCAAGTCAGTCCATGTTCTGTAACTGATACATTTGTTGTTAGACTGATGTTGGGTTGGGTTTGAGGTTTCTTTCTTTAGTTGGCTTTTTGTTCTGCCTTTCAAAGCAGGAGGACTTGTGTAGCCTAATTTACTCCTAGAAAGTAGATCCTGCCCATCAACTATGGAAAGAAAGCAAATCTTTAGCATTTCTCCACATCAATGACTTCACACAGAGGGGGAAGCAAGCATTTTACATGTTAGCAAGGCAAGATGTGAATTTAAATACAGAACTAAAAATAGGTCTGCTTGGGCATGTTCTTTTCTTTGTGAAGTGCAGATAGTAATCCCTGCATATGGGAAATTGTTTTGTGTCCTATGGTAAGATTTGCTTTTTTTACAGTTTAGACCAGGTTTTTATTATCTCTAGATGGCAGTTTAGGCCTGGATTTTCAGAGAAGCTCAACCGAATTGTGAAGTCTTATTGAGAGTTGGTTGGATTTAGGAAAAACTTGATTGTACTTACTGTTTTGCTTTCTCTACTGTAATGAATAGTTTTTTCTCTACTCTTTTTTTTTTTTTTTAACACTTCAGTTGTCTGAATCCTGCATCCAGTTAAATATTTCCAGTTGGCTTTTTACTGAGCTTGTCTTAGTTTGTTCAGTTTCCTGCATATTTGTTATGAAGTATTTTGTAACAAAATTAGTAAGCACTGTACTGAGAAATGTTAAGACAATTAAAAGGGTTGTGTACTGGAGTGTTAACCATTCCAGCAGCAAAAATAGTGTGTAGCATGTGAATCTGCTGGTTTCCTTGGCTTAGTCCACTCTGTAGTGAATGATTTTTTTAATTTGTGGGTGCTGGAATGATAAAGGGATTTGTAGCATGTGAAATGTTTGTATTGTCAGAATATGCATAGTTATGATCTCCTACAATTAAATACTTTGTGTCTCAGATTGTACAATCTTAACTATTTAAACTATATAAACTCCAGTAAACACAACATGACTGAAAATGCCAAGTATCAAACAGCATGTTATATTCTTGTTACTGATAGAATAATGTATCCTTTTGCTGAAGTTAAGCTTTTGAGGTATTTGAGTACAGTTGCTATTCAATTCTGATAAATCTTGGCATTTAGAGATAATACCACGGAGATAAATAGAAAATAATATTAATAAAGTACTGTATGCTGCCATTAGGTTTGGAAACAGCTTTTTTTTGTGTGTTTTTTTAAAAAGAAATATGTATGCTAAAAGCATTGTTTTTTGTTTCCCTCCCTTCCTGGAGGTCATGTTTACATGCCAGTGTGGGAATGAATCTGTTGGTTTGAAGTGGACAGCAAAGAATTCCAACACATGCTTTCATTTGAAGTATATTTAGGGAAAGAATTCCTTAAGACTATATAGTTATGATAAAAACAAGTTCCTGTGTAGAAAGACACAGATGGTTGTAATACTACCTCCATTAGTAGTGTAAAGGTCATGCAGGCTTTCTGCAGTTAATGTAATTTCTTAGGACTATATGAAGTAATTTCAAGGGAGTTTTTTATTATATAGTCTTAGAACAAGGTTGTATCACCCCTGGTTGCAAATTCCTCTCTTCCCCATTCCAAATGAATGTTTAGAATTATTGGGTGTATTTCTAGTAAACTTTTCCATTTTTGAAACCTCTTTGGTGTGAGATACTGAGAGAACTAGCTCCCCAGAAAAGCATTAGCTTCAGTGAGCTTTTGGGTTTCTGGATTCCAGTGTTGCATCCTCAGTCCTGACAATTACTTAATACTTAAAAGGATATTCAGAGTAAAAGCAGAAAATTAAGTAGTGGGCTAAGCAGTGGGGTATTTTGGAGAACAGGAAATTCTAAAAAACATTACTCTTCTTCAGGATGTCAGCACCATATTCAGATTTTTCTGAGGGAAACTGGAATATGCCTCTTTCATTTCAGAACCCACAGCTTGTAGCCTTCCAAGGAAAGCGCTTCACTGCTTTTCTTCTGGAATCGGTGGGGGATCATCACTCTATCTTTCAACCCAGCAGGGGTTAAAGGTGCCTTTGTACCACAGCTTTTTATTTAGGATGCGCACTCAACCAAGATGAGCTTTGGTTTGGCTTTCTTGTGTGCTTGAGGAATAAAAATCTTGAATTAATGAAATAAGGCAGTATTTGTTGTGCCTTTAACAGTATTTCTATGTTGCATGTAAAGGAACTTGAAAATTCTGCCCTCAGCACAGATGTATCCATGTCATAGGCTGGATTTTTCCCTTTCTGTCTTGATGCATACATTATTTCTCAACCATTTTAAGCTGGAATCTGAAACAGCTCTGTACTTAAAATCCTCTTTCCAGTTGCTGTATTTTCTATTTTTTGCCCTCTGGCATGTATTGTGCTTGACAGGATTTATGCACTCCTATGGGAGAAATTGATATGTACTGTGATAAAATTTGCTGGAAGTCAGTGCACTCTGTTTAAACTGCTGCTGGACTGCTAGGTGTGCTCAAGAGGAGGAAAATAAGGTAAATTTCATGTGGAAAAAGAAATTAATCTGGTGGATGGGTGCATTAGAAATGGCATGAGATTGACACCACTGTTTTAGTACAATTTTGTCGAAGTATTAGATATTCAGGAATGAAAAATGTTTGTGGACATTTAGTACAAACCAACAGCAGCTGCTTGTTAAAGGAAATGCTTACAGGTGGATCTGGGACTAAAAGGCTCGAAACCTGGGTGCAGGAAACTTTTGGGTCATTTAAATTTGTTTATTGTGAGTTTCTCACTGAAAAATACATTTTTGTGGATTTCTGTTCTCCACAGGGAAATAAACTTGTAAATACGGTGTTACTTTTGAAGAAGTTAAAATAAGTGATTAGCACAGGAATGAGATTGTAATGATCTTAATCCAAGAATTAGCATTAGTTTAATACAAGCATTTTTAGAATAAATGGAGTGAGTTATACTTGTATTTTTATTTATTTGAAGGGACAAAAGATAAATTTTTATCTAAACTCATTCCATGCATGATAATGTTTTATACTTACTGATTCCAGATAGTAAAATATGCTTAATTTAGAATATATTAAATTACATTCTGTATATGTAGAAGCTTTAAAATATTTGTGTTTTGAAACTATTATAAACCTTTTATTTTAGGTCTTGCTTCTGCAAATATTTATATACACTTTAACTGTAATGACATGAACACATGGACTGAAAAGTGTATATGTATAGATCAGTCCCAAACCAACATAAGATGTTTTGGAAAGGGTGTGTTTAAACCTAATGGTGATGTTATTTTACCCTTGCTCTTCTGAAAGAATGTCACAAATACAACTGGGCCTGATATGCATTTGTCAAACCCAGTAGTAGTCTGTCTGAGAGAGTAGTGAGCAGTAGGGAAAGATGCATAGAAAGGGTGAGCATTTTGGGATACAGCTTTGGGTTTTTTGTGATTTAGGTACTTCCAAAGCAAATGTGTCACTGTAGCTTTATTTTTAGTGGGTACAGATTGCATGGTCTCAAAACAAAAAAATGAACCCAGAAGAATCCTTGTTCCCTCCCCTCTCTGTTGGGTCTGGCTGAGCTCATTTTCCCATGGCAGCCCTCAGAGCGCTGTGCTTTGTACTGGTACCTGGAAAGGTGCTGGTGACACTCCAGGGTTTTGGCTACTGCTGAGCAGCGCTGGCACGGCACCAGCAATGTCTCTCATCATTCCCTTCCCCCCATCAATAGGCTGGGGCTGGGCGAGATCCTGGGAGGGGACAACTGGGACAGCTGACCCAAACTGACCAAAGGGATGTTCCATACCTTGCGACATCAGCTCAGATAGGAAAGCTAAGGAAAGGTGAAGAAACAGAGGGCGTTTTTTACTTACAAAGCTTGCCTTCTGCTGCAACTCCTACGTGTGCTGAAGCCTCACTTCCTGGGAAGTGGCTGAATATTGGCTTGCTGATGGGAAGCAAAGAATAAACCTGGTTTTTTTTCTTTTTACTTGTGTGCACACAAACTTTTGATTTGCTTTAGTAAACTGCCTTACCTCAACCTGTGAGTTGTTTTTGATCTTATTTTCTTTCCCCCATCTAGCTGGGGACTGGTAGAGCAGCTTAGTGGGTACTTGGCATCCAGCCAAAGTCAACCCCACCACAAACCATACTTCTGGAAAGTGAGGGGATATTGGTTATGTTGTCTATGCTTGGCCTTTCAATGTGGCCAACTTCCATGGCACAGCAAGTTTTGGATGTTGAAGCAAAATGGCTCAAAGAGCAGATCAGTCAACTTCTGACAGAAAAATCTATTGAGACTTGTTAAACACAAAACCAGCAGGAAGTTGCTGAGACTCTAATTCTTAAAAGCTGTAGTGGTATAAACTTATATTGTGTCTCAGCTTGTCCTTAAGAATCTACCTTAGTAATGGAGGGAGAGGACTGTTCTAAGTGGATCTTTAATCTGACTCACTAAGCTTAGTCTCATTATTTGCACCTTTGCCAAGCTCTATTTTGTATTTCCAGTCACGACCTCCTTGAATTGAATAGGATGAAGCCAATTGCCTTTAACAGCAGTATATTGGCCTGCCTCTTAGTTTTGAACTTAGTACTTCCACACTTCAGTTTTTGGAGGCTTAGCTTTATGGAAAATACTGGTGTTTGCAGTTTTATGGGCCATTATTGTTGTCTTCAAACAAAATAATTAGGTCATTCATTTGGCACACTACAGCTGTCTTGGACATTTTAGAAACTAAACTGCCGTATTACATCAATTAAAATGTTCATTTTTATTCTTTCCAAAAAATGTGATCTTTTATCCAGTTTTGTAATCTGTTGTGCAACATTAATGAAGGACTTCAGTCAAAGGGTTCATTGTTGTGAAGATCTAATGGATGAGGTTTTCAACCTTTTGTCACTGGTCTCTTATAACATAGTTGCTGTATCTCCCGATGCTTCTTTTATTAAAGGCCAGTTAGAGTAATGCAGTTGTCCTGCAGAGCATTTGCTTTATGTACATGTACAAACCTTCAGGGTTTATGTTGCTGTCAATGAAGTAAGAATGTTCCAGCCTGTGTGGGCAAAAAAGATGAGGCAATTTCAAAACAGGTTCTGTTTTTAGCTTTATAGTTTTAAATTCACTGCAACCTTCACTTTAAGAAGTGAAACTTGAGTTTTTGTAGGTTTCTGAAGCATAACTTTAGTTCTTAGCTGCAGGAAAAAGAGTTGCAGTTTACTCAGGGCTATCTTTTGTGTATGTATACATTGTTATTTCACGTTTGAGAGGAGATATCCTGTGATCAGTATCCTAGCAGAGTGGATATTTTGTTGTACTGATTTTCGGTGTCATCTTGTTAGCTTACTTCTGTGTTGAGTCATTGGTTTTCTAACTAACTTCTCAAGAAACTTAGAGGTTAATATAGACACATGTCCATAAATCTCCAGAAATATATGTTCAATATGAATGCTTTTTTTTAATGTAAAAATGGGACTTTTGAAAATCTTGTGCTTTTTTAAAAGAATTTTTTGAGACGCTTTTTCTAAAGCACTCTCAACTGTGCCCAAATTCTTTACTGTGATCTTGGCACATTTTCTACAGAAGACCCAGGTGATAGGGTCACTCTTCTGGTCTTAAGAGTCTCTCCAAAGACAGTGAAATTTTATTAGTATTTTAGACTCCTGATTTTATTTTCCAAGATATGATTGATTTCACTCATGTGCATATAAATGAATTTTCACTGTTTCTAGCAAAATCTAAGTTTTATAAATAAGGCACAAGGAAAGCTTGGCTTATATATTACAGCATATGCTTGTTGCAAATCCTTTCTCAAGTTTACAGTGAAAATGGTCTTTAGTCTTCCAGCAGTCAAAGACAAGACAGTCTCAAAAATAAATAGAAGAGAGCATATGATTACTTTTGTGTTGCCAGGGAGGTGCATAATGTGCAATTAAGGTAGCTTGGCTAAGTATTATTGAAAAGAAGGTAAGTTTCACATGGAGGGGAAAGTATATGTGAGAAAAACCCCATGCAAAACTCATGTTTGACTTGTAGGGCAATTCTGGGGTCGTGTGCAGTTGGTACATGTGATCCATCTGCCAGCTGACAAACTAGGCCTACAAACAAACACAGTCCCATCCTAATGAGTTAATTAATATATATTCTTCTGCATTTAATTTATTTTTATGTATAGCAGTATGTATTATAATTTGATTGAAGTGTCAAATACTCTAATTTATTTGGACCTGGGCTGTGAACTGATTTTATTTTTTTTAAATAATATTATTGTTCAGTGGATGTACCTGAATATGGTGCAGAATCCCATGTTATAGTTTAAGATATGATCATACCTAGTCTAGTAAAAAAATTATCATCTGATATATAATTTTGTTGATGTTAAAGGATCTTCAACAATACTAAAATTATGCTTAGTTTGTAGGAACAAAGTAGCTCAGCTTTGATTTTTTTTATATGTGCTTCATTGTATGACATCTTTAATGTGACTAATGAAGACATTATTTTGTTGGCTATCTTTTAATTCTAAATTATGTTCTTTAGTTAAGAGAATTAATTTGTTTCACCATCTTTATGTGATTTAAATTTAAGCATCCAAAATAAATCCTCAAAGTAGACATGCTTTTGCAGTATTATTTATATATATGATCCATTTTTTTGGTGGGATTTGCTGCTTCTCCATGTTCCTTGTTTATTCAGAGTGGAATTGATCCTGCATTAACTGAGTCTACAAACTGAGTGTTGAGTCTAGGCTGGTTATTCACTCTCCCTCTGTAGTCACTAGGTAGAGGAATGCAAAGCAGTGTAATTAATCCTCTCTGAAGGAGAACTGTATTTTAAAGAATCTGATCCCTTTTCACTGATGGTACAAAGAATGTATAGAAGCTGGGCTGGGATAATCACAAGCACCTGTCTATTTCTTCCTAGGTGTAGCAATGTCTTTGTAGCAGCAGTTTGCATCTCTTGTGCTGTTTCAGTGGGGGTACTGCAGGGAATGTCATTTGGGTTTTGGAGGGGGAAGGGTTGAATTGCTTCACTCTTCTCTGCATCATTTTGGTGATCTATAATGTGGCTGTAGGGATTCATTCAAGGTACCTATGCAGCATCTGGTTTTAAAATAGTAGTAAAATGAATCCCAGCCTGGATCAGGAGTAAAATTCTATAATCTTTGTGATACTGTTTCATTGAATGCAGTTTGGGTTTTCAAAGTATGAAGAGGAGGAATGCTGAGAAGAAAGGAGGAAGATTTGAAATAATGCTGTATTTCTTGATTTAATTAGTGCATTTCCTATTTTGTAGATCCAGCATTTTACTTTTTGAAGTTGTTCAAATGTTATGCATGTCTGTTGTGCAAGAAATCAATAAAAGCTATACCAACCTGTATATTATCTTTTGTGGAGATTAGCAATGTTGCTCTCTCCTACTCCAATTAACATTAACAAATAATGCCTTTTTTATTGTGGGGAGGGTTTGCATTTTCCTTCATGCCTTGTTTCACAGGTCCTTTTTGAAATGTCTTTTCTTAGCTAACTGTGCACCACCGTGCCAAAATGGAGGGATGTGCCTGCGACCTCAGCTTTGTGTGTGTAAACCAGGAACAAAAGGTCGTTCCTGTGAGGATACAGTTGTGCAAGACACATCTTCCACTGGAGCCCGGAGCCCCGTTGTTCCCCCGTGGCCCATCCCCCAGCAGGCTGCCCAGCAGACCTTCTCTCAGAAGGTGCAGGTCCCAGCAAAGGTTGGCCCCATGGCTCAGATGGCATTCACAATCAAGCAGAAGCCTCCTGTTGGGTTAACTCAGCAAATGCAACCACAGTAAGTGTTTTCTTTGCTTTCAAAGAAGTCCAGTATATCAGATTTATAAAATGTTGTTCCTTGCAAGTGTTTTCAGAAAATCACACTTGGAAGCTGTCACAGGTTTTTTTAAAACAGTTTCTTGTTTTAACTCTAAGATTTCAGTGGATTTTTAGACTTCTATTCCTTATGAGCTAGATTTCCTTACCTGAACAGAAAATTCCATAATATCAGTCAGCTTCTGTTTTCCTTAGAATGATACTGCTGTACTAATTTTGGAGGAATTATTCTGAATTTACACTGATGACCTTTTGAGTTATCCCAGAACAAAGTCTGACATGGAATTCCGACACCTTCTATAAGTGAGGAGAGTAAGATCTGTTACTTCTGTTCTGGTTTCTTGTATTTGCAGTATGTATTCTCTTTTAATGTAAGTTTGTATGGCTGTGCTACAATGAGTACTTCTATTTGCTTGTGTTTGAGGTTCCGTTTTGTATCTGACTGCCCTAAGCAACAAAGAAATGCTCGTCTTGTTGGAGAGATTTTTCTCTAGCTCTTTAGTAGCTCATGACTTAGCCAGTCTTTGATATTATTTCTCTGAGCTTTAAATACTTTATGTGAGTCTGAAACATCTCTAATTGTACTGTTATTTTTATTGATGAGTCTGACCTTAATTTGTTTCAAGACCCTATTTGATATGGGAGTAGGGAGGCTCACAGGAGGGTGGCAATCAAGTAAAATGTGAACAGTTTTAGGTGTTTTCAGCTACTGACTTCAGGTGAAGTCAGTGGCAAAAAGTGTTTCTGTCCTGTAACAGGCGTTGCTTTTGGAGAGCTGTAAAGTGTGTGTAGTCTGTCTTGCTTCTAGTCTCCAGAGCAAGACGATCAGGACTAGGAAATAAATTGGTTTCCTGTGTTTAAAACTGTAAAAATGAATGTGGAAGGGTGGTGTGTGATTATAGGGTTCTGCACCTGAGTAGTCATAGGCTCCTGACAACAAAGTGCCACTTCCTTTCCAAAGCTGCATGTGAGAACAGAGATTGTTGGACACTGCCAATGTTATTTGTTTTCTCATAGCCCCTTTATCAGGTTTTTTTTCCTCCTAAACCCTTCTAATTTTTTGTACTGTTGTCCCAGTTCATCTAACAGTGGATCTACAAGCTAAAGTAGGTTCCTACATGTCTTGTGTAATAAGAAATTTACCTGAATTGCCTTGGAGTTCTAAACCCTAAGCCAGTATGTTCTTTGAGAAAGGCAGAAGGTAGAGCACTGGGGGCTTTAAGAACAAATACATCCACAGTCTTGAAAAACAGAGAAATTGCTGCCCAATTTTAGTATTTCATAATACTCTGAGTCCAGTTTCATTCCTGTCAGTGAAGCAAGGGTTATTGAAGTGACTAATATGAAGGGGAAATTTCCAGTAAAATCATCAGGCTTTTTTCCTGTTCCTTCCTATCAGACCAGCTGGACTCATCAGTGGTCTCTGCTTGGCCCCACGAAGAGCAGTGCAGCAAATCAGTACAAAAAGGCCAGACAATCCCTGTCTTATCAGTACTGATTCCTGTAGAGTATATTTTTTTTTCCTCCCTCCCTCTACACACAAACATTCTCAAGAAATTTTTCTTTCTGTTGTGATGAAGGCCAGTTGTCCAATTTGGGTAGTAAAATATACTTAAAAGAAAGGTGGGGGGGGGGGGGGGGGG
>VZTZ01044211.1:534622-550021 GCA_013400955.1 Drymodes brunneopygia | reverse complement strand
GGGGGGAGGGTAAGAAAGATAAAAAACTGTAATTAGTTCTTGCCTGAAAAAAGAAGTATCATATTTTAAGCACTCTAAAACTGTATTTGGAAAGCTTGTGGCTTCTGGAGAAGGCTTGCTTTCCATTATTCCTGGAATAATGTCCAGGGATAAAGGGTTCCACTTGTCAAAAAAAGAGAAGATGATAAACTGATATTTTTCTGTGCTGCTATGATAGTTTTTGGGCTATGATGCTCAAAGTATTTCTAGAGGGTGCTTACAACATTTCATGCTTCACCAAAATCTCTTTACCTGCTTGCATGAGACATCATCACAGATGTAAAGGAAGCAACTTCAGACTGACAAAACCAATCATCTGTTGTCTGCTATCCAAAATGCATGCTTCCATATGCAGTGGGCTTTGTTGTTCATGTGACCCTTGTCAGCCTAAGGATTTTGTCCTAACTCTGTAGAGAGACCTTTTCAGGTAGATAGAACTGTTATTCTTTGAGATCACATGAAGATAAATCTATTTCAGTCAGCTTAATCTTAGCATGGGAAAATAGAAAACTGAGTCTCTGGACCCATGAGAATGCCAGCCTACAGCCTTGGCCAGAGCCAGGTGCAGGAGCTGGAGATGGAGAGGAAAAGGACTGTAGCCCAAACCAAAGCAGTTGTATCAAGTGCAGCAGAAGGCGGATGCTTAGATACAGCTCCTGAAATGAGTGCCAGCAATAGCTCCCATGTGTGACTATTAGGACAATTTACAGGGCTAAAAGATCCTTCTGAGGTCAGGTCTCTAGCACTGAGAGGGGTAGACAGGCTAGTTCCTGTTTCAATTCTTTTTTGAATACCTTGTGACCTTGTATGTTTTGTGAGGCTGCCCAGATAGTTTTGGAATGGCTTTTTCTTTTCCCACTCCTGGAAAGTGGAGTCATCCACACTGTCAGCATGGCTGGTATGCTGATCTGGACACTGCTACTGTGCAGTCAAGGACTGAACTGGTGAGAGCCAGGGCAGAATCCAACCTGAAACACCTAAATTAGCTTCTAGAGGAGGCCTGCCTCTACAGAACTTCTGTTTTGTCATTCTCTATCATTTTTTTTCTGTTTTGTATAGGAATGCAACTTTTCCAATTTCAGTGACCAAGATGTGTTCATGCATGTTTTTTTAGGATCGTGGTGGCAATGATATTTAGGAAAGCAGGGAACTAATTTATTTCTTTCCAGATATCTTTTTTTTTTTTTTTTTAAGAAAAAGGTGCTGAACAGAAGGAAAGCTGGAGAGAGATTAATTTCTTGGAATATCCTGGGTTCAGCAAGTCTGTCATAGCTCTGCTCTGAAGATGGATATACTGTCAGGTACAAGGTCTCATCTCAGAAAAATGTTAGCAGAAGGTATAGATGGCTGTAATTGAAAACAAGTGGTGTTTCAGAAAAAAAATCTGCTTCTTATTGGAACCTGTAGGGAATTCTGATCTCAGTAACAGGCATGCTTTGTGGGCCTGAATTCCTGTGATAGCTCTCCAGTAACTCTGGGTGTTCCTTTCACATCTCGTGTTCTCACTTGTTGGCAACAGGATAGCTCCTACAGCTTGATTTTGTGCGTTTACCATCTGTGTGAGCAGAACTTTTTTTTTTTTTTAAAGGGACCTTTCTAGTATGGTTTTGGAAAATGGTCACCAGAAGGGGTATGGCATCAACCACCTGGAGCTCAATAATACACTGAAGTGTCATAGCATCACTCTTTCAGCCTCCTTTGGAGGGAGCTGGTGATGATTTTTGAACATCAGCTTTAATGTTGGACCAAGCAATGCTCATCAAAGGAGTGGTGAAGGCACAGACTCTGGGTGACAGATTTGGGCTTACCGGTGTGCCTTACATGCCCAGAAGTCGTTGCTGAGAAAATCCCTTCCAAATTTGTGTTCCTGGGTCACTGGTTCTAGTCCCATGCTATGACAGGCATATGTATTGCCTGCTAGTTTTAGTAAGCCTATCAACTGATGTCTTAAAGCTGTTTCTTAACTTCTGTTCAAAGATGTGGCATTTTTTCCAGTTTAAACTATTTTTTCCCAATTTTAACTAGTTGATGGCAGATCAGTGTGAATTTAGATTGGAAAAAAAAAATGCCTGAAAGAAGAACTGGACATACTGTTGTGACCCTACTGAAATCGACAGCGTAGGACAGTCATAACTGAAAATGAAATACATTCTTGGTGTAATGTATAATTGTAAGTTAAATGTTTACATACATATTTAAAATCTGTAGAGATGATTGGCTTTCTACTGTGCAAACTCCTCTAGGCTGAGGATTAAATTAACATAGAGGCTGTTCTTTTGGCTATTTTCTGTCTTGCATACTAGTTCTTTTTTGTATCTTTGACTACA
Organism: Drymodes brunneopygia; assembly: GCA_013400955.1. NCBI lineage: Eukaryota > Metazoa > Chordata > Aves > Passeriformes > Petroicidae > Drymodes > Drymodes brunneopygia. The sequence continues at coordinate 547,655 of VZTZ01044211.1, read as the reverse complement.
TGTACTTTATTTTTTAGAACTTCTGGATCTAAGATTGGTTAATATGATGATGTAGCAGGTGTTGGTCTAAAAAAGATTATAGACGAGCTTTTGAAGCTAGTGTGAAAGCTAATATTTCTGGAGGACATCCTTTTTCATCAGCATTATGTTAGTTTTGTACTAAAGATGTACAGAGCAAGTGAAACTCTTTACTTACAAGAGTCCAGCACTTGAACTTAAGTGTGAGGTCCGTTTGAAAATACTTTATGGAAGCTCTTGATAATAATGAATTTCTGTCCAAAAATAACTTGATTTTTTTTTTTAAGGAAACTTTAAGAACAGCAAGGATAAAACTTAGGTTGGAAATATGAAGCAATTGAGTCCAACCCTTTGCTTATAGCAGGATCACTTATAAGAGGTTGCTCTGGGCTTTGCATGGTTGAGCTTTGCATACCTTCAAGATTACAAGGTTGGAGATCTCTGGTATTTGTGAGCTTCTGTTGCAGTGTTTGACCACCCTCAGGGAAAAAGAGCATTCTCCTTTTACAGTTGAAGTTTCCATTGTTGCACATTTACTATTACCCTGTGTCATTTTGCTGTATGCTTCTAAGAAGTCTGGCTCAGTCTCCTCTACAGACTCTCAAGAGGCAGTTGTGGATTGCAATATCATCCCCTTGAGCTGTTGGTTTTTTTATTTTTAAGAGCTGAGAAATCTTTCTCCTCCTATGTTGTATGTCCAGTCCCTGACAGTCTTGGTGGCCCTCTGCTGGCCTTGCTCCAATGTGCTGCTGTCTTTCTTAATTTGGGGAGTCCAAAACTGGTCACAGTATTTGAGGTGCAGTCTCACAAGTGCCTGATGGAGGCAGCAATCATTCCCTTGACCTGTATGGCTATGCTGCTGCCCAGTATATGACTGGTATTCTTCGTGTGAGAATATGCTGCTGACACGTGTTCTGCTTGTCCACTAGGACCCTCACTTTTTGTAGGGCTGCTTTCCCATTTTGGTGCCAAATCTACACTCTTGCACAGAGATACAACCTGGTGCTTCAGAGCTTTGGTCTGTAAGTCATGGGCCACTCGTTCTGCCCTCCTAGAGCCCAGTGACAGAGTTGTTTGAACTTGTATTAGCACTGTGTGTTACTGTTCACAAACTTTAAAATTCAGCTCCAGCGGTCAGAGGTGAGATTTTTCCAGCAGTTCTTGAGCCCACTGCTTTGTGCCAGGGAGATGAAAAACTGGCATACTGTCTGCAAGTTATGCTGACAACTGCATCCCTTCAATATAGATTTCTAACATGTAATGAACTCATGGTGTGTTTGTCTCAGGTTTGCTAGTGCAAGGTGGCTCCAGGGAGAGTCAGGAAAATAACTTTTCCATTGTGAGCTATTTGGGGTGAATTCTGAGATGCGTTTTGCACAGTGTTTTCAACAAGAGACTTGCTGCAAGGAAACACCGTGCACCCTATTAGCCATCAGGTTATTCACATTCTTCCTAATACACTTGTAAAGGGTTTATGCAGATCAGTTATCCATGTTATCCTGTAAGGCACAGTCCCTTTGAGAATGTCAACGTACACTTCCCTTCCACAATCCCAGCAACTTGAACACGCTCCATGAGGTAAAGTCAACTTTTTTATTAACTTGTCATTAAGTTTGGGGGGTTTTTTGAGTGCTACTGGAATAAGCTTATGCTCTTGTATGTCAAAACAGCAAAAAGAGACAGTGATTCAGGCACATTCCTTGTGTGTGGAAATCATTGTCTTGCTTTCAAGGCACTGCTTTTCAGGAAAGAAAACTGCCTTTAAACTGTACTGGTGCTGTCAGCTTAGTTGAAAAGCAGACTATTTCAAGCCACCATTTAAAGCCATAGCATTTTAAATTTTTTTTCTAGTTTAAAAACACAGGGGCCTGACTATTCAGTGTTTGTGCAGTGTTTGAATGTGTAGGGAGGGCTTTGATGAGTTCTTAATGTCATTTGTTACTGTGTTGTAGTATGGTTTGTTCTCTTCCAAAGTGGCTTTTTCAGGTTGTGCTTTGGTTTTTCGGTTTGTTTTGCTTTTTTTCTCCATAACTATTGGAACTTTCACTATTTATCATCAAACAATTATTTTGGGATATGTTAGGAAACTATCAGAACTTCTTTCCAGGGACTTGGTGGGGCTGAAGGAAGCACAGCTTTTCTTGGAAAGCATGACAGCGTGTTTTCAGTTCCACAAAGATACGTTTGTATCGTTAAAGTTTGGTTCGCTCTATTGCTGTTGTGTCATTCACAACATCATGGCATTTGGAACCTTCGCTACTAGAAAGGGCTTCTCTGTTAGCAAGTGTTTTTGATTGTTAAACAATTATGTAACAATGTTATACTTAACTGAGACGTTTCAGCTAAACAGATAAAAGTAACCCATTCAGGTTACTCTAAGCAAACTACTGTGCAACACTAATGATTTGTGGGATGTGGCTGAAATAAAACCAACGCTACGAATGGCCATTTTCCTTGCCTCAAATGGGAACCATTTTCATGTGGTTTTTCATTCCCTTCTTTAGAGCTGTGAATAGATCTCAGTAGCTTGATTTGGAGAACTGTCTCCTGTCAAAATATATCTGAACCTTTAACTTTCAAAGGCAGAAAAGCAAAGTGAGAATGGGTTTTATTACTGATTTCAGGTATAAAAATGTGATTTAGCAATATTCTATCTTTAGAAAAATCCATGCATTTTGGTTTAATGTTCTAATGAATAAATGATCACTGAACCAGGGACATTTTCCTCTGTTTCAAGTATTTTGAACTTGAAAATATTTGTAGATGTTTTTGGTCTTTGTATCAGAAATCTTGCTTAATATTTGATCTAAAGCCCTTTAAAACAATATTAGCTCCACCTATTAGCTGATTTATATGTCTTGTGTGTCAATATAACTTTTGGTATTGTCTTAACTTCCAGTCACTACTGAGACTCTGTTGTTAATAGCCTTATTAAATAGATAACAAAGGCACAAAGCAGCCCTCCTCAGGGGGTTTACTTAGTCTTAGCATTTTGCTAGTGTAGCAGATAACTAGATGGATTAAGAATCTTAATTAAGATGATGTGGCCTTAGAGAAAGACAGATGTGTCTTTAGGGTTGGGCTTGTCTCATTAATTACAAATGCTTCATTGATTTCATTGTTATGAATAGCCTGTTCTGCTCATGATTTCAGAACCCTGAGAGACACATATTTCATCTCCAGTGAGCTTATTTTCTTCAGTGCTAGAGTCTGAGTACTTCACTGAGAAGCAGTTTCCACTTTACCTAGGCTCCATAAGGGTTACCTATGCCAAATATCCTTGTACTTTGATCAATTTTACCCAGGAATCAAAAATTTCTGTTTTATACACGGTGTAATCAGTTGTTAATCTAACCTCTTCTAAGGAGGTTTATTACTCATGTCATCTTGTGCTAAAGTTCAGGTGTTACTGCTCATCAGTATCTGTTGAGACTGATACTTCTTTTTGTGTAACTTGTGAAGAGCACTAGGCAGGTGGAGAAAGTGGGCTCTTCTCCTGATGTTATTGTTCAAATATACATTGAGACTTTGTAGCCAGCCAGCAATCTATTAGAGGGACTCTGCAGTAAATCCTTGTTTGGTTCCCTCTTTATCAAATTTTCCCTAAAATTATCCCCTGGCCTTAGAGAGTAGTGCTGGAGGACCAGAAGGTGAACTGTTGGCTAATTGCAGTGTGCAGCACAGTGTTGTTTCTGAAGATAAGTCTGCAGGTGTGCTCCAAAGTTTTGTAGGCAATTGAATCATGACTACTTGATTTTGAGTTAATCAACTTCCTACACTAAGCAAAGGACCTACTGTTATCTAGAAATTACTTTTTATATGTGATATATTGGAAAAATAAATGCCTTTGGAGTAATAGCTCAACAAGCATTGTAATCACTGAGGAGAATTTCTCTAGGCTTGAAAACATAACAAAGCATCGTTTCCGATGCTGAGATGTGAAGTTTGTAGAACAAATAAAGCATCTGCAATAAGCCAGTGTTTGCTACAGCCCTGGGTTTTTTACTAATGTGATCTACAGCTTTGAAAATCTCTCCTCCTAATATGTACAGGAAAAAAAGTTTTCTGATAGGCTTTATCTATTGTAATAATTTTGTTTAAGTACTGTCTTTAAAAGTTACCATGCATCTGGGAGACAGACTTTATTAAAGCCTCCAGCACCACTGGAGGATGTTAAAAGGAAGTCTTTGTCAGCTTGGATACTATGAGAAATTATGTTTCAGGCTTGTCAGGGATTTTATAAGTGGTTTTATAGAAAAGACAGCAGTCTTTTCTGCAGGATATTCTGTGTGCTGGTTTTGTAGTTTCTGTTTCATTAAAAAAAAAACAACTGAAGATGCAGTTCTATATGTCCTGTGTCAAGAAAAGAGATTCTGTTAAAAGGAGAGAGACAATATTAGAACATACTATTATGTCACTGGGCAGTAGGTGGCAAGCTTTGCTTTTCCTTCTACTTTGGATTTATTTTCATGTTGCAGAATGCCAGAAACTTTAGAGGAGTGGTTTAAATTCACTGGATGATGTCATTTATTGGCAGCACATTTTTTTAACAATCGCTGTTGTTCATTGTGGATAATTGTCTTGTTGTTGAGTACTGAAGGAAAGTCTCTTCAAATGATGGATGCAAATCAAGAAATGTGAGCTCTGTTGTATTGTCTCATGACTTCTGTGGGCAGATTACTAATACATGTTATACAAATGAGGTGAAGCCACAGTCAAACTGAAATTATTTGGGATCTTCCTGTTCAATTTCTGTTGTGGACCACAGTACAGCTAGGGGCAAGGAGGGACAACACCCTCTTTAAATACAATATTTCCTTGTATTCTATCCCTGTAACTAATAAATCTAAAGAAAAATAATAGAATATTTATTTGTATTTCTTATGATGTGTCATGTCCTGTTCTGGTCTGTGTGCTCACATCCTCCCTTCCATTCGTCCCTGAATTGCTGTGTCTGTCCTCACAAAATCAACCTGCTCTGCTGATGTGTAGGATTCTTCAGGGGGACAATAAAACAGCAGCAAAAAATTGTCTGCCTAAAATTAAGGTTGTGTAGAGAGGGCAATGCTTGAGTGTTTGTCTTTAGGAACTTTCTGTTGCGGGTGACTGTTAATATCCCTTCTCTGCTCAGACTTCTTGCCTAGAGCAAATGACCTGACAGCTGATGAATTAGTGATCAGCTCTGTGTCTTTACCAAGGATACCAGGGATGTAGAACTTCCTACGCAGTTCATCACAGCAGTTTTTCAACTTAGGCATTCTTAGCTGTTCTCTAGAATTATTTTTATCCAGGTTAATTCTTTGAGTTTCCTCATAATGAATGAGTTAGAGGAGTTCTTGCTTTGCTGTTGAAGATTTGGAGAAGTTTGTTCTGGATTAAAAAATTTACATGCCTCTCATTCTTAGTCTCTCCATCCTGCATGCACTTTGTAATAATTGCTCTGAGGAAGATCAGCAGTCTTGGATATCCTTGATCCCAAACATCAACATATTCATTCAATTATGTCATTCTAGAAATTCAAAAACAGTAATTAACATTTTCTTCTTACTATGGCAGGATATTCGGCATGGGAGGGTCTTCTTATGTACATAGAAGCTCCATAGGAATTTATACTTTCACTGTTGAAGCTTTCTGTCTTTACACAATTCCTAATGAAGATCAGAAGTGTTTTAGGACTGGTAATGCAGACCTGAGCTGTCAGTTGAGGGCATGGTTAATTTCATTGCTGCAGGAGCACTAGGCTAAAAGGATCTTTGGCATCAACTATTGGTAAATTGAGACCAGTGTTTTGAGATTCTGATACTGTGGTTAACTCTCACTTCTGTAGTCTTTGGCAGTGCTATGACCTATGTGTGCTAGAACAAAAACTGGTTCAAAGGTAGTTACTCATCTCTTTGTGCTGCCAGGCACTGAGTCAGCCCTCAGGAGCACCTCCATTCATCATTCTAGGGAAATGTAGTCATCGGGCTGCAGGAGCTGAAGTCACTGCTTAGTTCAAAAGGCTAGTCTCCCTCAGGACTGGGATCGTTTGTGTTGGCAGAGAACATGGAGATGATTCTTTGATGACAATAATGTCAGTCTTGTCTTGGTGTCCTTTTTGAATGCTGCTAGTGCACACTTCAGTGCTAATCCATTAAGGTGACAGATGATTTGTAGTTACCTCTGTTGGACTGAGTACTTGCTGTTAATTGGGTTGTAGTAGACCTGAGTCTAAAGACTGTGACCTTAAGTGTGATGTGAAAGGCAAAAACCCCTGTGACTATTACAAAATGGGCCAATCATTTGATAGATCTTGTTAGCTCACAGTGGTGTAAGCAGTGGGCAGATCGTTATGACAAACTGCCCTGAGCCAAGCCTTTGGTGTTTTGGTGGACAAAGTCCAGCCTGTTCTAATGACTTGTTTATAAGACCTTTTGAATGTGAACATTTGCAACTTCTTCTACACCCATTTGCGTTGAAATCTTTGAGGCTGCAAGTATCCACTTTACTTCTGCTGGGAGTTCCACACAGTTTCCTTTCAGTGGACTGGACCCAGACAGAATCTGGCCACATCAAGTACTGTGCATGTGCAGTAAACTTGTGTCCACCAGAAAAGTAGAGATATCTTGGAAAGAATGTTGGAAATATAAAGTATCAGCACTGCAAGGCACTCATGAGATGCAGCTGCAGTCCTTTACTTCCAATTATTGTTAATCCTGAGATGATGTAGCCTACCTTTGCATGGATGTCTTGTTTTAGCCACACTTCAGCTATCTTCTTGAACATCTCAAAAACAGCTGCTGGAGGATATTCAGTCTTTTCATTAGTACCTTTGACAGGAAAAGGATTCTCAGAAATAAAATATTTTTGATACAGAGACTTAAATTTTAGGGAGCCAACAGGGACCTCAAGCCAGCCAGAACTTGACAGGAGGAGAAAGGTATTCTATATGACAGCAACAGCTAGTTGGTTTATGGTATTATGTGTCTGTGTGACATCACTTGCCTGAGTAAATCTTTGGTGCAAGAAAAGTGTGGTCAGTGTTGGAGTACTAGCAGGGAAACTGTTGCCTGGCCATACTGTTGAACAGTTTCCACTACTAATTTAATCTTGAGTGTGAGGAAAGGATCAACCAAATGCTTGTAAGAGAATCCTCCACCCCTTCCCCTCTCATTCATGACTCATCTATCAGGAAGCCAACACAGACAACCTTCATTACAGTAAGAGAGAAGAAACAGCTCTGTCAAGTTTCCAGTCAGTCTCTAAGAGCTTACTGTGTTTGATTAACCTCTCCAGGCACTGTACGTGAATTGTAACAAACTATACAAAAATCCCTGTGTTCCACATGAATAGTAAGGAAAGTTCAATGCCATCTAATTTTGTTGTGGGTTTTTTTTGTTGCTGAAAGTTACTATATTCTTCTCTATTGGGTTTTGTTGTGCCTAGAGTACTACAAAATAGAGGTAAAATCTTGTTTGACTTCTACAAGTTTTATATAAGAATTATGTGGTCTAATGACCCATTGGTGTTGCCTGTCTGCTCTGCCGCCTTCTCCTATGCTTCAATGTGAAACAGATCCTGAGAATCCCTCATGGATAAAGGCATAAGAACCTTTCTAAGTGCATTTGTGAGCTTTGAGAAGAATTAATTGGGACTGCCTTCTTTGGTCTTTTCTTCTGTGTGTGTTCCTTTAATACATTTCTTAATTGGGCCGAAAGACCTTTGGACAGTTTTTCAGCTCATGAACTTTTTTAAACTAGCTTCCATTTTCTGTTCATTCTTCTATTTTGGAGCTATGAAGTGCTGTAGATAATCTTTGGCTTTTTTCCCCTTCAGTGTTAATTCTGTTTTGCTCACTCTTGAGGCATCTCTTCAGTGGTAATACCTGAATTGGATTCTGTACACAGGTTAGGCCAAACCAAGATCTTATTATATTCCTCTGCATTCCTGATTAAGCTGATCCCTGAAGATGATGTTAATTACATCTAAAAATTTTGTTTTAGTGTTATGCTGTTGCTTTTGGGGGTAACTGAAATTTCATACTACCATTGTGTCCTGACTTTCTACCTTCAGTGATATGATAGTTGTCACCATCTTAGGCAGCTGGTAATATAGTCCTAATGCTGTGTTTCTCTCCTTTGTCTCCTTTTTATTGCAATTACAATTAACAGAGATGCTCTGTTAGTGACTGATATGATTAACTTGATGATCTAATTTGACAGACTACTCTTTGAGGAGTAGCATCACTGCTTCACCAGGTGACCTGTTTCATATCCAGGATGATACAGGGATTTTTCCCAGTCCTCCCATTAGTTTGACTTTCCAAATATAGGAATGATTCCTTCATGGTAAGTCTGGTCATTCTTTCTCAGTTCTAATTCTTGAACTTATAACGCTTCATGTAGAAGCACAGATACTTCTCTTTCAGTTGCCTCCTCTGTTAAAAAGCACTGTTTAAAAAGCTTTCAGTTTTTTCTGTTTTTCCCTGTTACTCGTTTGTTACCAACTCTTTGTTCTTTACTTGAGTGTGCCGACTTGATTAAAAGTTGTGACTGCATCATTTGGAGCTGTATACTTTCTTTCCCAGTTTCTGATTTAAAAATTTTTCTGTGATACTTGTTAGTTCCATCAAGCTTTAAGCAGAGTTTTGTCTTCCAGAGAGCATTCTCTGTTCCATTTCCTGACAACTCTGAAGTCCCCTCTGTTTATACCATTTTCTGAGCCATGCACCAAAACTGTCAATCTCTCTGGCACCTTGTTTGTTCAGACTTGGCAAAAAGTGTTAAATGTTAGCGCACGAGACAAATGTGCTGTCATTTGGCACTTTCCAATAATCCCAGAATGGTTTAGTTTGCAAGGGACCTTTAAAGACACACTTGTTCCAACTTCCCTGTCATAGACAGGGAACCTTTCACAAGAACAGGTTGCTCAAAGGCCCATCTGGCCTTGAATTCTTCTAGGAATGGGTCATCCACAACTTTTCTGGGCAACCAGATATGCTGCCTTACCACCCTCATTGTAAAATGTTCTTTGTGCCTCTCTGTTCAGTTGCCTCCTCCCCTTTCCATATCTAAGGTCATGACAAGGCCTTCATAAGAAGAAAATGCCTCTATATAACATACATGATTCCAAAATATTTTGTAACACAATATGTTACAAATATCAAGTTCTTAAGAAGTAGTCTAAAGTTGTGGTAGGTGGAGTAGTCAACCAAGATCTAAACTTACAGCCTGCAGTGAGTGCTTCTGTTTTTGTATCAGCTTCCTAGTTATAAAATTTACAGCCTTAATAAGTGTACTTTTAAAAAAAAAATTCACTGTGATTCCACTCACACATTCCCAACAGGATAGTGCTCAAGTGCTTTCTGAACCACACTCCCAGATTGCTTTGGAGCAAAGTTAATACTTTGGTAGTCTTCAGTGATTGCCTCTGGACAGCAATATCTGAGTCTAGAATCCCTTTAGCTTTAAGCACTTGTTTTAAAACTACTTTTAGAATGTGACAGTTTTGGGGAGCTTAAAGTTCTTACCATTGTATGGGTTTTACACTGGGAGAGCTCTTTCCTTAGACCATTTTGTATTTTTTAACCTCTATGTGCTTCTGGGAATGGTAGGAAATAGACATAAACTGTGTTCAATTGATGAATAACCTGATCTTAAATACTACTATGATATGGATTCTGTTCTGGTTTCTGTGTGGTGGGCAAGGATAGCTGTGGAATTGGTGCCACTGTCAAATTAATAACGATGGTGAAGCAGAAATACATACACACATTTGTATAGTGGAGCAAAAGCTCTGGCGTTGGTCTTGCTTCCTGAACTGGAACCTCAAAGCTCTGAAGTGAAGGACAAGTGCTGGTCACCATAGTCCTGGCTGTGCCTCCTTACGGCTTTGAACAGCTTCTGTTGTTGTTGTGTAATGCCTGTTTGGGTATTCCAGCTGTTGCACACATGCAGGTCCTTAAGAAGAAGCCAACTCCCCCTCATTCCCCCTTTTGCTATTCCAGTGGCTTATAGCGGCTTTTCACTGCAAAGTAGACTTTGCATCCTGAAGAATTTTCCTTCTGTTGCACCCTGGAGGGCTGTATCTATAAACTTTTTTCGTTCTGGTGTTCTATTTAGAAATCCAGTGAATTCCTAAATTGGATAGTCTTTTGATGTGGTTCTGGAAGTGATATTAGAAATAAATATAACACACAGCTGTACACTCAGAACATTTCTAATGGAAATTTGGGTGATGAAGACTGAAGAGCTTGAGACTGTTAAAGGAAAAAGAGGTGTATAAATTCAACAATGTAATTACTTAATTTTTTTCCCTTTCCCTCCTTCCTTTCCTCCCATCCATTGCCAATTTCCCCTATAATTGAAAGAGTAGAGAACTGGTAGTTCTAGTTCTTGTAAAGGAGATTGATTTGGGGTGATTCCAGAGTAGTCAGTCAGTCCTTTCCATAAGGGATCGCATCACATACATTTTTCAGGTTCCCGTCGGAGAAGGGAGACACACAGTCTTCCTATTCAGCCAAGTGAGAGGAAAGTGCCAGACTTATGGTCCCTGAGGTGAATCAAAGTCAGTGGAAACCCTGAGTTCTGTTGAGTTGCACACTGTCAGGGTTGCTGTTGTACAGGGCAGCAGCATGTTATCTTGTGATGTCATGTACCGTGATGCTTTTTCTATTTCATGATGCATAGTTTATTTATCCCAGGATGAGACTTTATAGATTTATTTATATACATATTTATTTATATATAATACAAATATTTATTTGTATCTTGTTGACATTGTTGTAAATGAAGCAAATACTTACAAAAATTACCTGGGGGAACTCTGGTGACAAATTTCCACTTTGAGGTGTTTGTTATGCTCTTGGAGCTCCTCTTCTTTAATTGCTACTTCCTGTAGTGACCATGTGGCCTATATGATCCTTGCACAGTAATTTTTACATTGCTGGGTATTTTTGAAGTGTTTCCCATGGCAAGATTGGAATCCAGGTTGAGATGCCAAAGGCTTATTTATGTTTTATTACAAGTAAATTATGAAAAAGGTAAATGCATTATCTACTGTTCTTTTCTATCTTAACACTACCTATTAGTCTTTTTTAAAAGTTTAAAGCAGCAACTGCTGTTGATTATTGTACTTTTTTCTAAATGCTTTTGAGCAGCTCTTTTTGAGAACAGCCATTTTAAAGTTATTCATAGTAAATAGGGTTGTTCTAAGAAATGATAAGAGCTTACAATTGTTTAAAAAGTAGCTATGGAAACTCGATGATTCTCAATTTAATATGAACATTCATTGCTTTCATTGGCTGTGCTCCCTTCTTGAAACTGACATGCTTTACAGGCACTCTACAACATTTCTAATTAATTTTATTTTCTTTAAATGGGCAAGATATTCATCCTGATTAAGATACGTTACAGTTTTAAAGCATAAGACTGCTGTTTGCTTAGCTTTATGTTTGTTTTTTAAAGTCATAAATAGAATCTTAATTCTTTTCCAAGCTGGAAATATCTGGTTAAAGAAACTTCTTCTTGAAACAACACCAAGAGTGTCAAATTACAGATTTAAGTCATTTCAGACAAAAGATTTGTCTCCTGTATGTTATAAAACATGTCCTGAAGGCTACAGGAGTTGTGTACCTAGACTTGAAGGTGCAGAGTTCAGTGGGCATAACTTCCAGTTCCTTAGATTACATTATTTACATTGCCTCTCTAACACAAACGGTTAAACAGTACCATTTTACTTAGATAATGACATTTAAAAAAATACTTGAGTAGTTATTTTCTTATTAAACAGAAAGGGGGGGAGGAGGGGAGATTCTTCCAGTTTAAAAGAATGAAACGAAAGAGGCAATAAAAACTGCCAATTGCCACACATTTCCTTCTGTTAAGTCTGTGGTGGCTGCACTGTTCTAGATAGATCATACTATGGGAAGGCTAGTGAAATGTTTCTATTTCTACAAGTTCACTTCAAAGCTGGAGTTAGTTTTTGATGCTGAGAGGGGTAGATCACAAGCTCTGTGCTAACTTGTCAGGTTCCTTGACATGTTGAATTTGGTGTGACTCTAAGTTTGTGTCTCTTGATTATATTTGTAAAGCTCTAAAATACCGGTGACTCACATTGGAAGTAGTTGCTGTTCTGATTCAACATCCTCCCAGTACAGAGAGAATAATGCAGTTATAGCTATTCAAAACAGATTTATTAGCTTTCCTAACTGTACAGAAAACAGTATGCATGTGTTCTTAAAATCTTGACATGGTAGTGCTTGCTAGAAAAGGCTTATGTGTTGACTTTTAGCATGCTTGACACAAGCTCCCAGAACTACTATTTCTACTGTGCTCTTAAACACATTATGAGGAGTCATAGCTGCTTTTGGCTAGGGCTATGAAACTCACATAAATAGTTTTAGATTCAGTTAAACTACGAATTACAGTGATTGTCTTCTGAAAATACATAATTTTAATTTTCAAACTTGTTACAGAGAATTTAAGAAGTAATATGTACCTCTATTGTAAAATTCAAATATCAGCTCTTGGCTTTTCTGATCCTTTTTGCTTCTCTTCCTCCCATCCCCTCCTGTGTTATTGGGGGAAAAAACCCCAAATTAAACCAAAAAACCCCAGTATCCAGTATACTTTAAATCAGTTGCAGTTGTTGTGCACTGTATATATTGTAATTGTTTTTTTAAATTGTTTTATAATTTAGGAAAATTAAATTGTTGACGTTTGCATGCAGTACTCTGTGTGTCAGCCTCGTACAGAATGTTTTGGCATTCACTGGAGCTGTACTTAAGAACTCAAGTTCTTAACTATACTAGGCAGGAAAAATAGTTATGGCTGGAAGTACAGCCCAAATTTTACCTTTTGGTACGTTGCTATAAAATACTGGGGTTTTTATCATTGTGTGGTATTTCACAGTTATTAATACAGCACTCAGAACTGGGGAAACTGCAGAGCATCAAACTGCACAGAGCAAGAGCAACTTTTAAGAATTACTGCAACTCATGGTGTGAGCTACAGAACAGAGAATGCAAATAAATTTA